>JAHTLZ010000010.1:40935011-40956755 GCA_023846285.1 Phrynocephalus versicolor
CAAACAGGTAAAAAAAATTGTTTCACACAGACAGGTAAACTGGTTTAGCTTTTCAGCATGCCATGAGAAAGCTGAAGGGAAAGGGAATATTGAAGCCTGAATTTTGTTATGCTACACTACAATTTCCTGTAAGTAGCACAGAGACTATCTGGGAGAGAATGTCGTGGGGGGGGGGGAGAGAGAATACAACTACAAATAGTAGATGTGATGTGGAAGAAACACATTCACTGTGGTTTTCATTACCATCTCCACTGACAAAATCAAACACGTGTTGGTTTGTTCAAGTGCGAGAATCTGTCATCTCTACTCATGTTATTCTTCATTTTGAAGCTTGCTCAGCAGTTTGGAAAGTGAGGCACAAACAGAGCACCACATACATTTTATATACAGTATAAGCCAGTAGTGGTGAACCTTTGGCACTCCAGATGTTTTGGACCAGAACTCCCCAGAAGTCCAAGCCTGTATTGTCAATGACAAAGGGCTATGGGAGTTATGCTCCAAAACATCTGGAGAGCTGAAGGTTCGTCACCACTGGTATAAGCTAACTTAGAATAATCATATCCAATTAGTTTTGCACTGAGTTCTACCAGTGTCATATTAAACTGTTTTGAGTCCTACATGTTTAACCTCCAATAATCATCATTTTGTTATCTGAAGGCTAGATCGTATTTTTGAGTCAGGTATTAAGTATCTTGTTGCCAGGCCTATATAAAATTCATCCTCAATAATTAAATAAATATTGAATTTTTTTTATTCATGTCTTCAAATACTTATTGAGGTTTGATAAAGAAAACAAAGGAAATTTGGGAGAATGATTGAGCTTCTTTCAGCAAAACTAAGCACAAGGAGAGACAAAAAAATACATCATGTAGGTCAAGGCAGAAAACTGTTCCTTTTTTTTTTTTTTTTTTTTTGGAAAACCAGTGATACTACTGAAGTTTTTAAAATAATGTTCACAAAACTGTTGTCTTATATGGGATTAACAAGGGGTGGTATTATTGCTAGCAAGTGCTATTCATATCATTACCATATGTCAAGAGTCTTTACCTTGACCTGAATTTTGATTCAGTGGTTTTTGACACACACTTCTCAATTATCCCTCAATGAATATGGAAACAAAGAAAGCTGGCCTTTTATCATAGTTTCTACATGAAAATAGAGAGAGACAGACTAACTTTTCCTTGTACCAATTACAGGGAAGCTAAGAGTGGCTTGATTTTTTTTCCTTTTCTTTTTGAGACCGTGTTCTGCAGGAATCTTTCTTTCGATACCTTTGTTGATACATTTGGGTTGCTTTCAAACTTGCCTTGTTTGTGTCAGAATAGAAACACTTTCAAGCAAACCTGCCTATGGAAAGGCACCCTTCACCAGGGAAGCTACTTCTGCTTGGTTTACCGTATTCCTTAACATGGTGTCTTTCTTTTTTCTTTCTCAAAGAGTGAGCTAATCTGTCTGTCAGCGAGAGTGTTCTAATTTAAAACTCGGCACCCTTAGGCAGTGTTTTGCCCCTTTCTTGTAACTGACATCTCAATGAGAATGCAAGAACATCCACCCCCACAAATACCGCTTCACACATGTCATTAAGGATTAAGGATGTTTAGCATTCAGCAAATGTTATGTACAACAAAGAAAGTGCAAGCAAGTTTGTTTACCTGGAATCTTGTTAAAAGAAAACTGTATGGGATTTTATCTTACCATATGCCACATTCTAACTGAAGCCTTGGGAAGGGCATGATATTTTATAGAAACAAAAAACATTATTGATGTGCACACACAAATGTGTGTACATGCATGCACACGCGCACACACACACACACACACACACACACACAGAGAGAGAGAGAGAGAGAGAGAGTATACACATATGTATAGCCTATGTGTTAATATTATTTATACAGTGGCAACTCTACTTACAAGTTTAATCCATTCCAAATGCATGCTCTTAAATTGATCACCTCTTAAGTAGAACAGTCCTATCTAAAAAAATCAAATAAATAAAAAAAAACTGTAAGTAGAGCAGGCTGCATCTAAAATTTGTAAGGCAGCAGTTAAAATGCCAACAGTTTTTCACTCTTAAGTCCAATTGCTCTTAAGTCGAGCTGCTCGTATGTAGAGGTACCGCTGTATATGTATTTTTCTATCAGATATTTATGCATATACATATGTGTTTAATGTACTTATTTAAATCAATGGTGAGGGTATTGAGAATTGTAGCCCATCAGCATTTAAATGGCTACAAGTTACTCCTCCCTGCATTAAATATATTCTTTGATGAGAATTAATGGGCATCAACATGCATAGAAGCTTGTTGAATTGTCACTCATGACTATCAAACGAAAGTCCAGACAGAAATACCATCTGCTGAAAATGTTTATTTTTTCAATTACTACAAATATGTTTATATTTTGATTTTGATCAGCTAGACTCAGATAATGCATATTTCTAGATCGGAAACAGTTTTTGGAATACAGTACCTCTTATGCTCCAGCTTAACATTAAGGATACTTCTTGTTAGCCATAATAATAATTAACAGGTATGTGTCATCAAATTAATCCCAACTGATGGTGATATTTGCAGGCACTTTCTAGGTATAAACTATTCAAAGGTTGTTTACTTGATGCTCCTTTAGGTTGTACTCAGAGTGTGCACAATGATAGGTCAGCACTTAAAACTCTGTAGGCTCACATCTTTTCTTTTTTTTCTCTTCTTCTTCTTCTTCCTTCTTTCCTCCTTTTTGTTATGAGAAATAGAGACTGGGTGTGATGATTTTACATCTATGGACAGGACCCTACGAAAATTGACAAATATGATCTATCAAGCGTTGAAAAGAAAGACAGTACAGTGGGAAACAAGGGGAGGGTCCAAAATGAACAGTTTCAGCCAAAAACATGCAGAATTTTGAAACCAGAGATAATTATTCAACTCTCATCTGCCTCTTTCCTTTAACAGAAAATAGACAACGAAATAGAATAAAGAAAGATAATTATTGGAATAAACTAGTTGTAGTTTATCATGTCTCCACGTGCTAATCGGCAGAAATTAGCTTATTTTTTTAAGTTTAATTATTTATTGAATCACCATGGCTCTTGATTCTTCAGGGGAAAAATGTAATAGTGATAAAGGAAGAAAAACATGTCAGCAGTACTTGGATATTTTTCAGAAAACTCGGCTTGTTTCTCTTCATTTTATAGGAAGTAGAGATTATTATTTAAACAAATTTAAACTCTCACTAAAAAGATTGTTTCTGTTTTTACACTTCAAGATGGAGTTGCAACCCATGGTCTGAACAAAAAGCTGAATTTAAAAATCGTATATTGTATAGTATGATAAGCAAGAGATAGAATGGCATTCGTTCAGTTGTAGTTCAGTTGTATTCTTAAATAAATGTGTGGGTATGTGTATTTGTTTGTTGGTCTGAATTTCTTTTTGGTCTTATATTCTATCTTTATGCTGGGTAAAAAGCACCGGTAAGTGAATGAGGGAAATGGAAGCATATAAAAGTATGTGTGAATGCTCTGGTAGTAGCCAGTAGCTTTCCAGGCTGGTAAAGATTGCCAGAGCTCAGGATATGACACACTTCACCTCTGGGGAGACAAGAAAAGTGTCACCCACACCACTGTAACCCTTCAGGGACTATCCCCTGCTTGCTTATTCAGGGAGCTGTTTCAGTTTTCTTCCATGAAATAAATCACCACATTTCATTAGTTATTAATAGATTTTTTTTTCAAGTACTCCACTAGGCATTTTTGAGCTTCTGAGTCAGAAGCGTACAACACTTGAACACTGACAAGATGCTCATAAACATACCCAGCATTCCTTTAAAGGCTTTGGTCCTATTTATTTATATGTTGCATGTCAGTTAGCTTTACAGGCTAATAGTGCTAAATACTGTGGCAATCTATTGTATCAAAACATTGCACTGAGTAATGAACATTGCAAGAGAAATTTAAAAAATAATAATACAGAGGGTATCCCGTATAGACACAATGAAATTGTACACATTTTGATCTTGTGTATGGAGTATTTGCTTTTGAAGAGGCAGATTCATCCATCAAAATTCCATGAGGTATTTAAAGTATTCTTTTTGATGTAAAATAAGTTAATGAATTTACAAATCTCTTCATCATGGTACATGTTCTCTGTTATAATCCACAGACTTTTTTGTTCTTGTCTTTATATATCTGAAAATGTTATCAGTAAAGGGATTAAGAAACATAATATTTGGCATTCAGTTTTCCAGAGGTGTTAATTTTCATCTGCTTTTTCATCTGTTAAGATCATCATGGCTCAGTGACTAAATGCCTGTTCTGCAGGTAAAACTGTGCTCACGACCTGGGGTTCAATCCCAGGAAGTAGGCTCAAGGTTCACTCAGCCATTCATCCTTCCAAGGTCAGTAAAATGAGTACCCAACTTGCTTGGGGGGGGGCAATGTGTAGCCTGCACACTGTAATTAAAATTGTAAACCATCCAGAGATTACTTGAAGTGGTATGGGGTGGTACATAAGCAGAATTTTTTTTGCTCTTAAAAAGGCATTCGGCCCCAGGGTTCAATATTTGAGAGGTGTTGTTAATTTGGAAAAGTAAGAAGAGATCACAGAAACATTTTTTAAAGCAGTCAGCCACAGTTGTTTACCTGTATTTTTCATTGCCTGGAAGTTCAGTTATAATTGTGGCAACAAACTTAAGGTTACATTTAATGTCATAACTGCTTTGGAAGATGAAGGTACTGCAAGATTTTTACTGTCCATTTTTTTTCAAAATTTCCTGACAACGTGTAATATGAGTGGTTGTCCCTCCTTTGCTTCCGACCTTATGTGTGACCCACTCTAAAGTACTGTGTAACAGTACTTGATGTCCTCAACTGCTACTCTTTCTCTCATTGATGCCAATAAAACGGGATTATAACATCTAGGAGAGCCACTGGAGAAGAGAACCGGCTTGGTGCCTGTTAACACAATTGTATTGTGCTTCCGAAAATAAGCATTTCCAGAAGAAGCCTTGCTGTATAGCAGTTGCTGCCAACCCATGTGTCCTGGATAACAGGAGAGAAGGGGGTGAGTTAAAAAGAATGAATTTGCTATGATATCCACTGTTGTTGTTAGAAGCCAATCAGTTTCAATACATTGTAAGGTGTGCTACCTCCCATACTGAAGCCAACAGCTCTGGTAAAAAAAAAGTTGGAAAGGGGGATTGAAGGGACTGATTTCTGTCTCTTCCCTTTTTTTCTTTTTTCCAGTGATCTAGTACAGTGGTACCTTGTATAAAGGAATTAATTCGTTCCAAATGAAATTATGTTAAGCAAATTTTCCTTTATACAAATCCCCATAGGAATGCATTGAAAACGGGGTGATCCCATTTTTATGTTGTACGGATTTTCCCCATAGGCGATTATGTTAAGCAAATTTCCCCTATCTCCAGAATTTTTTATGTTGTACACATTTTATGTTATACAAGCTGTCTGTTATACAAGGGTCTACTGTATATTCTAACTGACAGAATGACAGACTGGGACTCAGGAGACCTGGCTTAACACTCCTTCTTGGTCATAGAAACATTTATTTTCATTTTTATTTTTTATTTTTTTGCCAGCAGCAGGGATATCTCACATGACTTGGAATTCCTGTTAGGTTCACCTTAAGCCAGATATGGTATGATGCACACACTAAACACATAACAATGGGGAATTCGTTATAAGGGTGTCACAGGGAGGAAAGAGATCTTGGTGTGTTGGTGGAAAGCTCCATGAAGGTGTCTACACAATGTGTGGCAGCGGTGAAGAAGGCCAATTCCATGCTAGGGATTATCAAAAAGGGGATTGAAAATAAAACAGCCAACATTATAATGCCATTATACAAAACAATAGTAAGGCCGCACCTGGAGTATTGTGTACAATTCTGGTCACCGCATCTCAAGAAAGACATAGTGGAACTGGAAAAGGTGCAGAAGAGAGCGACTGAAATGATTACTGGGCTGGGGCACCTCCCTTATGAGGAAAGGCTAAAACATTTGGGGCTCTTTAGTCTGGAAAAAAACGTGCCTGAGGGGGGATATGATTGAGACACACAAAATAATGCAGGGCATGAGTAAAGTGGATAGAGGGAAGCTCTTCTCCCTCTCACAAAATACCAGAACTAGGGGACATACACTCAAATTGAGGGCTGGGAGAGTAAGAACAGACAAAAGAAAAAAAATTTCACCCAGCGCGTTGTTAGTCTATGGAACTCCCTGCCACAGGATGTGGTCATGGCATCTGGCTTGGATGCCTTCAAAAGGGGATTGGACAGATTCCTGGAGGAAAAGTCCATCACAGGTTACAAACCATGATGGAGATGTGTAATCTCCAGGCTTAAAACCAGGGTACTTCAAGGGCCAGATGCAGGGGAGTGGTATCAGGAGACAGATATCTAGTTTCATGCGCTCCCAAACGCATCTGGTGGGGCCACTGTGAGATACAGGAAGCTGGACTAGATGGGCCTTTGGCCTGATCCAGCATGGCTCTTCTTATGTTCTTATGTTCTTATGAAAGGTGATATTATGTGAGATGGCACATTGAAAGATGTCTTTTAAAAGGCCCCTACAAAATTTGCACTGCTGCTGTTTCATCCCACTCCTCTACTGAATAGTGCAACATGACCCAGATGCTGCTGAGTCATAAAATCCTTGTCTCCTCTACCTACATTTTCTTGGGGGGGAAATTAACATGTTAGATTTTCCTTACAGTAACATGACTCAGAAATTAATGCGGAGATACACAGTAATTCTAGAAGAGAGAGACTGGAAAAATGTTAAGTGGTTATAAGATCAATTTGAGTAATCTTCTGAAAAATATATATAAAAAGCAGTCTCTGTACCTGCTTTTTCTCAATACCCCATTGTACCTTTAATGTACTACTCTTCAGGCCTCCCCTCTTCAAGTAGTCTAACATATACGCCTACGAAATCACAGTGGCTAAATGATCAAGCCTTGATTATTCCTATAATGTCTAAGTCTGCTAAACAAATAGGAAATAAAAATAGTGTTAGTGGGGATAACAAGCACATACAGTTCTATATCCAGTGCAATGCTAGCAGAGAGAAATCTTAGCTGTCGTGGCTGATGCTGGATGGAACTGTTGCACAACACTTGTACAATTCATTTTTAACTACTTACACATTTCACTGCTCAACTGGCTGTGCAATCACAAGTGGTAGCACAATCGGTTTTATACTTTTAAAAGGCTGCTACAAATCTTGCCATGTAGACCATAGATGGTGTTAATTAAAAATCACACTGGAGGAGGAAGACAGGGTTTATTTCAAAATTCATAGGGGAATGTCTATGTGGATCATCTCCCTGGGTTGAATCCAGGTCTAACCATAGGCATAACTGGAGTGGAGTTATTTAAATTAATGGAAATGTCTTCAGTCTTAGAGCTTGCTTTGAGTCCCACTGATTTCAGTGAATAAAAGGAGGAAAAATTTTGAAGGAATTTTGATACCACCTTCTGTAGAGGCTTTTAAGCCACCATATTTTTTCAAGCCTTAAATGGAGTGTTATGTGCCAGAACAAATGTCTCTGACCTATTTCTCATCACAGTTTTCTTATCACTTACAGTTATGATGGGGAACTCCCCACTCCCCTTGGTCCTAGGTCACTGTTGGCGAACCTATGGCATGGCTGCCAAAGGTGGCACACGGAGCTCTTTCTGTGGGCACCCAACATCGCCCCTTCTCAGCCACCCGTATTCAGGTTAAATGGCTGTATTGGCACTTTGCAGAAAATTAGTGGGTTTTGAATTGCAGTTTGGGCACTCAGTCTCTAAAAGGTTCGCCATTACTGTTCTAGGTCAAATTGTACAACCTTTGTTTCTGATGTTATCTAATGAACGTATAACCGGGACCACATAGACATGAGCACAAACATAAAGGCACACAAGGATGCATGCTCATGTAATGTTTACAGAGTCTACGACCACAGGAGATTGTGCGCACAGCTTTTAGTGGAATCACATGTTGTGTAGCCAGCCTACTGTGCATCGTTTCTTCATCATAATTAGGTGAAATTGTCCTAACTGACTTAAGCTGCTGTCCTCAATACATATACAGTGGAACCTTGACTTACATCATTAATCCGTTCCAGAGGTCTAGACATAAGTCAAACATGACTTATGTCAAACAAACCTTTTCCATAGAAAGTAATGGGAAAGTGGATTAATCCATTCCAGATGATGAAAAAGACCCCCCAAAACAGCAATTTAACACAAATTTGACTGGGATGGGAGATTCCTTCCAGGGATGTAAATGAAATGTCTCTTCAAAGAGAGGAGGAGGCAGTGGAATTATAGTCCACAAGTTATACGCCTCCACTTTTTAATGTTCATAACAACAATGTCTAACATTTAAGTTTTACTGATTTTAACCTGACGTTTCAAGTTCTGAACATGCTTACCATTAGAGTCCCACAACTGTACAGCTCCCCAACTAAAATGCTTCCATTGTGGACCAGACTTCTGCAGCCAGATTTTTTACAAGACTGAGCTAACTGTCTAACCAGCGAGGCCAGCCCCGAGCTCCCGGCCCTTCTTCTCCTCTGGCAGCAGCAGCGGCTTCGGTGAGGCCGAGGACCAGCTCCAGGTGCTCTGAACTGGCCTCACCGAAGCCACCACTGCCGGAAGAAGGCAGGAGCAGTTTGGAGATGGCAGCTGCAATGCTGGTTCATGGCTGCTGCCAGATTCTGGTGCCTTGCACCGGGGCTCTGCACTGTAAGTCAAAGCCTGCGAGTGACTCAAGTCAAACAGGCTCCTTCTTGCTGCAAGTCAAATATGCTGTAAGTCAAGCAGCATGTAAGTCAAGGTTCCACTGTACTATAAGAAATTTGTTTCCAAGAGAGATGATGGTCTTGGTAATCTCCTTCTCCTTTTTTTCCTCATAGCTTTCCCAGCCTGCTAGTTCATTCTTCCAATTTTGTGCCCATTTTATCTTTTTCATAACAGAGTAAATTCTAAGCATTCAAACAACAACATTTTTATTTCACAGGGTAGTTAATGTTCCCTGGTTGATTGATTTAATTGGTTTTGAATCCTGTTTTGATTAGCTAGAGATTTTGTGTCACTATGGAACAAGTTCGTGTTTGCGGTAGCTCGAGTAGTTGTACATTATGCTGTTAAATTCAAAATAACTGTCAACGTGTTAAAGTAAGCTGTTCCAAATAGAAAAATGACAAAAATGAGAATTGGTAGGGCACTTTAAAATAGATTTAATGTGCCTGAATCAAGAGCATTTGTCTGTTATTAACAGACTGCTGTGCTTATTCTGTCAATTCTAACATACCTCCCTATGAATGAACAAAATTAATGCTATGAACATCACATGCAATATGAGATTAAAACTTTCTCCTCTTTTCTTCCTTTGGTTCCTGGGTACCTGTGACTGTAATTACTGGGCACAATCACACTGCTGACTTTCTAGAGAGATGCCACAGAGGTACTGCCCCTAGTTATAACTCCTTTACTATCCTTCTTTCATCTCCTGTGCAGATAAGGGCATTTCTTTTGGATCCTATCTGCAATCACAATTCAAAGGAGCTTCTTACTCAACCTTGTCTCCATTCTAGATCATTTTCTCAGCTCAGACACTGCCGGTTCTTTTTAAAATCAAAGACTTCTTTTGGGCAGCCCAGCCTTAGAAGAGGGTCATTCTTGGAGTATTGCTATGTGCTTTATACAGTATGCCGCAGGTCTTGCTGCCAGATCTCGAAACTGTGCTTTGTTTCTCCCAACACAGAGTACTTAAATAAGGAATCAAAAGAACATGGGCTCTCCATCTCTTCCTCACCAATAACCAGACTTACAATCTATGCCTTCTTCACATCCCTTCTATGCCTTCTTCACATCTTCAGAGCAGCTTCCTAGGAATGCATCAACAGGTCTTACCACTCCTTAAGAACAGGAAAGAGAAAGTTGCTCTCCCACCCATCTAGTGAGCATTTTAAATAACAAACCCTCACATTTGATCAAAAGCTACACCTTATGCATTATATTTATGCACTGCAAAGTAATCAAAGAAATGGAACAGAATTTCTGCATGTTGGTTAACTACATCATACCTCTTGCCCTGAAGTGTTACACGGAAACAATTCTGTTCTTGCTTGTCTGCCTATCTTCTGCTTTCAGGAAACGGCTGAAAAACAGAAGAAGAAACTGTTGTCAAGGGAGCATTGAAACCTTGAAAAGGTCTGGAAAATTAGAAATAGCCAAGTATATGATGCCTTGATAATAAAAATGAAGTAATCCAAGGAAAGATTACTGTATTAGCTTTGATATCAGTAACAGGAACTAGAGTCAGGACGTAATTAACCATTATAATTACAGAACTTATATTATGTTCCCTTTCCTAATCACTAAGTCCAGCTCCAGCATGTTATGATTAATAGGGATAATGTTTGTAGTTTATTGTTTTCATACACACGAAAGAGATAAATCAGGATGTATCTCCTTAGACTAAAGAAGTCTGAAAAGGGAGGAATCAACATCCTTGCAAAAGAGTGACAGAGGGAAATGTGAACAACATGATTTTTAAGTGAGTACTAAAACTAGAAATTCAAATTCAGCACTAAGAAAATCCAAAAGATTTAAAGCTGCCTGACTACTATTAACAATAGTTAGTGTGAGTAAACTCCACAACCCAGCAACCATTTTTTTCAGGGCTCTACATAAAATAAAAAGTGACTGAAAGGTCATTTCCAGTTTCAAAATAAGCAGCTTCTAATCAGGGAAGTAGGTTATCTGCTAAACAGGGTATAGGGGCACCCTTTGTTTTCTACAAGAATTGAGCTTCTTGGAGACATGATTCTTCCGTTTCGGTTGTGGAGAGGGAATTGCCCAGAATATTAAGGGTATCTGAGCGATATAAAAACAGCCGTGGGGCAGGTTATGATCACCTCTGCCTTAGGTCATGAGACCAGATAGCCATTGTTTTTTATGTCTTGCCAAGATTAAGGGTAGATATCCTATTTGTATTCAGGCAACCATCTCCAAATGCAGTAAGAGAAGCAATAAAACATTGTCAAAATCAACACAATAACCGGTAACTAGATTCCTAAAGTGGTTATATATATACGCAAATCCATATATTGCACTGTATATTCTTTTGTGCTCAAAAATACAAGTGCCTCGCTGCAGTTTACCTAATTTAGTAAAGAGATACAACTACTTTGTATTTGAAAAACTGGATGAGAGTATTCATCATATTTAACATTTTAATGTAAAAATATTTACATTAATAATCTATCTAAAGGATAACATAGCTGTAGTTAACTATCTTTACAGTTGGTTTTAGAATTAAATAATAGTGTTAATTTTATGAAGCAATTTCTTTCCTGCAAAATTTAAGGATCTGAGGTTCTATACTTTCCCCCCTCCTGTGAACACAATTAACTAGATGCCAATTTACACTTCATTGTTAAGAGTAGCTGATTTGTCTACAAGTGAGACTACATTTACATCTTTTGCAATTAAGTTAAAAGCGGGAAGGCATTTTTCTTCTACTGCAAATCATGAAGCAAATATTTAATGTTAAATGAGTTCAAATGTTAAAATGTATGCCACTCTGAAAGAAAGAAGGCATGGCTAGTTATATGATAATCAACTATCCTGAAATGTTAATAATGTCTTCTTCCAGGCTGTGCTATGGTATGCAGTCATTTGTACTGTGTATCTGACAAACTTTAAAAGTGAAAACCCCAAGAATAAGCAATATGTATGAAACTAGCTAAGGCCTGAATAATTATTACTAATGGTAAAAACAGTTAGCTGTAACCTTTTCCTGTGTATCACAGAATCATAGAGTTGGAAGATACCTTGAGGGCCATCCAGTCCAGCCCCTTGCCATGCAGGGATCCCCAACAGATGGCCATCCAGACTCTCCTTAAAAACTTCCAAAGAAGGAGGCTAAAAAAAATGTAGCACAGCTACCCTTAAAGAGGCTTGAATACTTAGGAAAAGAAGAAAGAACAGCGCAAATTTAATGCTCAGTTGTTTTTAATGTGATGAATGAAACTGTTTGGATGGATTTTTCATTACTTCCTTTATGTTTATGGGAAGTTAAGTGAATTAAATATTATTCCTGCGGCACCCCTGGCATACGCTCAGGGTGCCACGATGCCCGGTTTGAGAACCACTGTTGTAAAGGGTATAAGTGTGGCAGGGAAGTAGAGGGCAATGCCCTCTGGAGGCTAGATTCCATTACAACTCTGGATTATTAACAGTAATGGTAATCCAAAGTAGAATGGTCAAAGCTGAGACATCAGACTAACATGCATCCCCATTTTTAAGGATAAGTATCATCAAAGAAAAGAATTGATAGTTCCAGTGTAGGGGGGGGCTGAGAAATCTCTTAAGGGCAGCTACTGGACAAGAACTGTAGTAGCTGAAGGTGATGCTGCTAACAGAGGATCAGACAGTGGCAGTGACACTGAAGATAGTTTTGTTGACATTGTGCAGAAGGCAGCAGTGGTAAGTGACCATAAAAACCCCTGAGATGAAATAATCCAAATGAAACAAAACATAGTGCTGGAAAAATCGGGACTCTCAGGACAGAAGTCATCAATATCTTATTGGAGAGTAATAAAACACAAATAAAAATAGCACTGTTGCTAATGAAGGAACTAGATTAAAGCCAAAAGTATGTTTAGTGGATGGAACTTGCAGATCAACCCGAATGTGGGGGGAGGGGTAAATAGCCCCTCTCTTTCAGTCTTAAGTACTTTAAAGTAGGATTAATAGAGAGCTACTGCAACCCAACACTGTCAGATTATCAAAAGAGGTGGTCCCTGAACTATTGGGTTTCTTCTATTGGGTTACTGCTACTTCACTTTTGTATGTAAAAGTTTTTCTCTATCTTCTCTTGTCTTGCCACAGGCATTAAGCCAGACCTTCACTCTCTCTTGCTGCCACTATCATGCCCCCTTCCCGTCTACCAGGCCTATTGTTTCCTCTCTTTACTTTCCTCATTGCCTCTATTGCCATAATGAAATGATAAGTCACTAGACTTATCGTTCTTGGCCTGTTTTGACTAATCACATTTTTCAGAAAAACAGATATGAGCCAATGCTAGGTTTGCCACATACAAAATTGTTTTGGAGGAGTGGCTGGTTCTTCCTGGCCAAATGCAGAGTTTCCAACTGTTGGATGAGACAGACAGAGAGAGAGAGAGAGAGAGAGAGAGAGAGAGAGAGATCTGAAAGAAAAATCTGTGATATAGATAGTACAAGCCATGTGTTTAGGTTAACATACATGGCTGGTGGGTGACATTTAGTTTGGTGGTTTACAAGCTGTGAATGACTATATTATAGGGGCTTGCCAGCTATAGAAACAAAAACTAAGAGGTTTGGCCTCCAGCAAACGGCTGGCTCATTAACAGTATTATATTCCTAGTGTGCTGCTGTTCACAAAGTCAGCAAAGTGTAAACTAGTCCTATGGGGTGCTATTAATTGCCCACATTCCCTTTCCCCCCACACACACTATAGCAAAGACGACATATATTCTGGGTGGGCTTGGTGTTCATAAGATAGAGCAGCAACAATTGTACTATATTGTACAATTAAAAATATTAAAAGGATATTTTTCTAAATAAATCTCAACACTTTCATTCTGATGTGCACTGTAACATATATGTTCAATGCTCTCTGAAGCTGTAATAAAATAATCAACCATTATACAAGTAATGAAGTGTCCTTTAGGTCACATTTCTTTCTTTCTTTCTTTCTTTCTTTCTTATTTATTTTTAAATTCTCCCTTGCATGACTTATCAGATTTCTTCACCATGACCTTATGGAATGATATGTAAGCTCATTAATTCATCAGAAAGCTTTAAAATCCAATAGGAAGCAGTGAATGAGAACCAGTAACAGGACAGTACAATTGAATGAGAAGTTGAAGGGCAATAGAATACATTGATTTTGAAGCATACACAAACAAACTGGTAGTTGTCACATTGGTTGCTCACGCAGTTCCGTTTTGTTTTCAGCCAGGCCTACAGAACTTTATTGCAATGTAAATGTCATCTGCATTGAGAAGCACAAAGAAGCTGGTGGCATTTCTTCATGGATAGGGGTGCACAGTGATAGGTTTGCATAATTTGCATACATAAAATATGACATACAACACACCGAAACAGTTTCCTTGTCCAGGTGTGTATGTGTGCGAAATTTCATCCATACTGTCTCATTCAGTGGCTCTTAGAAGTTCTAGTAGGAGGAAAATCCTGGAAATGGGAATTTGAGAGCACTGTATTAGAATGCAACAGGCATCATGACATCCAGAAAAAAACACTATATAGAATAAAGAATACTTTAAAAATAAGAAAGCTTGTATTTGGAGTAGGAAAAACTCAATATTTATTCATGAGATTTCTGAGGAGAGAGGTCACTGTTTTGGAGATATTGGTAAATAAAGAGAAGCTGTGAAGTCTATAGGAAGTACTTATTGACAAGGAGAATAAAAATGGCCATTCTTACCAAGGTTGTGAATTCTTTGAGAGGCCTGACTGTTCATTTTAATGTTCATATTGTTTTCAGCCACTTTTTATATGAGCAGATGTAAAAGAAGTTTTGCCTCACTTGAATTTTGAGTATCGAAAGGTTCTTTTGGAATGGCACACTTTGTGTAGCAAAGAAGCCCTGATAATTTTGGAAAAGTGTTGTTACATGCAGTTAGGTCACCTCTGACTTATGGTAAATTATATTGTAAGACTTCTGAAATGCCCGCTCCTTAACTACCTTGTTCACCTTTTATAAACTCTAGGCTCTGGTTTCCTTGATGGATCAATCCATTTCATATTTATTTTTCTTCTTTTCCTGCTGTGTTCAGCTTTTTCCAGCATTAGTGCCTTTGCCAGTAAGTCTTGTCTTCTCATAATGTGTTCATTATGAGAAGACAAGGTATGACAAGCTTTGCCATTTTTGCTCCCAGAGAAAGCTGATTTGGTCTAGGACTTTGTTCATTTTTCTGATGGCCCAAGCAATCTATAAAAGCTCTCTAGGACTATACAATAATAACTTAGTTTAAGAGTAACTTGGTTTAAGAGTGCTTTGCAAGACAAGCAAATATTTCTTCTAAATTTTGCCTTGATCAACAAGCAATGTCTTGATATACAAGTGCTGGAACAGGTCACATGACCACAAGTGAGCCAATAGTGTCTCTCTCTCTCCCTCCATCCCCCTACAGGATTATGAGTGATTGTCTGGAATGTTCTGTCTCAGCTAGCCTCCAAAGCAGGGTGGGGGGAGGAGAGGAATAGAGGTCTCCCTTGCACCAGTCAGGAATGTGCAGGTTAGGGTTTATTTTTCTTTATATGTATATTTTTTATTTAACTTGTTTTAAACATTCTCCCTTTCCACCCCAAACCATTTCTAATCATGGGGCAGCCAGTCTAGTGTGTATAGGGTACAAATTGCACCTTATTATTATCACATTAAAATACAGAGTAAAAACCAGTTGTTAGTCCCAAGCAGAACAGATTCTGCAGCCAGGTAGGTAAACCATAGTGTGGACTTAGACTTCTAGCCAACTTCTTATGTGAGTTTTGACTTTTTTGTGTACAGTACGTGGTCTATGGGACCCTAGAATGAACCATCTATATTACCATTGTTTCTTATGGGGAAATTTGTATTACTATAAGAGTGTTTTGGTTTATAAGCATTTTTCTGGATCGAATTATGCTCATAAACCAAGGTATTACTGCATTTCAAATGAATCAATATTTTGGTCTAGTTTCTTCATTGTCAGGCTTTCATACTCATAAGTAATAATTGTGTGCCATCACATCTATCCTGATATATGGTGGTCCTTTCCAGGTTTCTTTAGGTTGAAACCAGTTAAGCAGTGGTTTGCCATTCCTTTCTTCTGGGGACACCCTGGGACTGTGCAGTTTGCCCAGGGCTACACAAGCTGGCTCTTCTTCCAGGAGGCACAGTGGAGAATTGAACTCCTAACCCAGGCATGTCCAAACTTTGGCCCTCTAGATGTTTTGGACCACTACTCCCACAGTCGTTTTTCACTGGCAATCTAAGCATAGAATTCCAGGAGTTGTGGTCCAAAACATCAGGAGGGCCGAAATGTGGACATGCCTATCCTAACCTCTGAAGCACCACAGCCAGATACCTAAATCACTGAAAAGTAATTGGGAATAAATATTGGCCTTTATTTTCAGTGACACACCCTTATACTTGCTGATCTTTCCTATTTCCTTGATTGCTGCCTTTCTGACTCAGTTCAGAGACAACAGGTCTAACATCTCTGGAATATTTGGTCTGGCCTGAAGACAAGATCAAGTAAGACAGAACTTGCTTCTCAGAAGTTTCTCTGTTTTTGTTATTGTTTGTTTTGTTTTTTCCTTGTGAGTAGAACTATTGTCTAGAATCTGTCTTTCTACATGTAGCTAATACCCATGGTTCCCTTCCTCTCACAATCTCTATTTTGTAATAAATTGCACTACTGTTATGTCCCTGCAAGAAAACCAAACAACAGCTCTAGATTACACTTTAAATTTGCTCTAATTCTGTAAAACAGTCTCCATGAGCCTGCCTTTGAGAACAGTTAAAAAAACTTTAGGTCAGGCATGGAATTCTGGGAGTTGTGGTCCAAAACATCTAGAAGGCCAAAGTTTGGACATGCCTGCTTTAGGTGGTTGGCTGTTGACTGAGGCTAGTTACAACGAGCATATGACACCCCTGCTATAACCACTGCACTGGCTATCAATTTCCTCTGGTTCCAACTCAAAGTGCTGATTATCACCTATGAAGTCTTATATGGTTTGGGATTAGGCTGTCCACAGAACCATATCTCCCCATACAGGTCTTCCCAGCCCTTAAGATCTGCAAAGGAGGCCCTTCTCGTGGCCCCACTGCCAAGGGGAGGCATTTTCTGAGGCTGTTTCCAAGCTAAGAAGTGCTCTCCCTTGAGAGGGTAGAGGTTGCTCCCTCCCTTTTATGCTTCCAACAAGATTTGAAAACCCTCCGCATTAGGCAGGGATTTAATGATCATATCTGCATCCCTGAATCCTGGCCTTTGGCTTTTCTAAGTTGTGTTTCAAAGTTTTAATTGTTTTATTACATCATGGATTTTTAATTATTACTATAGTTTGCTATTTAATCTGTAATTTATTGTGTTTTTAGTATTCTTTATTTTTACATTGTGAGCCACTTTAGGCACCCTATAAATTACACAAAATAAATATATAAATCCCACAACAAAATGGGTGTAACATTCAGCAGCCTTACAATTCACAGACTCTCAGCCACCGCCTTGCCTCCTATGATAGGGTTATAATAATTTTCCATTCAGACTGCATGGTTTGAGTAATTTTTAAAATTCATATAATTTCAGGAAACAAAACCATTTCAGAAACTGAGGCTGCTTTCACATGACCACTAAAATCCGCTGCAGAGTGCTCAGAGATGTGGAGTGTAAAATTGTTTCCCCACAAGCAGTGGACTTTAAAACAAAATAAAGTGTGAACACGCCCACTTAAGTGCAACCCAACACATTTTACAAGTACCTGGTCTCAAGGTGGTAAAAATTTTGTCACTGTTCTGATGCGGATTTTAAAGCAGTACACGAGTCTGCGGGAAAATCCGCACAAAAAACCCTTTTGCCCCCTTTCACTGATTTATTTATATTTTTAAAAACAGCAAGTACGGGATACTGGTACGGAGAAACCTATTTGTCATATTTGCTTAGCAAGCAGGCACTCCCTGCCCCATGTGGTGCATGCCTGGTCCTCCTCTGCCTTCTTTATGTTTTTTTTTCCCTTTGAACAGACAGGGATTCCTAATGGGCTTCCTGTCCTGCTACAATTAGCTGCTGCCCACTGGGGGAAGCGTGTTGGGCAGTCTGAGGTGTGCCAGCATTTTTTTCTCCTTCCCCTCATTAATCCACAGCAGACAGAAACAGCAGAATCAGAGTGCAGAGGGTGGGAACACAGGAACCACAACAACCACCACATGATCGCTGTTTGGGGGAATCCACATTTAAGTTGCCAGCGGATTTTAGTGGTCATGTGAACGCAGAGGTAGAAGGCTCCAGTCTTTGCTGCTGCCATATGGTAGGAATGGGGTGGGTGCATGGGTGCATGGGTCCTCTCTTTCCCATTCACATTCACAGTAAATTCCTCTTATTTAAAAAAAAAAAAGATAAATAAGGACAGTAATTAATTCTTAGGCCAAATAAGTGCTTTGAATGAACCAGGAATTTATTTCTCCAGACAAAGGGCATGTCAGTTCATTGGCTAAAAACCATGCATAAATAATGCAGAATCCAGACAGTTCCTTAATAAGAAAAATAGAATAGAGAGAATAAATGTTTTGCATTCAACAAGGGCTACAGACGATGTCTTCTTCTTCTTCTTCTTCTTCTCCTCCCTCCCTAAGATGAAAAACTATTTGAACCAGCCACAAATTCTTACCAATGTATATCTATCCCTTTTAAAAATGTGTGCCTTTCTTTAGTAACCAAGAGTAGAAAAAGTGTTACAGGGTTTTGAATTTCTGGTAAAATTCCTTTCTGCAACTCAGAAAGGTACTGCTTTCTTTACTGCACTCATACTTAGGAACCAACTGAACACATAGCAAACAAACAACTGACACCAACAGATACAGAGAGGGGAAAAACGCTCGGCAGAAAGGCATGGCTGTCTTTGAATTCAATGACTGGAAGAAATTTGTTGTATGATTGATCGGCAAGCAAGCTTCCCAGCCCACAAAACTCCCTCAAGTCACACACACCACAGACAGTATGCAAGATTGCAAACAAAACAACAGAAAGCAAGGTATTCCCAACCACGTCTTTGTTCCAGCTCTGAAATCATTGCATGGTTGTAGAAACTGTTTTGCCCTTCTTTGGCCAAGAGAAAATTGAGCAGGGGAGGAAGGGCAGGGGAAAGAAGTTGCAGTCCAGTCTCCTCTTTCCAAGCCCTATATCCTACCAAAAGCTATGGCTTGGGAAGGTACAGCCTGAAAACGCATGTCCGCGAGAAAGGGGGCCCTGCTGCCCCAGAACCATAAATGCATTTGTTTATTGATATATTTGTGAGGGTCATCGCTAGCTCCCCCTTCCCTCTTTGGTGTGGGTGAAGCGTTTCTAGATGTTTCAGGTAGTTTTTCAATTTTAACACTTTTATTAAAAGAACTTTAAAACAATGCAATGTCTCTAACACATGTCTCCACTTCAACCAATGCTGATGCTCAAGCCATACATCCTTAACTGTCCTGAACGTTTGATCTGGATTATCCATAACATGTGCAACTGGCGCTAAACTCTTAGTCCCCTCTAATGGGTTTACTAAGGTTCTGGATATGTATCATTGGGCCAGCTCGTTCCACTGTGTGACTCCCAAAGATGTGGCCTGGGATCTGGACATGCTGGTGGGGGGAATGGTCTCCTCATCAGTCCCACAGGAAGTGCAACATTTGCGATTTTTTTCTATTTAACCTCTCCCTCTCAAAGGTACTTTCTTTCCTCTCTCTCTCTCTCTCTCTCTCTCTCTCTCTCTCTCTCTCCTGTCTCTCCCCAGTAAGGGGGTTTTCAGGCCTTTTTACTTTTCCACTTTCTCTCTGCAGCTTCTCTTGGCAAGAGAAGCTGCAGAGTACTCACTCTCCCATCCAGGGATCTTCTTTTACAACATTGTATAGCTTCTCTTCTGCTTCTTCCCTCACCTCTATTAAGCACACTGTCTCCATCTTTTCACCTCTGCCTTTTCCTTCTCTCTCCTCTGCTCTTCCCGCCCAATCTAGCACATAAGACCATAAGAACATAAGAAGAGCCATGCTGGATCAGGCCAACAGCCCATCTAGTCCAGTTTCCTGTATCTCACAGTGGCCCCACCAAATGCGTCTGGGAGTGCACGAGACTAGATATCTGTCTCCTGATACCACCACCCCTGCATCTGGCCCTTGAATCTAACAGTTCTCTCCCCTCCTCCCTCTTATCAGCTTCCAACTCCCTATTTCTCCATACCTGTCCCTGATTGGTTGGCCCGCGATGAGAGAATGGGGCACCTGTCTTCATTCCTTGCTCACAATATTCAGGACTTAAGAGTAATCATTCCTACAGCGAACCTAGCTGCCACTACCAGACTTTATATTGTTCTGAAGGAGAGCCTTCTTGGCCAGCAGACTGCTCAGATTAATACAGTTCATTCTGATCAAATGATACTGTTTCATGCTTCCTTCAAGACTAGGGTCCTGTAATGTCATCTGTTCCGTGCGCTACATGAAGATAAGCACTTTTTATGGCATGTGTGTGCATGAGCAAGTGTAAAAGGGAAATTAACTTCCAATTTGTACAAGCTTTTAGTTATTCATCACCTAAAATTACACCATTTATCCCAGGTTTCACAAACATTACTGAAATTATTATTTTAAAATAAAGCTTGCTGATAAGTAATGCTTTTCAATTGCTTCTGTGATCGTCATAAGTAGAGCCATACTGGAAAACAGCAAAAGCAGCAGTAGCCTGACTTGTATTTTAAAAAATCTTTAAAATAAAATCTGTAACACTGAATTTCTTTGCTTATGAATATGTCAGAAATGGTGCTTACTGTAAAGCTTCTGCTCCGATGCTTCTGAATTTACAGTGTTGGAAAACATTCATAATAACTACCAAATAGTTCACCAATGCCTGCATTCAGCTGAGTGGAAGAGACAGTATATACTCAGTCATCAACTTTTGCTGGAGCTAAATCTAGCAATTCCATGGGGGAAAGTAAATATTTGAAGAAATGCAAACTTTTTTTTTATTTAATGTTGTTCTTCCTCAGCACTGTGCAGCCATTTTTTGACAAGATAGGTTACTTTCTTCAGACATTTATGAGATATCCCATGATTAAAAAGTTATGATTCAGTACTATGATCCTATCTAGCATATTTCGTAGCTACACAGTATGAATTTTTAATCGAATGTTCTACATTCTATTGGCTGACTTAGCCTGTACTGCTGCTAACCTGTAACTAATTGGGTTTCACACAGAAGGTAAAGTTGCATGTCACCTCAGAAACCCCGTGTTTCTCCAAGTAACACTATAGAGGGGCAGAAGGGGCTATGATTTGTGTAGAGAAAGGGAAGAACTCTTAAATTCTAATTCTAATTCTCCCCTGCAAATGCCCCAGTTGGCAGACTTTTAATTAATTTAATTAATTTCACAAGGTATTTGAGATTTGCATTGCTGGATAGTGTGGCTAACTTTTCCCTCTCTCTAGTTTTCTTCTATACCATCCTTATCAAACCCTTCTTTCAGAAGAAATACAGCAGTATATCGATGTAGGATTAAGAATCTATTTCTGCTGCATATGTCTCCATCTTCCTTTTCTGTGTTTCAACAGATGTGTAACAAATGAAATAGTGGGTATTTATACTGTCACCATGTATCAGTCTTCAGGCCAGGGCATATCTAACAAACAACACCCTTGTAGTGTCTGCTTCTAATGTAATAACTGGGGCAAAAATAGGTTGCCTGCCATTATAGTATCTTTGGCAGGCTAATTATTTTTCATTAACACAGCCTATTTCACTTATTTTCTCTTTTTTTGTTACTATTTTTCACCCATCATCTTTAGTAAACAATTTAGTGACATTTTTCGATAAAAAAGACAAATGGAAAAATGGTAATAAGGTAAGCTTTATACTTCTGTAATAGTATATAGTACTTCTGTAATAGTATCTATCTATCTATCTATCTATCTATCTATCTATCTATCTATCTATCTAT
>JAHTLZ010000010.1:40957767-40977253 GCA_023846285.1 Phrynocephalus versicolor
TGCTGATCTTCTAACAAAAATGTATGACTTGTGCCTAAGATCAGTCTCTGTGCCTAAGAACTGGAAAGTAGCCAATTTAATAGAAATTTTAGAAAAAGCACTGTGGATGATCTATAGAGAGATCCGAAAAGCTCCAGGTCGGTTTGCTAAACATCTGTTCCAGGTGGATTTGTGGGGATTATTATTATTATATACAAAACTATCAAGTTTATAGACTGAATTTGGTTTCTGCAAATACTAAATCCTGTGCCAGCAACTTTTTTTTTTTTTTGGAGTACAAGAGATGAAGGCAATTCAGTACATATTATGTATTTGCTTTTATCAAAACCTTTTGAAAAATATATTTCATCAGAGGCTGTTGAATTTGAATGTTAGCTTCCTTGAATGAAGTCCACTTCTTCAGACATTAGAGACTGTGTGGCGGGCATATGCCATATATACATAGCCACAGGACTAGCTGAGGATACAGATAATGGACAAAGTGACTTTTTTTTGTACAGAAACAAACTATAGGACTATCAAGCTGTGAATAATTCTTAGCAGGCTCTGGATATGATTCTACAAGGTAAACAACTGCTCTATTGTCACAAGGGGTAAATTGTGAGAACCAGTGTGTAGTCTCACACTTGGCAGTGAGCTAAGAACCCTTGGCCAACATTTAATCCATTTGACAGCCTGTCAGACCTGTGTATTTACCTTTTCTCAACTGTTTCTCTTTCAAGTCAAGTTCTGTTATGTTTCTCCAACCCATCTATGAGAGTCAATTTTAGATCATACAGAGTGTCCCCAAGGAGACTGAAATGTTCTCACACAGGTTTTTGTAGCTTGCCATTTCTGTCATTGGACTTGCATCTATTAATTCTCCTGTCCTGAGATTATCTTGCTTGGCCTATGTAGAATACAGAAGGGAAATGATGGCATAGATCATGTTAGCAGAGGAACAAGTAAATGAGCTTCTAATGTTGTATATGACATTGCTGGGACCTGTTACTGTGCTGGCAGAGTAGTTGTGATGACAGAGCTGGCCATCTGGATTTGTACCAGGGAGAAAGAAGGTCTAAGCAGTCACTGTCTAAACAAGTTGATGCTAATACTGGGAAAGGGACCATGATGAATACTCATGCATAGAAAAAAGTATCCTAGGAAGGTGATCAGCCTAAGAGGGAGAAACTCTGCTATCCCTGGTGGTACTACCCATGAGACAGGGGTCATGGAAAAACATGAGTCTCAACATGGATGGATAGCCTCCAGAAATAGTGGAGATCTGCTTCTTCAAGCTCACTGCCTCCCCATCTGTAGGTGGACAAAGAAGCCAGTGTTGGAGGGCTCAGGACAAGAACATCCCCCTCAATAGGTTAGTATTAACCAAAATTTCTAGTGCTTGAGCAGGTCAAGGGTTACCAAACTTGTTAGTCAGGGAAATGCATGGGTTTAGCCTGGCATTTCACAAGATCTAGATAACTCCAGAAGACCATGTGAAGAATCAAGATAACCTTAACAGATCTGGCAAATGAGCCAAAGAATCAAAGTAGGTTTCAACAGGGGGACAGCGCAGTTTTGTTTTTAGTCAGGAAAAATTAAATGCACAGATATAGACTGGGTAACACCTGCTTCACAGTAGTATATCAAGCACAATTCAAAGTGCTGATCTTAACCTACAAAGTGCTAGTCACCCTGGTTCCTAGCTAACTCAAAGATCAAATCTCACAGTATGAACCAGCTCGGGTGTTAAGGTCATCAGGAAAGGCCCTTCTCTCCATCCCACCACCCTCACAGGTATGTCTGGTGGGAACACATGAAAGGGCCTTCTTGGATGCTGTGCCCAGACTCTGAAACCCACTAGAGGCCCGGACCACCCCATCCATACTGTCTTTCCAGAAACAGGCAAAGACCTTTCTCTTCAGGAAGGCTTTCCCATACATGGCTATACAAACTTGTGTTTATAGCCACTTATAACTTTGTGCCTGTATCTCTCCTTGTGGGATTACATTCACACTATGTTATCAATTGTTAGTTCCCATCCCTCATAACTTTTAGATGGTCTACTGCACATGATTACATGGAATGTATACTCTTGTGTTCTCTTTTAGCATTAATGTTGTCTTCTAATGCTGTAAGATACCTCTCAGTTCCCTCTATTCCCTGTTCTTAAACTTCAATATGTGTTAATCGTAATGGATTGTATACTGTCCCTCCATACTGTAAGCCACCTTGGATCCTTTTTCAAGGAGAAAGGTGAGGTAAAAATACTCAATAAATAAATAAATAAATAAATAAATAAATAAATAAATAAATAAATAAATAAATAGGCCACAAGCTAAATATGGATCAACAGTGTGATGCAGCTGCAGCAACAGCTAAGGGGCATCAAAACTATTATAGTGTGCAAATTGGGGGGGGGACAATTTTTTTCCTTTGGTTGCAACCAGGAGCATATTGGGGGGGTCAGAAGAGTACATCTGCCCCAAGTGCAGCAATCTGGGGATGCCTGGTTGGGGAGGAGGAAGCCCTGCGCCCTCCCACCATCAGTCCTCAGGCTTGGCGATGGGACCCACTCCATCGCTGCCATGCACTCACACACAAAAATGCCCAACTGCATGCACACACCCCATGCCCATAGGATCCCCCCTTGCTGGTTGGATGCGATGGGGTTGGGGGGGCTGGGGGGGTGCAAGAACAACTTTGTCCCCAGGCGCCCCAAAACCTTGCTATGCTGCTGGTTGCAAATCAGCCAGAACACTATGCTCAGTTTTCAGCGCTGGAGATTAGGAAGGTTATTAAGAAGCTGGAAGATGTCCAGTGATGAGTGGCCAAGATAGTGCAGGGTTTGAGGGGGTCAAGCCCTATGAAGGACAGTTAAGGGTTCATTTAAGAGTGAGAAGTAATATGGGAACCATCTTCAACCATCTCTGAAGTGTGGCTTCTATCACATAGAAGATAGAGCCAGCTTGTTTTGGGGGCTATAGAGGAAAGAACAAAAGCATCAGAGTCAAATTACTGTACAAGAAAAGAGATGATTATTTAAAATTAAAAAGAATCTCAGCAAACACTATTTGGCAGTGGAACAAAATACTGTACTTTGGAATGCGGTGTACTCTTTCTCTTCAGAGTTATTAATAATTAGGTTTGATGGTCACCTGCCAGTGATATTTTTACTTGTGAATTTCCTGCCTCAGGTCTGGGCTTGATGGCTCTCAGGATCTCCTCTAACTCTATAATTCTATGAGAGCAAGAGTATGTTGGACCTTTTAGCTGCGTATATCCTCTGCCAGTGTTGTCTAGAAGGCAAACGACGAGCTGTCCCCAGGGGCTGACAAATCTGGATTGCACTTTGCATTGTTTTGTTTTTGGATGGTCGCTTCAAGATTCTCCTGCAGGTTTAATCAGCAGTCGGCTGACACAAGGTCTCCACTTGAAATAAGGTGATAAGCTGGCATTGTAAAGTTCTCAGCTGAGTTGTAGAGTCCCGTCAGCTTTTGGGTACAGTATTCTGAAGAGCTGAGGCCAATGAAATAATAGTACTGATAATTAGAATGTAGGGTAGGGATAGGACAAGTACTTTCAAAACATCTCATTCTCAGTGATGGGTTCCAAGTCTTGCTATGACAAGCTCACTGAGACTTCCCTGTGCATTGGCCCTGTTCACAGTTTACTGACACAACTACATCTGGTCTTATTTTCCCTTTTGTTTTCCCCATTTTTATCTACTGTTCTGTTCAAGAAACTTCCAAATTGTGCATAGTCGAATGCTTATTCTAATTGATCCTGCACCAGAAATATGACATTTGGTGCTGGAATTGTCACAAACCTACACAGTTTGGTGTTTCTATTACCCTTTCCGGGTAAATCCCAAACAGAAAAGCTTATATTTTGCAGAAGAATGGAAACAATCCTATATTGCTTGGTTCTGCTCCCCCCCCCACTTTCCACTCCAACCAGCTTAGGAAAGATGTGATCACCATGAACAGGACCAAATGCAAATGCTGCTATCGGCCTTGGAATGGCCTGGCTCCAGGTCTTCCCTTTCTTTCATCGCCTTGCCCATCCCCAGAGATCAGCACTGCAGAGCCTACTTTTCTATCCTTCTGTATGAATAATTATGATCATAGAATCAGCGATAGAATAGTGACGCTGGAAGGCGCCTACAAGGCCACTAAGTCGTACCCCATTGTTCCACGCAGGAATAGAAATCAAAGGATACCTGCCAGGTGGTTGTCCAGATTTCTCTTGAATGCCTCAAGTGCTGGAGCACTTGCCGCCTCTAGAGGTAATCAGTACTGATCTATGATGGTGGGCACACTCATAACTACCCTTGTATAACAAACAGTTTGTATAACAAAAAATCTGTACAACATAAAACAGTGTTGGCGAACCTTAGGCACTCCAGATGTCCTGGACCACAACTCCCACAATCCTTTGTCATTGGCAATCTAGGCTTGGAATTCCGGGAGTTGTGGTCCAAAACATCTGGGATGCCAAAAGTTTGCCACCACTGACATAAAACATTCTGGAGATGGGGAAAATTTGCTTAACATAATCACCTATGGGGCAAATCTGTACAACATAAAAATGGTATTACTCTGTTTTCAATGCATCCCTATGGGGAATTTGTATAAAGGAAAATTTGCTTAACATAATTTCATTTGGAACAAATTAATTCCTTTATACAAGGTACCACTGTAGTTTACTTCCTGAGTAGTAGTGACCCCCCTGCTTGTGAAATTCTGTGGTAATGTAAGTCCACCCAGTTGCTTTTGTTACCTGCTTGTTCCCTTAGGAACCCTGAGCTCTGAGTCAAGAGGTGAGGAGACACATTGTAGAAATGGGTAAAATTAGATGTGCATTGTGGAGACATGAGGCGAGCTGTTCTATCCCCCCTCCCCCCATGCCTCATACACTGTTAGAACCCCAGGGTCATCAGCCCTGGTGGGAGATGCTGGGTGGAGAAAGACCAGGGCTACTTCACAGAGTGGTGTGCAAGAACTGGTCGGTTTTGAAGGAGGCTCCTTGGTGCTGGAAAGGTGCGTATGTAGCCAACAGGTATTGTTTAGAATACCCTGGGTTGGCTTTGGTTTGGAACTCGCTTGAAGGTGCAAAACTGATATTCCAAATTTGGTCCCCAAAGTGCCATCTCAGTCTGTCAGCTAGCCAACACCCAAACGCATCATGCACTCCCACTACACACATGCACACACACACACTTTATTTTAGTGTAAAAAACATAACACTTTTGAACAGAGAGGACGGCCTCTCCTGGCTCCCTCCCGTTCCAGCGCACCTACCATCAGCAGCACTAAGCATTTTGTGCCGGGTGGCAGTTTGTCGCGAGTTCTAAGCGGCGCTCCCTCTGCCCACTGAGCGTGGCACGGGTGGAAGGGAGGTAAAAACGAGCCGCCCGCTCCCTCGTGGTTCCCTGAAGGTGGGGAGGCCACCCCGAGGAAAAGGCGTACGACATGACAGGCGAAGGTAGACGAGGCAGAAACTGTGGAGGCGGGCGGGCGGGGTGTGCGGGGTGTGGGCCGGGGGGCTTTCTCTTCTGGCGGCGGCCGTTGTTGGGCATGCTTCTCTTCTTCTTCCTCCTCCTCCTCCTCCTCCTCCTCGCACAGGGACCTGTCCGTCAGGTGAGAGCAGCCACACGCGTGGTGAGGAACCCGGCCGGGCGCTCCAGCCGAGCGGGAGAGCCCCGAAATGGGCGGCCGAGGCGGCGAGCGGGAGGGCAGGCGGCGGCGGCAGAAGTAAACACGACACGAGCCGCGGCGGCGGCGGCGGTGGAGGGGGCTGCGCCCGGGAGCCTTGCCTTGCCTTCGTCGACTCCCGCGGCGAGCCCTCCTTCTCCTGCAAACTCCATCGCCTGCGCCTCCGTCCGCGCCGCCGCCGCCGCCGCGCGCGCCCATTGTTCTCGCCTCCCCTCGGCCGAGCCTTTGATGCGCATCCCTTCCTTGTCACCTCCCGCCGCCGCCGCTGCCGCCTTCTTCCCTCCACACCGCGTGGCGGTGGCGGTGGCGGTGGCGGCGGTGGGGCTTTCCAGCCCGAGCCGAGCAGCCGCCTCCGCGGGCGACTTTGGAGTTGTGGGTGAAGCCGCGCCGTTTTGATCGAGCGCTCCTTCTCGCCCGAGATTAATCGGTGGCGTCACCTCGCCCGCTCTGAGCTGCTCCCGCCCCGTCCTTCCTTCCTTCCTTTCCTCCGAAGGGACTTGAAAGGGACCACAGAAAACTAATCACTTTCCATAAGAATTTTCTTGCCCCCTCCCTTTCAAAAGAAAAGGGAAAAAGGGGTGTGGGGAGAGAGAGAGAGAGAGAGAGAGAGGCAAGGCGGCGGGGGGGGAGAGACTTTAAGCCGCGCGATCTGCGAGGGGTGGCCAAGACTTGGAAGGCTAGCGATGCTTCAGCCTGCTAACAAGGGGAGGAAGGCTTCCACCGAGGCAGGTAAGGAGAAGGGCTCGGGCCGGCAAGGGGGGGGCGGGGGGGCCTGAAGGACTCCACCTCGGAGCAGCGGAGTTGGCATTCGGTTGGCGGACATCCACACACACACCCTCTCCCAAGGCAAGCGTCTTTTCCCGGGAGCCGGGAAGAAGGATGTGGCGGTGCCTGCTGTCTTTTGTTTGCGAGGTAAAAGTACCTGCGCTTCTGTTGATGAATTGGAGCGGGCTACAGTTTCCTCCTCCTCCTCCTACCCACCCCCACCCCCTCGCAAGGAAAGGTTTTGCTTCGGGGGGCTTTTTTCATTCAGGCAGGCAGGCAAGGGCGCGAGTGAGCGAGCGCGCGTGCTTTCATTCATCCATTCATGGGTTCCTTCCGTGCCTTAATGCCTGGCAAGGATGCTCGAGCGAAACGCAGAAGGTTAAATCCAGGGCTCCGGAAGATCTCCGGGTAGCGCCAGCCCGCCTTCTGGCGCTTTCATCCTTGCAGGTAGTAGGCATTGCTTCTGTTTTGTTGCCTTAGTTCATCCCCGCTGGCTCTCCGGCGGGGGAATTGAGTACGGAGTTATGGGCGGTTAAGGCGATCGAGGTGTGGGGGGGGGGGGGGGGGAGACGACAAGGCTTGGGCTTCACCAGCCTCGCTGGGTAAAGGACACACGAGCCTTCCCGAGGTGCTCGGAGGTCCCTTGCAGGGCGAGGTGCTGGCGGGAGATGGGCGCGAAGTGCCATCTTCAGTACGGACCGGCTTCCAAACTACTACAGAAGCGGCGCTCAGGTTTGGGGAAGCAATCAGCAGCATCTTGGAGCCGCAGTTTAATGTCAGCTGTCAAACGGCATTAACTCTGGAAGTGCTGCCTTCAAGTGCAGCTGGGCTTAGGAAGCGGCTTCCCTGCCTCACCGTTGCTACCCAGAGAGGAGCGAGTTAGCAGCAGTCCTAAGGTCGGGTAACTTTGGAGTGGGGAAGGTGAAATACAATCAGATATCCTACAGCGCCTGCCCTTGATGATAGCAGGCCTTTATTATTTGGCAGGGGCATCGGGGATGGATGGGGAGTACAGAGTAACTGGAAGGCAAAAAGTGATCTCACAATTAAATATAACAACCACATGCTGGTTAGAAGTTCATGTTTTTCCAGGATGCCAGGTAATTAGACAGTCCTTGTTTAACTGTATTTTGTCTTGGAGAGAGAGAGAGAGAAGTGTGTGTGTGTGTGTGTGTGTGTGTGTGTGTGTGTGTGAGAGAGAGAGAGAGAGAGAGAGAGAGAGAGAGAGAGAGAGCACAATTGTTTTCCATTACTCTTAGGTGATGGCTATATGTGAAAATTCTAAATGCATCCCTTTTATTCAAACGTTCCACCTCCCTCTCTTAAAATTTAGGGGAGCTTTTTTACAGCCTTCTTTTTAAAGATCAAAAATACAAGGAAGGAAAAGCCACTGGGATGTTAGGTTTAGAATAATACATTCCAAATATCCTTGCCAATAAGACAGGAAGACATGTTTTGAAGAATGCCAACAGCCTTGTAAATGTAACTGTAAAAAGCACTGAAAATTAAAATTAATGTTTTTTAGCAGAAATAGTGGTGTTGCAATCTGTTCTCAAACACCAAAAATGCATATGGTCTTACATCTTGTCAAACTTGAATGTTAGACTTGGTAACGTTGACAATATAGGGCACAATGCCTGGGAGAGGAATGAAATCCCAAGAGGTTGTGCTATCCTTGCATGTTCCTTACCCAGAAACAGAAACGCAAGCACTCCCTCACAATTTATATCGCAGTTTCTCTGTATGAAACCTGCCCACTTGAAACAAGGAAATGAAGATCTGCAACAGAATAGGGGCAGAAGATATAACACGTTTAAAACACAGGGCACTTTACCAAATATTGAAAGTCGGATAGCTTACTGTACTTTAAACTTCTGTGATGTTGATTGTTGAAGCTATTTTTTTTTGGGGGGGGGGAGTTACTTTCATTTTAATTTTCCTCAGCCATGTGTCAGTTTAATTGAGCAAAAGAGGGCCAGAGGTGTTTTTTTGAATATATGTTGCTGAGAAGTTTTAAGTGTTTTACAAGGAATTGTTTTGCACTGTAATAATAGTGTTAAAACGGACCTGGTAGAGTAATATAGATTCTATGTGACTTAGAATACAGGTATGGAGAGGTAAAGGTTATTTAGTAATGCTGGTTAAAACCAGTGTTGATAATAAAGCTTCTGTTTCCAAACGGAGCATATATTCATTCATCTCTCTCTCTCTCTCTCTCTCTCTCTCTCTCTCTCTCTCTCTCTCTCTCCTGCTTTCCCCTCCCTCCCTACCTGTTTTTGACAGATGCTAACTTGGTTCTTCTCAGCATTAACAGTGTGATTAATATGAATTGAAGCATTTTGCCGATAATCCAGTAGATGCTGCTGTAGAGCAAAGGAAACATCATTTTATTTGTCTGAGGGAGGGGAGAGAGAGAGAACGAGAGAGTAGTGCAATGAGAATATAAACACTAAAAAAAAACCCTTAAACATTGCTGATACTGCATATGTGGGCTGCTGATTGAAGAGTAATGTGAGATCATTACATTTTCATACCATTCTATAGGGTGTTATTAAAGCTGAAGCCACACTTACTGGGAATTATCACAGTTCTGCTCCGCACATAGCACGCCTGCTATTTTAAATTGTAAAATCAGTTTACTGTACATTACTATGCAGAACATTTCATCACTGAATAACTAAAGCCTTTAACATGCAAATTTTTTTTTTGAGAGGAAGAGCTGAAATGGCGCGCTCTTAAACGAATAATGCCCAGATTCATTATAAAAATGAGCACTAGTTGCCAATGCAGGGTAAAATATTAAGAAATTAAAAACCTGCAGCCTCTTAAATTAATAAAATTGAAATTCACTAATGGCTGTCTTCTCGGCGAATATTCAGCACTCAATAGAATAGACTGTAAAACAATCAGAAAGCATTAATTGCTAATTGAAAGAGATTCTTATCTATGAGTATTAAAAATGACACCATAACTCTGTCAATGGAACAGGAAATGGAGGAAGAAACACAAAGGCAGTATTTTATACTGAATAAAGAGGAAGTGTGTGCGTTGCATACTGTATATGTGAATGTGTTGGCTTATGCTGCAGGTCCTTGATCAATGATAACATGACAAAGCAAACCTAGAGAGTTTTCATAGACATCCACTCACTGTTGCAATTTCAGGCAACCACTGACCTCTATCTGTAGAAACATTTATTTTTTTGGCAGCAATTGCCAAACGATCAAATTTCAGATTCAAAACCATCAAGAAGGGTTTGCTATAAGGCACATGATACTTTTTCAACATGGCCTTCAGTTTTCAAAGCTATGCTGCATGTTTCTGGGCTTTGTGCACTTTGGAATTTATTAATAGACCTAAAGTACTTAGCTGAATAAATTGCTGGCTTGCAGATCCAGATCTTACTCATTTTCTAGGGTTGCTCTGGCCTTTTGTTTGTCTGGCATACTACACTTAAAAGTCAACATTGGCTTTGCTTTCCGTGAGGTTTAAGTGGATTTACTCCTGTTAAGTATGGATGTCATTTGAACTCAGACATATTATTTGCTTCTGACATATAGGTCTGTGAAAAACTTTTGGACAACTCTGTTTCTTCATATGTACAGGAAACTACAGGAAGCTAATTTACTCCTGGAAGGTTTTAAAAAGATTTATTATGTTTAGTCTCCATATCAACAATTAAATATTTTGTTATATTTATTATAATCAGGTTACATAGGGATAGTCTGGGGCATTTTTATTTAAATTAGATTTATGCTGATACAAAACTCCATTTATGTATGATATGTGGGATTTAAAAAATTAAAGAAAAAAGTGACAGACAAGTGCTTGTTATTCTTATTTTCTTGTTTCAGTATCAACAGCTCCTTTGATTTGCTTATGCCTCAGATGTTTTTGTTTATTTGTTTTTGCAAATTATTTATATTCTGCCTCTTAGAATTGCCCTCCTTTACAAGCTTATTTATAGAAAAAATTACGTATAGAAAAATTCCTAGACGTAAAAGACAAAAACATGCAATGTACTAGCATGATAAAGTTCTGAATATAAATTATTTATTGTGCATTCTTAAATTTGCTAAATATTGAAGTTTAATGTTTGTTAAATAACACAGATAAAAACTTGCTGGGTCTACTTCGGTAATCATAGTATGTGTGTTCATGTTTGTGTATGCTCACTTTAATGTACACTAGCATGTGCTTGTGCTTATCTATCTGCCAGTTCATTCAATGGATGGAAAAAATAGGATATATGTCATTCTTCTCAATTAAATATACAGTTTAATAATTATTATATTAATCACACACTAGGTTTTATTTTATAAGAATAAATAATCTTCCACATGTGTAATCCTGTTCGTCTTGCCCAGTACCCATTAAAACTAGTGGCATTTCCCATGTGTGTGATTGTATAAGATGTTTGTTTGTTTGTTTGTCTTATATGCACCCACTACCCAAATGTCTGTGGCCATCTTACAATTAAAATGAACAGTTAAAACAATTAAAACATTCAAATGTAAATAAACAATTGAAAACAATTAAGACAATACAAAATATCTAATATTTAATATTGTAAGACATGTATGTATTAAACCGGAATGCCTACAATTTAAATTGATACTTTCAAAAAATGTGATACTTCCCCCTCAAAAAAAGTGATACTTTGAAAAAAAGGTACTATTCCTATTACTTATTACTACTAAAATGATTTTCAAAACTGAAGATTAAAAAACCTGCTGCCAAGGATTTTTTAATGTAAACATTTATTGCTCAGTTCCTAGAATGTTTGTAACTGTGTGTTCATTTCAAAAATGAGGATCTTGAATGCTGTAAGGTTCCATTAATACTTTTACTTTATAACTGCTTCAGATCTTGCAGTCTGTATGTATTTGGCAGCTGCTCACAGTTCATGTGAAATTTACATCATGCGTTACATTCTTCAGTATGATGTAAAAATCTGTAAGCATCCGATGCAAAGGAAATACTATGAAATTCAGAACTGCTAACAGCCAATCTTACTGCATAATTGTACCCTACTGAAATAAAGTTTACATTAATATGGGAGAGAGATCTCTTCAATGTTTTCTTTTTTGTCACAGTTGTTTTGTTTTCAGTTTTGAACTTTGCATAAGTAAGATTTCAATTAATTGCTATGAAATTACTGTACTATTTTCGCTTACTAACATCAGAATTCATGTTTAGTTGAAAATGTATATGAATAGATTTATCTGCTTAATTTCATTTATTATATACATTTTCATTGGGCCTACATTTTAGTTGAACATTTTGTTTTAAATAATTAGAAAGATAAGTTGTCTGACAAAATTTCCACTCTCAGTATTTATCTGCTAATATAATGTAAGAGTGAAGAATCTAATGTGACCTATAGTGCTTTATGAGTATCAGACTTCACTTTGGAAAGGTTTTATTATGGACACACTGTTGAGATCTCTTTCATTGTTTTTTGTTGATTAATAATTGATATCTCCCTGGAAGAGTCTTTTCATAGATGATATCAAGGTTTCACAGCAGAGACTGACAGAATATCTTAGCTTTTTCAAAACAGATTAATACCTTGCCATTTAAAAAAGCACTGAACATACTTATACAGAAGCACACAGACAGACTCTCTGTTTGCATCTTTTATGTTTCTTGCCGCGATAAGCTCTTCAGTACAAGAACACTTTAAAACCTAAACATTATGAAGTATAGCATCCTTTGTGGGTGACATTGAATAACTAGCTAAATTCTTGTTCATCAATATAACACTTGGTTCCCATGCTTGGAAAATGTTGAATACACAGGGTCCCTATGTTTTTCATATTGAAATTCCTTAAGTTGCTATTTGTATCAACTGTTTTAACAATTATCATGATAGTGCATTTAGAAACACAGTGCAAATATGTTACTTCATATTTGTAGCACATAAATGTTTCCTTGGGCCTTCGTATAACATTAATGATGGTACACAAATGTGTGTGTATCTGTATAAATAATCACACATAGTCTCTAGAGGTCAGTAGAATGTAAGGAATGGGCAATCGTGCAATTCTCTTCCAAAAGGTCCATCTCTTTATTTTTCCATCTTCCAAAAGCTAAAGCTAAATGTGCTTCAAATAAATGAAAAAAAAAATCCGATTTACCAGTCAGTAAAGAGCAACATCCTCTCTTAATGTTTCAGTAATTAATTCAATAAGTTTGTTTTAGTGTGGAAATATATGCATGTTCATACATGTTGATAAAACTTTGCAGAAACATTAGTTCTAATCACAGTTGCTGTACCAAGCGTCACTGGCGGCATTAGAATAAGAAGGAATTAAAAATAACTAGACCAAAAATGTGGAACAAGATTTATTCTGGTAAATCCATAGAAGACTTAGGGATGGAATGTAGGGAGTACTGCTCATTAACTGCCCCCCCCCTTCATGACATTTAATAGTTTAAATTTTATGATACAGTTATATCTTGAACTCATTTAATTCTACAAATGCCTTTTTAGCAGATTTGGCTGATAGTAAAGTCAGTCCTGGGACCCTAAACTTGATTCTGCCAGATTCTTATGTGATAGGTACAAGAGTGGGCAAGAAGTGTTCACACGTAAAATAGAAAATCCGATATGGCTGTCATATCTGTGGTATAAGGAGACAACTGTTATTAGATCTAGAGAAGTCAACTTGATAGAATCTCAGTGATAGTACTGTCTATAGCATGCTAAATGAATGGGCTTCCCCCTCACAATGCTCAAAGTTCCAGATCCTTTGGTTAATGAACAGTAACCCTTCAGAACAAAAATGCAAGACAGGAATTATTTTCTCTCTTAAGAAGCATGCTGCTCAGAACATTAACTTGGGAGAATTATGTAGCTGTGATAGGCTCAGCAAAACAACATAAATGAAGACTTACCAATAATCAGTAAGTAATTTTTCTTAATTCAAAGGTTGGTTAACAGTTAGTTCTTGTCCTATTCTACTTCCCAAAGTCCCTTTAAAAAGAAAATTAGAGGAGAAGTCAAAGATTGTACCTGTAGTCAAATCTCAGTGCCTCATCTACCCTCTTACTGCACACACACAGAAGTATTTGCAAAGTTTGATCTTACAGAGAACTTATCATTTATTGCTCAATGGTTTACAATATGATGTGGATATTAAACAACTTTACTTTCACTAAGATTGAGCCAAGTTGTGAGGAGCACTCAAAATAATAGCTGAAATTCAACATTACCCTAGCAGAAATCGGCAAAAATAGTGGAACTTTCCTGCCCTTCTCCCATGCCACTCAAAACTAAACAGCTCCAGACTGTTGATTCTGCTGATCCAATACCAACTTCAACTACCTTTTTGTTTAAAATGCTCAAGAAAGGTTGAATATGACATAACTCTTCACATTGGACATCTTGTCCACTTTCTGCAAATTATCCTACACCAATTATCTCTCAACAATATGTGTCTGGTTTAAGGCCAATGTAGGCAACTTTTCTGTATCAGGATAGAATTGTTTTTGAATAACTTATAAAAACTGTGGATCAAGAAAAAACACATGTCAAATATATTTTCAAAATGTGGAACAAAGATTTAAAAACACAAAACAGAGAAACATGAAGAATTTGGGATGTTCACCCAAAGTCAAGCAGTTTAATGTGCTGAATTTAAAAAGGTATGATTTTTCAAGATACACAAAAATACAAAATGCAAAAAATAAAACTTTGGGGTGAAATTTTAACTATAATCCAGTAAGTTACAGAAGTCAACTATCAGTTTGTTCTAAATATGTCTTACTGTTTTGTTTGAAAGAAGATGAATCTGTAGATATGGATCACACATTAAAGTTAATGTCAGCCAGAAGGTATGCTACCTGACACTAGGAATCAGTAGAACCACCTAGCACAGTGATGGCGAACCTATGGCATGAGTGCCAAAGGTGGCACTCGGAGCCCTTTCTGTGGGCACCCGACATTGCTCCTTCATAGCCACCTGTATACAGGTTAAATTACTGTATTGGCACTTTGCAAAAAAAAAAAAAAGTGGGTTTTGAACTGCAGTTTGGGCCCTCGGTCTCTAAAAGGTTCACCATCACTGACCTAGCATATGGAGTCTGGGAAAAAAAGAGCTGATAGATATATTTTCTAATAAAACTAACTTGTTTTACAAGAGAATTATTTTATATAATGATAAATTCATACTGACATGGTCATTACTTATTATTTGGACCTAAATTTTCAGAATAATATTTTGCATTGTTTATTCTTTTCTCTATGAGAAATATTGGAATACATGTAGGAAAATGAACTCATGACTCAAGATTGGTGGTGACTAATCAAAATTGCTTGGTTTTGTTTCTTGTTTTCATTTTTGGTGTGTTATTTCTACATATTTTGCTTTTTATTTATGAGTGCCAAATATCTGCATGGATTGATTGCCTGATCAATCGACTGACCGATAGACAGATACCTATCTACAGTTAAAGATTATTCTGGTGCTTATATAATTTCTGAGACTCTTAGAAGTACTATTAAAATAAATATCAGACCAGAACTGGTAGGACTGACAGCTGTACTGGGATCGACTAGATTTTCCGCTAAAGTGGCTGCCTGTGAATAAAAAGATTGCAGTCATCAGATACCCCGATGGAAACTGAGCTCTTTCTTGGACTGAAACTTTTTTTTTAAAGGAGGCCAGGTTTTTCATAGGTAGGTGATCATCAGCAAAGCTCCCTGGGAATGAGGTTGGATACAGATGCCCTCAAGGAACATGGATCTGCTTTTCCCATGCGTGGAACATGCCTTAGCAGAGGCACAAACCAATTGAAAATAAAAACACACAACCCCAAGCCAAAACTGAAGTTTTATTTATTTGGCAAGATGATGGCTGGGGAGGCAGGGGGAGAGGTTTCTGGGAGCTTATGGAGGAGGCTTCCTCTTTTAGTTGTTCCTGCCCCATAAATAAATTTTCTTTAGTATTTGCCCCACTTGGTGGTGGCGTCTGCTAGACAGAACCATTGTTTGGATGTGAATTGAGTTTATCCTGCCCCATATTTTAATCCACCTCTTTTTTTTATGTATTTGATTCATTATTTTTGCTTTGTTAGATTTAATTATGTTTGATTGGTTAGTTTTTATTTTAGTCTATACATTGCATGTTGTTTAATTTTATTATTCATTGTATTGGCCATGCCCAACTTCTGTAAACCGCCCAAAGTGTGAGTGGCCCGCGGCTGGCTGGCCTGCCCCTCCCTCCCCCTCCTTCACCCCATGTTTTTTTTAAAAAAAATCTTCTGCCAACACTGACATCGCTGGGAAGCTTTTGCGGCTGGGCGGCTGGGCGGTTTGCCGCCACCGGCACCGCAGGGGAAAGTGTGGGGATGGGCAGGCCAGCAGGCCTCTGCCACTGCCAAGGAGCTTTGGGGTGGGCTGGCGGGCAAACCATCGCCACTGCTGGGGAGCTTGGGGGGGTGCAAGGTCACACAGATCACCTCTTCCAAGGGAAGACCTGTGGCCATGGCTTCCTGTGCTTCCTTTGGTCCCCACCTTCCTTCTTTCCTCCCTCCCTTGGTCCCCACCTCCCTCCCTCCCTCCCTTCCTTGTTCCCCACCTTCCTTCCTTCCTCTCTTGGTTTCCACCTTCCTCCCTTCCTCCCTCCCTTGGTCCCTGCCTTCCTTCCTGCAAGGGGTCAGTGGGTGGGGCTTATGGGTCAGTGAGTGGGGCTTGCAGTGGGGTGGCAGGGTCAGGGAGCAACCGGCCCCTGACACATTCTCAGCCACCAAATCTGGCCCTCCTTACAAAAAGTTTGGGCACCCCTGCTGTAGAGCTTGCACAAAAAAGATCATACCTAATAAAGTTGGGAAATCAAACTAGGTATAATGAGTGTCATTTCAGAAGATTTGGTTATTCTCAATTTGGGAATATTTGTGGATATTTTTCTGCTGCTGTTGAATCCAGAGCTTTGAAGCTTGTGCCATGGAAGAGAGAGCAAAGTTGAGGAACAATTAAGCCATCACTGAAATTACTGTTGTTTCATTTATAGGATGTACCACAGAGCAGATCAGCTCAAACATGCTCTTTCTTAAAAAAAAAAAAAAAAAAAAAACAGTACTGCAAAGAATGAATGATACTGATCCATTGTTGAATGGAGAAGCCGTTTAAAAAAAAAACAAAAAACTACACTCATGAATATGGGTCTGGATCCTAATTAGTAGGAAGGAAGGTGTTTAATGTTAGGTCGAGTTTGAATACCACACATCATTGTAATAGATCTCAGAAGCTTCAGCTATTATTGCTGGAGAAGCAAATCATTTTTTCTTACGCCTACAATTGTGTTAACTTTGAATAATGGTTTGAGCAGTTAAGAGGACAGTCGTTGTGTACTATTTTTGTAGTGTTTTACCCCTTTCTTTAGTGCAGGAGTCTTTGTTACACTTCACACTTGTATGTCAATATTATTTTAAATTTGCTCCTGCTTGCAGAGGTAATAGCTTCTAAATACTCCCCAAAGGGCATTTATACACGACCCCTAAACTCCGGGGCAAATGGCTCCCAGCTCCGGAGCTTAAAAATGTTTCCCCACCCGCTCCGGAGTTTACAAGAAATTAAGTGCGACCACGCCCACTTTAGCGCGTCCCAGCACACCTTTCAAGTACCTGCTCTCTGGAGGTGAAAATTCCGTGATGCGATGTAACGATAGTGAGTGCGGGGCTCTCCTCGTTTGTTAGTTGTTTTTTTGGCTCCCGCCCCTTTCAGAGCTACTTAAGAGACTGGAATGTTGCCGCGGCAAGAGCGAGAGGCAGAACGGAGGTGAGCCATGTTCCTTTCTCCCTTTTTTTTCCTCCCTCCCCTCACGCAGCCAGCAGCAAGGAAGTGCAGAGGGGTGGGGACACAGGAAGAGCGACAAGCCCCTAAGATCTCTTGTCCGAATTTAAGTGGCCAGCGGATCTTAGGGGTCGTGTGAAAAGGCAAAAAGAGTGTCAGTGGACATTGAATCCAATTTGGATTGGGTCTGTGCACACCTACATGGGTGTTAAAATTGCAGTGGTCATGGCTTTTAATGTAGTTCATAGTGCTGTAGAGTTCTTTACAAGAGTACTTTCATTCGGATGTTCGTATTAACTATATTGTCATCTGGGATTGAATCAATCCTAAAGGGGAGTGAATCCTCCTGTTAACTCTCAATGTTCTGCCTTACTTCACCAGGGAATTGCAGCCCCATATTGAGGAGCCAAACTTCCTGCTCCTAACTGGTTCTGTCCTACCCTTGACTGGTTTTGTCCTGCTTTATAGAAAATTAGGAGTTGAGACCTTACGATAATGCAACAATATTAACAAATGAATCTTCCCTGTGGATAATAGCATATTTTGATTGTTGTACGTCTTGTATGGCAGCCCAGAAACCAGACAAAGATCAGTCTAGATATGCTTACTGCTCCCCCCTTTGTTTGACATGTCCTACTGTCATTCTCCTGCTGTTTCATTTGTAGCATTCTGTTTGAAAATGATGGTGTTTTCTATAACAAAAGCAAAGTATTTGGCTTTAAAAATGATACTTAAATCAACTCATACTGAATATCTACATTGCAGTAACCATGGCATCCTTCTTAGTCAAAGAGCTGTAGACTGACAGTAATAAGCAGCATTACTGGAAATATTAAATTATTCTCATGTATAGTTTTCTGTGCCTACACAAAAAGGAGTAGGCTCAAAAAGCTCAGGTTATGTTTGCTATCTTGACTACGGATGAGGATTAGTTAATATTAAATTGGTAATTGTTGGGCTTCTGAAGAAGGATGCAACATCTTCAGCAAGAGCTTATTAAACTGTAAAATATGGATTGCCTTTACCCTAATGGCCTCTGAATCCTATTACCATCCCATTAGAGAGTGTGGGATTTTAGTAATTCTGTTGTTGTTTCCAGTGGGCAGTGAATATAATGGGGAAGGGCAGGGGTTAATGCAATTCATCTCTTTTAATACTTGTAACTCAGTCCCTTATCACTCAATGTGGTTTCATTAGCTTTCTTTAAAAAAAAAACCATTATGCCAGGAGAGTTCCTTCCAAGTATCACCAGAAAAAAAAAACTCGTGCTTTCCTTACTCATCTACACTTGGTAAACAGAATAAAAAGAAAAAAAGCTATGTTGACACTTTACAGTTTTGAAATGCTTTGACATATTGCCGTTGTACCAAGAATGGTATTGTAATACCTTCTCAGTCAAGATTGTTACTATGTGATTGTTTTTATTTAGTAGCACTCATCCTGTGCCAAATCTATACAAATAATAGTTACATGCCATCAAGTTAATTCTAACTCCTAAAGAACCTGTTCTAGTTCTAGTGCCCTCTGAAGTGGGCTCCTGTTTGCTTTTTCTGGGGTTCTCTGGGATTCTACAGTTTTCCCAAGCCGACACTGACTAGCTGTTTCTCCTAGGTCGGTGGTGGCGAAACTTTGGACCACAAGTCCCAGAATTCCAAGCCTGTATTGCCAGTGACAAACGACTGTGGGAGTTGTGGTCCAAAACATCTGGCGTGCCAAAGGTTCCTCGCCACTGTCCTAGTTGATACACTATTAATTTGGATTCCCAGCTGTTGGCTTTCCGGCCAGATACTGAGTAGAGATGGGCACGACTTGGAATTTTTTTCCCCGAGTTGTTGTTTTTCGGGATGGGTCCGTTTCGGCTCATTTCCGTTTTTTGTGAAAATTTTCAAAAATTTGTTGTTTCGTTTTTCATTTTTTCGTTTGTCGTTACCGCCGCGATTTAGCGCGACTTGACTTCCCAGAGCATGGGGTAGGGGGTAAGGGCTAGGCTTAGGGTAACGGTTAAGGTTAGGGTGGGTTAGAGGGCTGTACCTCTGGGTGCCTCTGGCCCACTAAGAACACAGTGTACTGGCATATGGGTTCGGGTTCGGGTTAGGGTTAGGGTTTAGGGTTCGGGTTTGTGGGCTTTTAATGCCCTCTCTGGCACACCCGGAAGTTTCAGCAAAACCTGGCCATGCGATGAATGGCTCCAAAAATTTGCATGGTCCCATCCCATGGCCAGCCCATC
>JAHTLZ010000010.1:40977263-41003146 GCA_023846285.1 Phrynocephalus versicolor
TATTTTGGCAAGACAAACCCACTGCTGCTACTATAAAAATTCAAGCATTTAAAATAGCTAATTTTCGCATGTTTCTGTGGTGCTTTGGTGTGTTTTTGGACCACGATTTCAAAAGAAATATTGCAGTCACCATTTTGGATCCCCCGCCCGCACACCGCATGGCAAAGGCAGACAAGACGATGCCCCCCCTGCCTGGTACCAGCAGCGCAGCAGTAGCACCAGCCAAGGAGAGGGGGGCGGGGACCCCCCCCCAAATAAAACACCCTTCTGGCCTGGTAGGTGCCCTCAGACAGTTTTCGCCTGCTTTTAGGGCTGGGAATCGGGTTTTTTTTTTACTTTTAAAAACTTTTTTTCTGTGCCGCTTGGCATCGCGGGATCGCCGCGATGCCAGGAACGACAACGACAAATCAGACCCAATTATTCTTTAGTCGGTTCGAGTTCGAGTTCTGGCGGAGTAATTCCCGTTACTGTTTCCGTTCCGTAACGGAAACGAGTAACGGAAACGGAAACGGGAATTCCGCTAAGTCGTGCCCATCTCTAATACTGAGCTTGTTAAACCAGAGACATTGAATTTTGGGGGGTGCAAAGTCACAAATGAAAGAGACACCATTGTATTATCAAGTTGTTGCCAGGTTTGGATTCTTTAAGCGATAGTCTCAAAGTAAAATGTATATTAAATGTGTCCTGTTTTAACTTAGATTATTGAAACTTGATTGTGATACACAAAATATTGTCATGAAATTTGTGTAGTTGTCTAGATGTCCCCAGCAATTTTCTTTTAATGTGCTGTTAAGGCTTAAGGCTTGTCCTTGTTAAATCCATAAAAGAGGGAGATGTCAATGATGATTTTGCAAGAGTGCTTAGCTGATTGTGTGTGTACAACTTGTCAAAACATGCTTCACACATGACACTGGTATTACAGCCAAGATAAAAAAACTTCCAAATAAAAAAAAAACTATTTGGAAGTATGTGTTTCTTCCCCATTTCCCCCTGAAAACTGATATTGTGATAAAGGACATATGTATTACTTTTACTTTAAATTCCAATTAGCAGAATCATCAAATTGTACTTACATTATAAATTGTAAGGACAATTGCATGTGACCACTGATTTGTTTTTAAAGAGAATAATAGGCCAAACCTGTATTATCATTGAAGGAAAAAGAGAAGTGGGATAACATTAGTATTTAAATGCCTGATGAACAATAAAGCTCACTTTCCAGCTGTTGATAATCAAAAGAAACATTTTCATAATTTCTCGTGAAAAAAAAATGTGCAATCTGGAAGTTGAGTCATGGCAACTGGACATCTTTTCTTGAGAGATTGAAATGTTTCACTGCTCATCCAAACAGCTTCATCAGTCTGAAACATTTCAGTCTCACAAGAAAAGATGTCCAGCTGCCATGAGTCAACTTCCAGATAACCTTAGTGGTTTTCATCTTCCTAGTTCAATTACCCAATTTCCAGCTTCTCTTTCAAGACATATTTCAAGTAAGAGAACATACAGATTTGGGGGGCATGTTATTTGTATGTGCTTCAATCCAAATTGATTGTATGCAGGTATCGGGTGGTGTTTAAGAAATAAATTACACCCAAGGCAATGTTTCTTTTCTAGTGAAATCAAAATGTTTCACTGCTCATCCAAGTAGCTCCATCAGTCTTTGTCAAATATGGATTAGTAGCAAAACATTTAAATGTCACAGAACACCCAGTTGCCATGATTCAACTTCCAGACCAACTCACCTGGATGACTGAGAATCTTCACAGACAAAACGTGCAATTTACATCTGAAAGTTGAGTCATAGCAACTGGACTTCTTTTCTTGTGAGATCAAAATGTTTTATTGCTCATCCAAGCAGCTTTGTCAGTCTGAGTAAAGTTGGTAGTGAGGGCTCCAATTTATAGTTCACCTTGCTTTCATGCTACCCTGGTCTGAATGGGCTCATTAGATGGACAGTGGCCTGAATAGACTCGTTAGGTGTGGAAGGGTCTGTATAGGTTCATTAGATATACAATGTCCTGGTGTTCATGAAAGTCCCACCTATTCAACCCTTCCCAACACCCATTAAGCATGGGTTGTTAGCCTTGGCCTTCACTGTACATTGCCTGTGTCTTCACAGATGTGTGCAATGTATAGTTTAACATGGGACAAATAAGGAGAGAGGTAACTTCTTGATACTGTTGAAATATTACTAGCTCCCTACAAATAGATGGTTAACCAAAGTATATTTCTTCCTATGGTTAATGGACAGAATCCAAAAGGCTGGTTCCACCAATGGATCTCTTCCTATCAGCAGAACCAGGAAAAGAGGCAGATCCCCCTCTAGAACTCAGCACATTCACACATATAGACCCCTAAAACCTGTTCCAGAGGGCTGGAAAAATATCTAGAACTGGTTCTCAGACAGTGTTGAGTGCTGAAGAATGTTCTGTTGTACTGTCAAAGTTCGATGGTGCACCACTATAGCTGATCTTAGAGCCTTTTCACACGACCCCTAAGATCCGCTGGCCACTTAAATTCGGACCAGAGATCTTAGGGGGTTGTTGCTGTTCCTGCGTTCCCACCCCCTCCGCGCTCCTGGCTGCTGGCTGCGTGAGGGGAGGGAGAAAAAAAGGAAGAAAATAATGCCGCTCACCTCCGTTCTGCCATCCCGGCACTGCATTCAGATCTCTTAAAGGGGTGGGGGGCAAAAAAAGAACGAACAGAAGCAAGGAGAGCCCGGCAGTCACTACGTTATATCCGCATCAGGAATTTTCACCTCCGGAGAGCAGGTACCTGAAAAGTGTGCTGGGACGCGCTTAGGTGGACGTGGTCGCACTTAATTATCTGTAAACTCCGGAGCTGGTGGGGAAACAATTTTAAGCTCCGGAGCTGAGAGCCATTTGTGGCAGAGTTTAGGGGTCTTGTACAAATACCCTTAGTAAACGACCTTCACAAAATTGGTTTGTTGCATTTATTTACTGTGTCTTACTATGTCTAAGATGGTAGAAGACAGATTTCTCAGTGTTGTCAATGGTTAAAATGAATATAGATTGTGCTTTCAGATGTTTCATTTTCCAAAATATCATTTTCATTTTACAGAAACTTAGGTCTGGCAGGCAGGCACCCTCACTGTAACCTATAGAACTCAAAAAGGAACTTATTTATATGATTTCTCTGCTGCCTTTCTCCCTGTAGAGATACTCAAGGCAGCTTTTGGTAAATTGTAAATTGTGTTACAAATTCAAAAGACAATTGCACGTGAACACTGATCATTATAATTTTGGCATAATCACATGCACACTCAAAGATGAATATCAGAGGAGAGTCATCTCAAGTTGTAATGTACACAGGAGAACTAAAGAGCAACAGGTGTGCTGCTTATAAGCTGCCTCAGCACTTACAGCAATCTCTGGACAGTTTACAAATTAATTATGCAGGCTAGACCACTCACCACTGTGAGCGGAGTGCTCACAAATTCCATATTCTGCTGATTTAATAAGTGTTTTTATTTTAAATTAACTGTTTATCAGTATATTGTGTAAGTCTTTTGGTTAATCTTAATGGACTATGAAAACAAGCCAGCTTCATAAAGTATGGATTCACACTGATATACTTCCATTAACCATAATTAGAAATTAAACAAGTTACGGATAGCATGGCAAAACACAGTTTCTTAAAAGCAGAAGTGAAAGCTTTAGATCTTTTTCTCATAGCCGTGCTAAAATGGAGTTGAACAGACAAGTTAGATTAGTTTGGTTGGTGGGGGGTGGGGGGTGTTCTAAGCTTTTTATGCTATTGCTAAACTATAGCGTAATAGAGATCCAAATAAAAGTTTGAAATGAATTTGCATGTAATAAATTCAGTGGTTCAAATGTATTTTAGGATCTTAACACTTGTTTTTTTATTACTCTTTGACAGAATTCATTTGTGCTTAAAAGGTAATATGGGTTTCTGTTTGCAAATTGTTCATAAAGTTGACAAATTGCATCAGCTGCAATATTTTGAAAATAGATCTTGATTTACAACAGGAATATTGCACATTGATCTATTATTGTCAATGTTATTATACATTGCTTTTTTATTCTAGTATTTAGAAGTCCCATGGGATCTTCTTTGGTATATTCCTTGATGTTTTTGGCATATCTTGCTGTTATGACATGCTCCGTGCTGTGCATGAATCTATCTGCTGTACTTGATTGCCTTCTTAATATGCTGGTATTCACTTTGTTTTCAATAACTCTGATCTGCTTAGTGAATATTTTGGATTAAGAAAAGAACTGTTCTGGGTTTTGTTACCATTAAATTGTCTGGGGGGATAGGGGATGTGCTTGATTTCAGCTATCAGTACTATTCCCTGACAGCTGCAGTGCTAGAATTGTATAATTTTTTAGAATATTTTTTTTTTTGCAGGAGTAGGGGAAAAATGCTTTTGTAGATTATATTAGTTATTTTTCTGCTCAGTCATGGGGGTACACAGAGAAGTCCAGAATAAATCTTTATTAAGAAAGAAAGAAAGAAAGAAAGAAAGAAAGAAAGAAAGAAAGAAAGAAAGAAAGAAAGAAAGAAAGAAAGAAAGAAAGAAAAACCATGTTCATGGTTGTGGGCTCTTTTATATATTGAACAGCTTGACTCTGTCAAACAGCTTGTAGATGTGATGGGGACATGCAACTTAATACAGCAACACAGTATTTCCTATTAGCTGTAGTTTTGGGATCAAAATATTACTAGAACAAATAATAATGGACAGTGTTCCAGTGACTTCAGGTACCAAACCAGGTCACATAGAGACCTTGGACTAGAAGACAGTTGGTACTGGTTATTATCTGTATTCTATCTCTTTAAAATTTCTTTTTCATTTCTTCATTTTCCTTAGTATTTTGTTGGTCATCCTCTCTATCTATATTTATATAATTTGTACAGCTGCCTGTGTTAATGTTCATGATTACATATTGTACAGTACAATGGGTGAAACTGAGTGCTTTCCCCCCCTCAAAGCCAGTTTTAAGTTTTCATTGCATATTGCATTTTGATCCTAAGGAAGATGCTCTAGTTGATTTTTGCTCTGGTGTTTATTACAATCCCATTCTGCTGCTCATCAAATGAAATTCCAAGTTACTCATGTTCATTAACATGCTGAACACTTTCATTTTAGATATTTAACTGCATTTCAGAAAATCCTGACAAGTTTTTTTTTTTCTACCTAGAAACCCCTGAAAGAGATTGCCTCAAGTCTGAATGGACTTGATGGCACACTTTTGTTGCTGCTGCTGCTGTTAGGCAGCTCTTCTGAGAAAATAATTGCTTTATCTATACACAATCTTGCTTTCACATACTTCCACAAATAGTAGTGACTTGAAGTTAGTTTAATGTTTGCTTATATATTGCTTAATATGCTGTCATGTTTCTTACATCCAGATGATGTGTTTCATTCATATGCTTTGCTTTATATGCTGTTGTTTGATGGGATGCTCCATGTTGTCCCAGAAGGAGGGTCGTTGAGGAAATGTAATCCACTTAGTGAAATGCCTTCTCTGGAAATGTTCAACCGGCCCTGGCACTTCACGTGAACATTTGCAGGATTTCACCACCATGTGGCCCAGACATGGCTGATGGGTGCCTCCCTGTTTGGTGTTGTGTTGCCGGGGGTTTGCTTTTGTTTTCTCTTACTATTTCCCCCCCTCTTGTTTTTATGGAAGGAATACATTGATTGTTGGAACTGCTCTGAGTTCTTTGGATAGAAAAGCAGGATATAGATAAAGAACACCAGAAGAACATAACCAGAATTGCCTTATGTGCTGTGGACTGTGCCAGAGTGGAACTCCTTTAAATAGTTGTTACTTAATGGGACCCAGGCAGAGGAAAGGGATATTCTGTGTTTCAATATACTGAATATAACGATAGGTTTTTTTTTATTTCCATCAGTTATATAAAGTCATGAAACATGAAATATAAAAATATGCAAGTGCACTTTATTGTACCACAATGCATAGGTGGGTACTGCTGATTATTATAACCATTGCCGTTGCCCACAACACGATATCTGAAAATGGTCTTTTGGGTAAAGAGGGGCCTCTTCTTAGTGTGGGAGTTCCTGGATTTTTGCTTTAATACTTTGGCACTGACAAAAATACAATTCATGTATATTCCCAGTGCATCATGGGAAATGTAGTTGCCAAAAATACATTTCCTTTCATGTGCTGTGTATATGCTTGAGCAGTGTATCTGCCATAGAAAAAAGTTATCTTTATGAATCTTCATGGGGCTAGCAGATTTGCACACTGTTGGCTGTACGACTTAGCACTTAAGTGTATGGAGAAAGCCACACTGAGAAAAGATATTCAGAACTGGGGGGGGGGTCATTCACCCATTGCAGATTTGTGCTCCTCCCCATGTAGCTCCCCCCCTCCAAATGAGTACCTGATTTACTCTGTTTCAGGGAAAGAAACAAAGATGCCACAGGACTTTTGGTTGTCTTCCCGGACAGCTCGGGGAACAGAACACACACACCCTCCTGACATTAGCAACCTGGGTGTTTAGGTTTAGCTTACTGCTTCCTTCCTTCCTTCCTTCCTTCCTTCCTTCCTTCCCGGGTATGCTGGGATTAGTTCTGTATTTCCCACCTTTGATCCATTTGGTTCTTTTGAACAAGCAGTGGTACAGCTGCAGTCAAGTATAAACTGCCCTTTGTTTTTGAGATGAACTATCAGAACTAAGATTTGTTGTGAACAACAGATGGGCCTGAGTTATTTTTAGGGATGTGGTGTGTAACATTCCAAATGTAAGGGTAGTTCACAGGGCTAATTGGGGGACAAGGGGAAACCCTGATCATGAAATGTCAAGGACTTAAGTCTTTATTTCTGAAATGATTATTCTTCGAGAAGGCACTTGAGCTTAAGTGAACTTGAGTAGCAAAACAGACATTCCAATGACTTGCTGGTGAGTTAAATTTATGTAAAACTACAAAATCACATGCATGAGAAAGAAAGAGAAGGAGTGAAAGAAAGAAATAGGGGTGGTGATGTTACATGAAAAATATGTATATGAAAGTCTTTGTGGGCTTTATATGTTGATCCCAGAAATAAAAATTAGACATAAAAGAACAAGAATTGGTCAACCAATTCATTTAAGTTGTCAAGGGACAAGGTACTTTGTTTTCTCAAGGTGGAACAACTGATTGTTATTGTTGCTGTTTGGAGACAACTTTCAAACCACAGATTTTAATGTTTGGTTCCCTTATGGCATGAGGTTAGTACAAATGAATAAATTTAGATCTTCTTTTCATAATACCTCCACTTTTCTCCTATTCTCACCTCTCTCCTGGGACATGTAGCAAATCAGTGCCAAGATTTGTCTGGCACAATGTTCTCATTTCCATGGTGATCTTCAGCTACCAGGGATACTTAGGAGTGCAGAAATCCGTGATACCTTAAAAGCAACTGGGTATTTTGCTAATTTGCTAATTTTGCTAAACTTAAAAAGAACATACATTTCAGTAAATATAGATGACAATGGTAAATACATAGGGTTACTGTTGCTATGCTCTCTTTTATTATAGAAATCATAGGCTGGAACTGGAAGAAGTCTTCGCCCCACCCTCAAAGACTTCTGGACCCTGCTCGGTTTCCAGAGGCCTTCGGGGAGCTTCCTGGTGGTCTGGCTGATGATCCAGTTGAAGCCATGGTTGACAGATTATATGAGGATACCACCTGGGGTGTAGACCGGATCGCCCCTAGGCGCCTTCTCCACTGTGGAGCTCGCTCCTCACCGTGGTACACGGCGGGTTTGAGAGCAATGAAGCAAGAATGGAGAAAGCTGGAGAGCAGATGGAGGGTGGACCGGTTGGCATTTAGTAGGGCTGTTGTTTGTAACCTGACCAGGCACTATGTTCATGCAATCAGGGAGGCTAAAAGATCTTTTTTCTCCCTGAGAATTGGTGAAGCCTCAAACTGCCAGGCAGAGCTATTCCGTGTGGTTTGTGACCTCACCAATCCTGGTCAGGCTAGGCCTCCTCCTACTGAGTTCAGTAGTGAGACATTTGCAGCATTTTTTAGAACTAAAATTGCCATCCGTACTGGTCTTGATTCAGGTTGCCCTAGCCTCTCCTCAAAATCCCCTGATGCTGCACACCCTTGATCTCCTCGTTTGGTCGAGTTTGGGCCTGTCTCCTCTATTGAGGCCTCCAGGGCCCTGGCTCATTGCAGGCCAGCGTCCTCCCCCTTTGATCCTTGCCCATCCTGGCTCATTAAATCTGGCGGAGGGAGCATGCCCGAGTGGGCTTCTGTCATTTCCACTGCCTCCTTCAGGGAAGGGATTTTTCCCTCTCACCTGAAGGAGACAGTGGTGAAGTCCACCCTGGCTTGGCATCGGATGAATTGGCAAACTACTGTCCAATAGCCAATGTTTCCTTCCTGGGCAAGGTGATCAAGAGGGTGGCCACCGTTTGGCTCCAGTCGTTCCTGGAGGAAGAACAAGTCCTTGACCCATTCCAGTTTGGGTTCAGGCCATGCTGGGGGACTGAAACAGTCTTGGTTGCACTGCAAGATGACCTCCAACAGCGGTTGCTCTACCCTCTTGGTCCTTCTGGATTTGTCAGCGGCCTTTGATACCGTCGACCACAGTATCCTGCTGGACTGGCTCTCCAGGATAGGTATTGGGGGCACTGTGCTCAGTTGGTTCTGATCCTTCCTGGAGGACCGCCCTCAGCGTGTGCAGCTTGGGGGGGGGAGTTGTCTGCCCCTTGGATGCTCCCATGTGGGATTCCACAGGGGTCGGCTCTCTCTACCATGCTGTTCAACATCTATGTGAGGCCGTTGGCAGAGGTCATTAGGAGATTTGGAGTCTGCTGTCATCTGTAAGCTGATGACACGCAGCTCTATCTCTCCTTTTCCACCTCTGCAGTTGAGGCTGTTCAGACCCTCGATTTGTACCTGGATGCAGTCATGGAATGGACCAGGACCAACAGACTCAGGCTCAACCCCAAGAAGACTGAGGTTATTTTATTTGGGGCTCCCTGTTCCAGATACAGAGGCCCTCTCCCCAGTCTGGAAGGTGTTTCCACTCCAGCTGGCGGACAGTGTCCGGAATCTGGGCGTGGTCCTGGACCCAGCTCTTTCTATGGTGGTCCGTGTCCAGGACCACCTTTTCCCATCTCCGACAAATTGCCCAGATTCCTCCGTATCTGGATGAGGACTCCCTGAGAACTGTTGTGCAAGCGCTGGTGATCTCGACAATAGACTACTGCAACACTCTCTACATGGGGTTGCCCTTGACTCTTACTTGGCGACTTCAGAGGGTGCAAAATGTGGCGGCCAGACTGGTGGCAGGTGTGCGTCGATATGACCACATCACCCCAGTACTGGCCCACTTGCATTGGCTACCCGTTGCGTCCCGAATAAGATTCAAGGTCCTGGTTTTAATTTATAAAACCCTCCATGGGCTGGGACCTGATTACCTGGCAGAGCAAATCTCTCAAAGATCAACTTCGGCCCAACCAACTAGAATGTCGTGGGCGCATACACTTCAGTTGGCCACACCCAGGGAGGCTTGGAAAAAAGTCACCCGTAACCAAGCCTTCTCTGTGGCTGGTCCTGTGTCATGGAACCATCTCCCGAGTGAGTTGTGCCTTGCATAATTCCTGCCTGCCTTCAAAAAGGCCTTCAAGATCTGGCTTTTTTGTGAGGCGTTTGGTGACTGCCACTAATTTCTTTGTGGTTTTATTATGATGTCTTATTTAATTTGCTATTTGTTATTGTCTTTTACTCTGTTGTAAACTGCCCAAAGTTCCTCTGGAAGATAGGCAGTATAAAAGTATTTAAATAAATAAATAAATAAATAAATAAATAAATAAATAAATAAATAAGACACTTGACATTTTTGAACTGATCCATGCATCTTTCCATCAAGATGCGATCAATTCTCATATCTGCTCTGTGTAAAAGAGATAGAAAATTGTAAAAAAAAACCAAACAAACCCAGATTTAAATATACCCAGAAAACTGAAAAACAAAACTGCATAAGCACCCACAGATTGTGGCCTTTGGTGAATGAGTAAATGTATTTTTTTCTGTCAACATTATGATAACTCCTTAATGTCACAGTCCTACAATGTACCGGTATGTGGCGTTTGTGAAGTGTAACTGTTATTCATTTGACTTCTGCAATGCTTAACAAATTATGATGTTTTTGGACCATTTTCTTGTACACACAGCTCAAGAGAGCAGATGGCGCCAAGGAGGACTGTTCAGTACATGCTGTAGTTAGCCCTCTCTCTCATCAAGCTGTAGGTCTGCTTCAGGCCCACCTTAATTATGATTCTTCCAGTGTTTTAGGTGGTGCAGATGAAGCAGACTGTTGTGATTGGGGTGTGATGAAGATAACATGAATAATACTTTAACTTTGGTACGCTTGGCAAATGAGTCACTGGGAAATGAAAAGCTGGATGCAAATTATCCATCCTACATCAGAGCATGCGGCACCCAGGCATGGATTCAGAGTCTCATTAAATGGGAAGCCAGAGGCATGAAAGTCTCAGTTTTCATTGCATTGCATTTCAAAGGGATGGTGTGACCCATCACAGCCTGTCTACCAAGTTATTACTATTGGCTGGATTAGGGAGTCCCTCAACCAAAAATTAAGGGGGGGGGGCTCTGTGAAATCACAAGTTATCTTTCACAAGTTATTACAGTTATTTACTAAAAAATAATGTATAAATCAATAGGATGATTCTGTCCTCCCAAAAGAGTTCAACCTATAAAATATGCTTATAAAGATAAAAATGTCTGAAAAACTGCTATCTACTTTGGAATAGTTTTCTGGACAAAGTCTATATCTATTTTATTACTACAAAGCATTTGTTCTTTAAAAGCTCGCAGTGACAATTTCTGAATAGAAGGCACCTTCTCCCATATGTAGCATATTCCCATATTGTAACAAATAAATACAGCAAGTCCTTAGAAAGCATGATATTTGTACTGCTGATTGTTACTTTTTTTGTCCCAGGCTTCATTTATCAAGGTCAAATAAAAGAATGAGTAATGGTTTAACAGCAAAACAAAGTTTCTATATTTCTGCGTAGGCATATTTCACATGGAAAGGTATATATGTGAAATATGTAGAAGCTTTAGAGCAAAATGGTGAGTCATTCCATCTTGGTATCAGATGATAAGCCTACTTTTAATTAGAAGAGACATTGCATAGTTGCAGGTAGGGAAAGCAAGGTTACAGTACAGCCATACGCTATAGCCCTGCACTCCCATGTGGTGATTAACCTATCACATTGCCCATACTTTCCAGTCATTCAGAACTGTCTGACTGAACATGTTTGGACGAGTGGGTGAGTCTTGTATCTTATCATACCATCGAGACATGAACAGTTTTGAATGTGTCTGGACACAATAAGAAACGTCTGTGAGTCAATATTCTTCTGAAATAAAAAATCCCTTGGCTCCAAGTAAATGATGTTGGTTTTTGAGGAACACCTGGAAAAACATCAAAATATCCTATAGTCATTTTGCTTGGTGGTGGATCTAATACTGGGCATAGCTACATATATTTAAGGCTTGGGATGAACTTGAATTTCCATCATTTCACAAACTGTCAAGTGTAGGCTGGTGTCCAAAGTGTCATTATATACTACTAGAGGTGGGGATGAATCAGAAAATATTATTAGTTGTGATTGGAATTCATCAAGGTAACATATCACAAAAATAAATTTACAGATTTTCTGGAAAATTGATGAATCAATATGTAAATTCATATTTTATTTTATAATATTGATGGATATTGGGTTTCAGATGCCTGAGTTATATACCCACAAAGTGGCCTCCCCTAGGAAAGTACTCTTTAGGAACTGTCTTGGGGAAACCCAAACTTCACCAATGTTGAGGGATTGTAGGGGAGAGTCAGAAGAAGCTTCTTTACAAGTTTGGTACATGGAGGGGGGGGGACTTTCCTGGGGGGGTGCACTTTGGGAATGAGTAACTGTGACACCATAAATCCAATCTTCCCCAATCTTGGTGGAATTGTATAGAAGAGTCAAGGGACATGTGACTCAATGCATTCGCCATTTTCGAATTAATTTTGTATTTTGTTATTTACTTTGTGCCAATCAGTACCTGTACTACACTTTTTCTGACTCCGCAGGCCCATCTGATCCCACTCTGCAGCTTACTGAAGAAGTAAGTGCAGTTTTATGCTGTTTAGAAGGAGTAGGATTAGAGAAGAGGTGGACTATTGATGCCCTCCAGATATTGTCAAATTGCAACTCCCAGCAGCCTTAACCAGAATATCTGATGGTGAGGGATCACAGATGTTGCAGTTCAACAACTTGTATAGGACCACATATTGTCCAGCTTTGATTTAGATATATTGTACATGCAAATGGAATATGCTTTTTTAGACCTTCCCCCAAGTCCTATAATAAGCATCCAAGAAAGTTATTATCTGCAATATGCAAGTTAGTTTTCCTTAAACTATGATGATATTTGCATAGGAGCAAGTCTGTCTCTCCCTCCCTGTCTCTCTCAAGCCCTTTGACTTTCTGAATAGACTAAATATATTTAAGCTTCCCTATAAGAGAGAAAGCTGTTATTTATTTAGTTATGAACCAAGCATTTAAAACATACTGTATTTTTAGCTTACTTTTTTTCTTTTATATATCACCCTCAATCTGCTTGATATGAGAAGCGCAAATAACTTAAATTAGTCTGTAGCATTTATATCTGGTTAGGTTTCCTGCTTCAGAAAATATGCAAGGGGGAAAATGATTATGTGGTATTCATCTAGAGGTTGATGAGTTTCTTATAATTACGAAGGTAGGTATAATGAGATGAAAACATCTCTTTCTTTAGGGTCCCGGTGGAATTCCTACCCTCCACACTGCCAAGTTGGGTTAACTGTTTTATGCCCAAGAGGCTGCCAGCCTCAGTGAAATATGCCTGCAACCTATAATCTCTCTAACTCCGATAGAACTGTGTGAGAGAAATTAACTGGCAAAACTGCCATTAGCATTTGTAGGAGTAAATAGCTGCCTGACTCCCATCGGTGCACAAGTGAGCAATTAAAAACCCCTTCACGTGTAATTTATTGAAACAAATCTGTGTTCCATACAATTATTAAGTCACCATTAATTATCCCATTGGATATTCTTGTATCCCCTGCTTTAAACCTTTATGTCTGAAGCACACTGCACATCCACCAGTGTGGTGTGATCTGGAGGATTTAATGGTCAAAATCCTGTTCCTGAGCACAGTACGTTGCACTGCAGTAGGTCCATTGAATCAGTGGTAATTTAGTGAGTCAATTCCTGTATAAGTTCAGTTGATTCAAATAGGCTTACTCTAACAATGACTTACTATGGTAAAGAAAGCATAATAAATCTCCCTATCTGTCCCATTGAATGCAGATTAAATTTGTAGATAAACCATGTCAAAAATGCCATCCCCACGGCCACTGGGCTTTTTGAGGGGGGAAGAAAAACCCCTTAAGCGAGATTTCCAAGACTTACTGGAGAGGTAGGGAGGTTTTTAAAAACCCACCTTTTAAAGAGGCAGACGTTGTGGGACCACATAGATGATCCGGTTTTCTTTCTTTTCTTTTTTTTCCCTCATAGCGCAACCAGCTGTTCCTGGGGCCGATTGGTGCTGTTTTTATAATTTTATTTTTTAATTTTCCCCCATCCTCCAAGCACCAGGAAGCTGCATCAGGTGCTGGATTTTTTAAACTTCCCCAAGCTCTACCGCCAGCCAGTTGGTCCTTTTAGTTAATCCTAGCGCCACCTGCTGGCCATGGGGCTGAACTGCACTTAAAAAAACCACCTTTGTACCTGGGAACTGCTATCCCACATCTTCAGTCATGTGACAGGAGGAAGAGGAAAAGCCAGACCTTCAGAAAATCAGGATCTTCCCCAGGTGAGATAGCAGCCAAAGTCACAGCTAGATTAGGCCTATTTAAATCAGTGGGGCTTATAGAGGAATTGACTCATCAAATCATCATTGGCTCAACAACTCTACTATAGTGTGATTTACTACACTGAGCAACAGGATTTGGGGCATTATTTTAGTCTGATATGAGACGCTGTCTTATGTAGTGTCTATTTTTATTTTTTCTGTCTTTGTGGGAAGTATTTACAGTTCTGAATTGTTATATAGATGGAGGGAATCTACTCACTCAGCAAGGTCTTAGTCTATTAAGCAACTTTTTGAAAGTTCCTTCTAATATTTAGTGAGCATTATAAAGTATTTTGCCAGAGAATCTCTGATGTACATAGCGGTTCAATTTATCATTTCCTGTGCAGTGAGCAGCTTTAGCAAAGAATCTATAAGAGCAAGGATATGAATCTTGAATATTAGATAAGCAGGGTTGAAACTATGTCCTTGATCTCAGTGCGTGGGTAGATTATAAATCAGTCTGTGATTTGGTTTAGGGTGATAATTATTTTTTTAAAAAACAATACTACAGTACAGTATTGCTTACTGTTTAGCTCAATTAATATGATAGTACATAACACTGGTTGTCCCTGGCAATGTACTTTAAGTTATTTTAGTGTATTTCACTGCAGTCAATTGTACTCAGATAATGTATGGTTGTTCCATGTATTCCATAATGGTACTTCAGCATCCTCCTTTCTAATACGCACATCTTTCAAGAAGAACCCTGTGTTATGCACTGCTTCTCCTCAACTAGGTTTACCCTTGCTTTGATCACAGAAGTAATCCTTTCCTTTATGCATCATTAATATATATTTTTGTTATTACTGGTTGGCCACAGAAATACCAAGAAATGGTGGCCGTCTCCTGGAAAATTCTTGTCTTTAATAGTGTGTGCTATTTTATTTCTTTTATATCAAGTCCCACACTTTTCCACATACACCTACATTTTGGTTATCTGGGGAATGACCTGCCTCACAGGCTTCATTGCCTTCTCTGGCATTACTTCCTATTGTTAAAGTCTGTTGGTTCTTGTTGTTGCTGCTGCTGCTGCTGTTTTTGTTTTTGTTGTTGTTGTTGCAACACCACTTGGTACTGATAATTCTTAAGAGGCACTCTCTATAAAGTCTAATGGGTGGTGAGACTACAACTCTCAGGAAGCACCGGGGCAGCAACTTTTTCTTCCTTTAAATATTACTACAGTTCATTCAGATCTTAGGCCCGTTATCTCTAGTATATCAATGTAAGATGCATCACAACTAGCATTCCTCTATTGCAGATGTATGAGTTACAGCCTAAGGCAACCTATGACTTGAGGATTCTATACCTGAGAATTTGGATCTGAATCAAAGTTAGAATTGTAAATTTCCAGCTTGTCCTCCTAACTTCTAAATTTTAAATGTAAGTCTCTAGAACCACCTCCTATTTGATTAACAAGGCTTCATGCAAAATGATCATCTTTACCAATCCATATGTGAGCTGGCATGGCAGTTCACAAAGGGTATTTGTACATGACCCCTAAACTTCGCCGCAAATGGCTCCCAGCTCTGGAGCTTAAAATTGTTTCCTCACCAGCTCCAGAGATTACAGAAAATTAAGTGTGGCCACGCCCACCTAAGCGCGTCCCAGCACACTTTTCAGGTACCTGCTCTTGGAGGGTGAAAAATCCCAGATCCGGATGTAAAGGAGTGAGTGCCAGGCTCTCCTCGCTTCTGTTTGTTGTTGTTTTTGCCTCCCGCCCCTTTAAGAGAAGGAATCAGGACGACGACGGGGCTTGGGGAGGCTTGGACTGGCAAACGGAGGTGAGCCTGCATTCTTTTGTCCCCTTTTTTCTCCCTCCCCTCACGCAGACAGGATCAAGGAAGTGCGGAGGGGTGGGGATGCAGGAAGAGCAACGAACCCCCAAGATCTCTGGTCTGAATTTAAGTGGCCAGCGGATCTTAGGGGTCGTGTGAAAAGGCCCAAAGTAAGCCACAGAAATGTCATGACTTTGTCTGTTGCTTCAGGCACTGATATGTGATGCAACTTCCACACTGTTCAAGTGGGACTGTTAACTCTCAGATCCTCAAGTCATGCCTGACGTCCCAGGGACTGTTGCTTCTGTCCTAGTCACTAATCAGTGTTGCTTAAATTGCTGAACACTCAGCCACTGTTTGTATCCCAACAGATAAACCAAACAAATAATATAATCCATTTACAAGTAGCTACATACAGAAGCAGTCTTCCATGCATTTGCTAGTTGTTGGTTCAAATAGAACAGCTGAAACTAAGACGATAAACAATGTTTTACTTTCAGTTGGATATGCATATCTATCCTCATCCATAGCAACAGCTAAGCAAAACGAGAACTCCACTGGGACGGCAGTCAGCCTCATGAGGATATTGGTCCCTTTTCCAGTAGCAATCCCTTCTGGGGCATTCTAGGGACGGAATACATTTGCACATTTTGTTCCACTGCTGAAACTAGCTTTGTGTATAAATATAGGATTGAAATGGGGGAGTTTGGTCATGTATCTATATTTAATGTGTGTTTTTTTTAAGTCCAGGTTTGATTTTTTTTTTTAGAGAGGCTGGCCATTTGTATCCAGTGTTTTAATAAGAGTGCCTGAATTGCTACATATTTTTCATGTGTCACTTAAGCTTAGCATCTGTAATATTTAAGTGATTTTGACAATGTTCAAATTGGTTCATAGGTAATTGCATCAAACACTAACCAACTCCGTATTGTTTCCATAGAACCCATAGTGTACACTTCAACAATGGGAAAAGTATGCTTATTCCAGAGGCCATTTCTTCCAAAATACCAGCTCACAGATATTTCTCACAAGAGAAGTTTCTCAGAGGAAACCTGAATGGCTCTTTAACAGGAAATAAACAAGTTTTGAAAGTAGGCCATGAACATCACCAATAAACATGAAAATTTCATTGGTGGGACCTTCTATCCCCTGCCAAAGTGACCTTGCTTGGTGGAAAGATGACAAAGTGCTTTCCTGGCTGTGCCTGACAGCAATGCAATCGTAGCACATTTGACAAATAGCTCACATTAAATTGGGGGGGCACTTTCGGCAGCATTGGCGTCTCTATCCATCAGTCCTGATTACTACACAAACGTCAACCATGGCACAGAGCACATTTGTCAGGGGGAGCAAAAAGCAGTTGTTAGTAAGAATACCACCTGTCATCCTAATGGACTAAGGCTTGTTGTTCGGTGACTTGCAGGAGCCAGCAAATTTTCAAAAAAACAAAAAAAAAAACATACCTCAGAACTTACCATTCAGAACTTGGCTAGTGTTTTCTGAAAGGGTTTGTTTTCTTTCCATGCCCCAAAGGCAGTGCTTCCCTTTAAAGGGGGAAAGAACTGCATGCCCTCACTTTATGAATGGAAACGGCAAGTCTTCTGAGGCCCATTGCCTACCAGAGAGGTTGTCTTTACTAATACCAGAAATACTGTATTGTGCAGTTTGTTCATCACTGCAAAAAGCATCCTAATCGTCATTCTTTATTCAAGTTCAAAAATAAACGTGCCGACCCGGCCCACAGATTAGCTCGATGTTGCTTAAATAAGTAAAAAAATTAAACATTAAACATTTTTTTAAAAAGCGCCAACCAGGCCCACGGGCCAGCTGGTCGTCGCTTAAATAAATAAAAAATAAAAAAATAAAAATAAAAAAAGCACCAACCCAGCCCGCAGGCCAGCTGGTTGGTGCAGTAAAATAAAAATGAAAAACAAAACAAATGAAAAACAAAATGAATTTTTTTAAAGAAAATTCATTTCATTCTAAATGAAACAAAATCATAAAAAAACAAAATGAAAAATGTCCATCTCTACCCTAATATATGAACCATGATATGGCGTGGGACTGCTGTAATGTATTTTGCAATAAAATATGTATTGATAGTCTGCAATACTGCCTTGAGCAGGGGGTTGAACCTGATATCCTTGTACTACTTCCAACTTCATGTGTGCATGTTTCTATGAATTGAGGCATAAATATACAGTAGGACCCCTGTAACCAATGACTCATGAACCACTGATTCAGTTATCCATAGTTGGCAGGGGGAAAATTAAATAAACAATTTAGAAGCCACAAAGCAAGTGACTGTCACAAAAAGCAACTGTAAAGAAATCTACTGTCTCAAAACAGCAGACATAAAGCAAGCTACTGTCACAAAACAGCAGTTTTTTTTGGCAGCGTGGTGTTCTTTCTCATCCATGTTTTTTGTTATCCACTGAAAGGCCTGGAACTGATCCCCAGTAGATACTGGGGTCCTAGTGTATTTTTGTTCCATGCTGCCTTTTAAAAAACATAACTGTAGGCCCAATAGTCTAGATTAAATTTCATAAAGAAACAGACCATATTTCTCCCCCAAGGGGAAACACTTATTGAATGTTCTAAATCATGTTTAGCTCCATCAGCTAATGGGGAATGTTACATTTTACCAGCTTAGACTGTGGTATGAGTTGCAATTTCACTGACATGAATGGAGAAAACAAAGCTAATTTATTGATAACCCTTATTGGTGTGTTGGAAGCTTCTTTGCATCTCTGTTCCTGATGTTAAGGTCGCATGATAATTGTGGCAGCCACTAGAGCGGGGCAGCGGGGGGAGGGGAATAGCCTAAGGTTTTTAACAGGGAGTTACTGATATAGATCCTTCTCTGAAACGGAGACAGTTTACCTTTTGAGTCTGATAATGTGGGAGAAAAGGTTACTTGTGTTTCTTTATGTAGAAACTCAGATATGAGCCACTGTTGGTTAAAGCACCCCGATAAATGGGACACTGATCGCCCATGGAAAATGGTAGGCCATGCTGCTTGCAGGATCTGTTGGGTAACACCTTTCAGCTCTTTTTGTCCTTTCCTTTAGGAAATAGCATTATCTTCCCACACATATCACAATAAATACAATTCATGAAGAATATCAACAGGTTCAGACAATTTCTGAAGTATACCTCCAGAATTTCTTTCCACCCTGCCATCTGTGGCAGAAACTGAAGCACCTTTTGGCGAGGAAGCACTCATCAGAAATGCAGGTGTTCTCCCTCTGCAAGGAAATGATGGCTGTGGCATCCGGGCATGTAAAGTGCAATGAGGGGTTTGGTCAGATTTAAAAATGTTTTCTGCCTCATTGGTGCAAATACATACACAGACCCTGAGTGTATATGGACATCTCTCTGTGTGGGAACATCAACTGCATATCTTTATCATGAATAACAAGAGTCAGTCAGCCAGCTTTATAGGGTAATTTAGGTAGGATCGTATGTTGAACAAATGCATCAAAAAAGCTTCGTATTTTGCCACATGGCAGAAAACTCCCAGTGTGGACCACGGCCATGGTATAATTCCAGAAAAGGGGCAAATGTAATTTCAGAATTAAAATAAGAGACATTCCTATCATGATTCATGAGATGGTGTGATTTTTTAATGTCATTGTGACAGATGTCTGCACTGGGGGGGGAGGGGTATTACATTTTTCTGCTTGGAAAAAAAATTGCTTGCCTTCCTTGAACTTCTTTGTTAGACCTGACTTCTAAAAACAACCCCTAGAAATAGCCTGTGTAATCTAACAGTGCCTGTACTGTCCAGCACAAAACATCCAGGCTTCATAAAATGGTCAGAACATCTTCACTCTATTCTTTACATTACTGCCATCATTATTTCAGTGAACAACATTCTACAGTATTATCATGGAAATATTCACAGGCAGCTGGAACATCACATGCTGAAGAAATGACAGATCAAAGATGATTCTGGCAGGCAAATTCTAACATGCAGCTGCTTTAATGTAAATGTGAGGTAGCTTCGTAAGTGGCAGGCCGAAATTTGCTAGTAATGTCTGTCACGAATCACTCTGACAGTTTTGCTATTAAGTGTAGAGGCTAGGACATAATCATTTCCAAATAAAAAACAGAAGGCACAATCTAGAGAAATTAAGCATACTTAAACCATTGAAACCAATGACTTAAGAGCACAAAATAGTTTGCATTTTAACTGCTGCCTTACAAATTTTAGATGCGGTCTGCTCTAGTTACAAATGTTTTTTTAAAAAATTTTCAATTTATTTATTTATTTGATTTTTAGATAGGGCTTCTCTAAAGAGTTGTTCGAATTTGTAAGTAGAGGTACCGCTGTAGTTGGAAAGTGGTCTGTTTGGAGATTATGATTTGCTTGTCTTAAGAAGAACCCTTGTATTTTGATATCAAATCTGTGTGCTGGTAGTCTCACTTAAGTCTTCAAGATTGTGAACTTGTGTGTGGTCTGCTTATCATATTACAGACTGAATTCTCTTTTCTTAAACAAGCAAGGCCAACTCATGGACCAAGGGGAAAGCCTCTTAGACTTCACCGGTCAGATTCAAGGGAATTGCCCTTGGCCCTGGTCACAGGCCCCCTATGCAAAGAAGCTAAAGTCTTCTGATTTAGGATTCCGGCTTGTGATAAGGTAATGGAAAAAGCAAATAAAAATAAAATAAAACAAAACAAGCATGATAAATCACTGTTGGAGACTCCATGGGTGTCTAGCCCTCCTCCCTTGCTTCCATCAACATGCAATGGTAGTGGAAGTTGGTAATGAAAGCAAACAGGTGCATTGTCAGACATAAAATTCTTACAAACAGTGAAAAAAATTAGGGTGAACTGTCACTAAAGAGAAGGAGAATGGAGAGAGGGAGATTTGCATGCCACCTGTAAAAATGATGTTGGCCTTCCAGAATCAATGAAGATGCTAGAGACAACAATGGGCTTGATAATGGGCATCTGTTGAGTTCAATAAACTGCAGTGGGGTTAACATGAAACCATCGTGGGAGGTCTGCATTTCATAAAGGGAATTAAAACCCACAGATCCAAATTGCTTTCTCAAAAAGACAACTTGAGGCAAAGTCCCAGTACACAGCCACCCTTGCAGACAAAGCAGGCCAAATTAGTTAGCCACCATGTCGAAGGCCCATTTCTCTGGGTGGTGGTGGTTTGCTGCATAGACTGGTCATATGTCAAGTGCTGAGGTGCTCACAAGGCCCTTCCCCATAAGCCTCCTCTCTCAGAGAGTTATTAGTTGTGACCCAAATGCAGAAAACCAAATTAAATCAATTAAAATGCACAGCCAGATTGAACAAGCACCAAAGCCATAAATTACAATCCAACCAGTCAGATTGACTGTGATAAGGAAAATTAAATGCCAGTTAGCTAAATAAAAATATTAGTTGTGACCCAAATGCAATTAAGCCAATTAAGTGCAAAAATACCCTTTGCCAGCTGTGGGAAGGGGACACAACTGCACACTCAAAAAAAAATCATACTCAGTTCCAAAGAATGGTGATCCTCGGTCCCGCTGCCTGTTTCTAGATTTATTAATTATTTACTTCAATTATAGTTATTTTGTTCATTGTCCTCATTTTCATATTAATTTTTATCTGAGCTTAGAGTGAATTTAGCCACTCAAATTTAGGTATTAGAATTTTAATATATTTTTGGAGGAGGGCCACTTGAAGGTTAATGTAGTGATCTTATGTATTTACATTTTCATTGCATTAGAGTGTTTAAGACTATAAACTTGGAGCTGTTCCCTTCTCGCCTATCCTGGTCAATAAATATATCTGGGACTTTGCTCTTATTGGATTCAAAGAGATATTTGCATTCTTCTTTCTTCAAGCAACTCCTGCTCTGGTGCTAGTGAAAAGAACCTGGGGTGTGCAGAATGTAGCATCCATTTTGGGTCTGGATCCAGAAGTCACAACATTTTTTGCTGAGTTGGTGAGAGCAACTGTACATGATAATTCTGAAGGAGAAAGTATTTCAACAGCAACCTGTACCTCGGCAATACATTGTTCACTTGAATTGCAACATTCACTATTAGCTTATTAGACTTTTCAAAGTGAACATGCAACTGGGGTGAAGCAGCGGCAGATCTCAAGAGTGAGACTGAAAATATTTTCAGGAAACATCCCCAAACTGTCTGGAGAAACAGATTATGCTGTTTGGAGAGCACAGGCCAGGGAATTAGTGAGAGATGATAAAATATGAAAAGAAGAAAAGTAATAGAAAGTCTACTCCCACTTACACTGCACGGAGCTTCGGGGGGGGGGCAGGAAAGCTACTGCTGGAGAATGCACTGCAATATCAGAGAAGCCTTTCACAATATTGTTTCAGTTTCTGAGCAAGAAGCAAAATTTTATGAGACACATCAGCATACAATGATCTTCCTTCAGGATATGTCAATCAATCCTTCAGGATATGTAAACCAACGGACTTCTTTGTGGAAATTTCTGAAGAAATTTAATTCATGTGAGCTGCCCTTAAAAGGTGATCCACAAGACAAAGGAAACAGTTCCAAAAATAGTCCTAAAAAGAAAATGTAAATGTAAGTACAATGAGACCACTACATGAATTTATCGTTCCAGTGCCCCTCCTGTGCAAATAGATTTAAATTCTGCCACCTAAACCAAGGTGGCAAGGGCCTGCCCTGGACTATGCTCTGAGGGAGCAGTGGCTCCAGTTTCTCAAGCTCCTCTGCTGTTTCTCAATTCAGATATGTTCACCACCAAGTTCTTTCTGAGCATCCATTTGACATACAGGCAGCACAAAATGAGTCATACAACAACTACACACAACTCACCTCAATTCCTGAGTTTTCCAGTCCATGTAATACAGTGGTTCCCAACCTGGGGGTCGGGACCCCTTCGGGGGGTCGAACAATCATTTCACAGGGGTTGTCATGAGCCACTGAAGAAAAAGGCACAAACAGCTTGGGTCTGGAGGAGGGGGGGCAGGAAGGGGGAAAAGAGTGAGTTACAGCAGTGTTCCCCAAACTCCGGGCCGCGGACCGGTGCCAGTCTGTGGATCAATCGGCACCGGGCCGCCCGAGGAAACCAGGGGAAGCCTCGCCGCCATGGTGAAAGTGACCCCGCCCCCGCCGAGGGAGGGAGGAAGGGAAGGAGGGGGCGGGGCTTCCAAAGCCGGAAAGGGAACCTCTTTGCGCCGTTAAGGTTTCCTCGGGGAAGAAGGAACGCCCGGAAGCCGGCCGGGTTTCCGTTTCCGGCCTCAAGCTTCCCCCAAAGGTCCCCCCGAAGGAGGGTCGTGGAGGATCTCCCATGCGGGTGAGCACCATTTCCACTGTGTGTGTTTTCTCCCCCTCACACACGCACACACCCTGAGCGTGCGTTTGGTTCCTCTGAGGTGTTTTTGTCCCCCCCCCTGAAGACCCCACCGAATCCCGCCCCCCTCCGGCCTCATGTCAAGGAAGGGCGAAGGGTCCCAAGACCTCACGGCGGCTCGGTAGCTTTAAAAAAAGGTCAGGCGACAGCGTGGACGGGGAGCTCCCCCCGCCAAGAGCGGCTCCTGACTTCCAAAGTGGTTGCGAATAAACTCTGGAATTGGAATGATCTCCTTGCGTTTATATGCTTCCAAACCTAGCCGTTCGAAAGCATGTGAAATGCAAGTCAGATAAAGAGACGCCCCGGGCGGAAAAACGCGAGGAAGTAAAAACAGTGTTTCCTTGCAGCGATGCCAAGGACTCGCACAACACTGGCTCTTCGGCTTGAGGACGGAGATGAGCACTGCTCCCTAGAGTGGGAAACGACTAGCACACGTGCGCGTCAGCAGCCGAGGTGGCATTTACCTTTTTATCTTTCTTGAGTTGAAGGCCAGCGTACTGAGAAGAATTATACCATTCAAAGGAGATAAATATGCAACCATCTAGAACCGAGATGGCGAACCTTTTAAATCAAAACAAGCGGGCCAGGGAAAAATTATCAAACATTTACCAGTCCACGGCGATAAAAAGGTTGGGGGAGCACTGAGTTACAGCTTGATAGGTTGGAGGGGATGTCAGTCAATGGCACCAGAGGCTGTGATTGGCTGAGGGTGCCTGTAGAGGGAAGTTCTCTATGGCACCTGCAGCAGTGGCCTGCCAAAGGGGGCGTGTGATCTTTTCTCTTACTTTGTTCTCTCTGTTTTGGTTACAGAGGAGAAGATACTACCTGCATGTAGTGTATCAATGTGCCTGTATCATTGTGAGTGTGTATGTGTGTGCGTTGCAGTGGTCATAAAGGCTTGCCTTCAGCAGGGAATAGAGATGCGATTTTTATTTATAAATTTATTTTGGCCTCCAAGGTAGAAGATTCAAAATGAAGTACAGTAGTACTTGCATTCAGGTTTTAGGTTAACTTTCGGCTGGTACAGTTATTAGGGAAAATAGGAATCATAAGCAATAGTGTCTAGTTTGATTTTTAACCTACCTACATTTATCATTTACAGATACTTGGGGGGGAAAGTATTGAGTTTATATAAATTTATACTGTGAGACATTGAGAGTTGCACATGGTTGCTACATGATTCTGCCTGGCTTTTGACATATTAGGAATGGTCGTAGAGAGATGGTTATTTTTAGATGACTGATGTGAAATGCTGCAATTTATGAAACAATTATCTTCTGTGCAACTTGATATCATAAATGCATTTAATTGATTTCAAAAGTTAATGGGGAAAGACATGAGTCACTGTTTCATATGCATAGCTATCTGCGTCACAGCAGCGGGATGTTTCTCTTAGTGATTTTGCTCTGGGTCTGTCATACAAATGTCATGGCCTGGTGATTAAAGTCTAGTGCTGCAGCCAAGACTGCTCATGACCTGAGTTCAATCCCAACAGGCTGATTGAGCTGATTCAGGGTTGGCTCAACTTTCCATCCTTCCTAGGTCAATCAAACAAGTACTTAGCGTGCTTGAGGAGGCAGTGTGTAGCCTGCATGATTATGTTGTAAACTGCCAAGAGAGTGCTTTAAGCCACATACAAGGAGCACACTTTACATTTTTACAGATATGGGTGGCCTTCCTTCTCTGATTGGTTCAGCTGAAATTACAAACACAGAAGGTACCTTACAGTATATTTTGCAATTGTAATTATTGTACTTTTGTGTTTGTGACTATACTTTCTATTGTTTTTCTCATCTTCCCTGACCCATTTGTCTACACATAAAACATTGCAGCTATAAAGTAATGTAACAATGCTGAAAGATCTTTGATATGTAAGTCAGGTGAACCTGTGTCTGACACTTACCGGTAACTGAAAATAAACTTTATACAGAGAAGAAAATACCCTAACTTCTTCACCAGTATAAAAAGGGTTTATTACCTATACTCAGATATGATTTCAGTGTTTCTGAACCATGTGGAGAGGTGGCTTCCAGCTGTGGAAGTTGCATGGAAATGGGCTGTAGGATGCCATGAATGTCACAGATTAGAAGATCTCAGACATCACATTTCTTGTCTGATCCAGATGTGATAGATGTTCCCCCCACCAAAGGCTAGCAGAAGTCTTAGAAATATTAGAACTACAAAGCTGGAAAGAACCTCTAGATCAGTTTTTGGCGAACCTATGGCATGGGTGCCAAAGGTGGCACTTGGAGCCCTTTCTGTGGGCACCCGACAACGCCCCTTCACTGCACCTGTGTTCAGGTTAAATGGCTGTATTGGCACTTTGAGAAAAATTAGCGGGTTCTGAATTGCAGTTTGGGCACTCAGTCTCTAAAAGGTTCACCATTGCTGCTCTAGATAATCAAGTCTGGCTCTTGTCAGGGAGAAGCAATAGAGAACCCCCCCCCCACAACTTTAAGCTCTGCAGCCAGATACCTAAACCAGCAGTTTCTACTTTTTGTTCTGAGATATATTACTATCAAAAATGGGAAAAGGAAGTAAGTTTGGGGGAAAATGTTACACATGGACTTAGATGTTTTCAAAAACAAAATCCTTAAGGACTTTAGCATTTCTTTTTCCCTGCTTCCTTTTTACAAATTAATTTAGCATTTCTGACTTTAGCTTTTCAGGTTCTTATATATTCACGTAAGCTTTGTAGTCCTACATTTTCTAGTCTAGCTTTTGTGTCTTTTCACTGTGGGAGAGAAGAGGGTTTTGATAACAGGAGTCCGCTGCTGACAAAGGTCTGCTTCCATCAGCAAAACCAGGAGGAGGGCAATTCACTTTT
>JAHTLZ010000010.1:41003156-41021214 GCA_023846285.1 Phrynocephalus versicolor
GTGTGTGTGTGTGTGTGTGTGTGTGTGTGTGTGTGTGTGTGTGTGTGAGGGGAGGGGAGAGCAAAGAGCTGCAAGCAGCAGTGGAAAGTAAGTCTCTTGTCTTGCTAGCGGATGTTTAGTAGTACAGCTTTGGCTTCATGCCAAATCTTGACATGTTGAGGCTCTTCAAAAGCAATTAAAATTAGCTGATATTTGTTCTTCCTGATCAGATGTTTACCTATAGTAATGTTCCAATAGTTGCATCATAAACTCCATGAAAAGGTTTCATTATGAACCACACACTTTGTACACAGAGAGGCAGAATATTTGCCACTATAAGCATATGTTTGGATTAGGTTTAATAGCAGAGTGTTTAGCATCAGAATTACTTGTCAAGTCTTATCATAAAAGGATGGATAATAAAGAATCTTTAAAAAAATATTTTGCATGTTCTGTCATTCTGATTTGATTGTATTTTAGTTTATTTGCCTTTTTAATGCCAGCTGTACGTCTAAAGAGGAAATAATAAAAGTGCCTGCACTGCAGAATTTACCCCACAGTGCTCATGAAAATTCTAAACTGACAGCTTTCACCATGAAAATTCATTTTCATTATATGGCAATAGTTTATTATTGCAATAATTCAACACTGTGGTATTTAGTTGCATGAAATGATCATTTTTGTGCATGTGGATTAGAAATGTAGGCTTTTTTTCTCCCTAATTCCAAAGACTGAAAACATTATTGTTCTCACACACCATAAAATACTATTGAACAAATTTGCATTCACAGTAATTGCTGAGAATGGGTCGGGTTTTATTCATTCATTTACTTTTACAATGTGTGATATATTCATAAATAGAACAATAAAGCTCTGAAATGTTTCTTGTATGATAAACTGCACAAATTTTACTTCTGGATGCATTTCATATTTCACATTTATGAGTACCATTGAAATGTAGCAAATAGTGAATGACAAAATATTATTAAACTCCCCTCCTCCCCCAAAAAGAGATTATATTTATTCATCTTTGACTCTGCCATGAGTGGTAAGGTCAGCAGCATCTGGTGTTAGAAGTTTGTGGAATTGTGAGGGAATAATCACAGGTCTAGCAAATACAAATTTGTGCCAGTTGAATGTTGCCTAGGAAGTGTAACATGGTTATACAGTGGTACCTTGTATAAAGGAATTAATTCGTTCCAAATGCAATTATGTTAAGTAAGTTTTCCTTTATACAAATTTCCCATAGGAATGCACTGAAAACAGAGTAATCCCTAATCACAACCATTTTTATGTTGTACGGATTTGCCCCATAGAAGATTTTGTTAATCAAATTTCCCCTATCTGTGGAATTTTTCTGCTGTACAGATTTTATGTTATACAAACCGTTTGTTATATGAGAGTCCACTGTATATAATTTTGAAAGGCAGTACTTCCTGAAAAGGTTTTGCTAAGAAACACAATTAGCATAATAGGAACTAAAAAAAAACATGATGGAATGGATTAAGGACAGTAATAATATTTTACACATATAAGCAGTGTCACAGAAAAGTGCAAGGAAGCTTTTTTTAAAGTGTCCAAAAGAAGAGAATTATGAGATTACTTTTGTAGAGATCCTATTCCATCCATATCTCACTAACCTTAGATAGAAACAGGTACCATTTGAAGCTGGAAATGATTGAATTTGAGTTTTCAAGCCATTCATTGAAGGCTTGCAATGTACTCTTCTCTGGATTGTAACCGAGAAAAGTGTCTTCTTTCTATATAGACAAAATCAAAACTAGACTATGGGTGATACCTTCATAGGCTGCTAGTAGAAAAACAAAAAAGTTACTGAGCTTTCGAGAGCAAGCCCTCTTTTTCAAAGCAGGTATAAAAGTCCAAACAAGGCACGGGATGTAATTTGCCAGGAGAGAGTTCTTAAAAGTTCACTTGGCAAGATGGATGCCAGGCTTCTTCTTGGAAGGCATAGAGCAGCATGGTCTGATGGGGCTGGACTTTATGGGCCAATTCAAACAAAGAGCTGCATGGTATGGGCACCTCCCTCTCGCTTACAACCATCATCTCTATTGGTTCTTCAAAGCACAGAGTTCCTGGTTGGCCAGAGATGGGTTAGAAGTAGGAGGTTAATGCAAAAACACATGCTCTTCACAAGGGGGTGGGGAAGAAAGTTTTTTTTTGGGGGGGGGTTTAAAAACTGTCTCACCAGGTAGATCCAATTAAGACCCAATTGAAGGGAAAATGATACTACTGTACCTAGTGTTAATATCCTGTTGCTGTAGATGTTTCTTTTGCCTTCTTCATGTTGGAGGTGGCTCTTTTCATGATATCTTGTTTCATTGCAGTAAAAAGAGGTTTGGGGCCGTGCTGCCATTAAAACAAACAAAATCAAAACTGGACTATGGGTAAACTGGTGTTCTAGCTCCTTATTTCCTCATTTTGGTCCTCTGACAAATGTTCCTTGTTCCTCTTCCGGGGGGGGGTTCTCCTTGTTCCTCTCCCTGGGGGGGGTCAGGTTCTAGATCCCCCTCCTCAATATCTCCCCACAAGCATTCTCTCTCTTCCCATTCTTTCAGCAGATTGACATAGAAAATCCCCTTCTTTTTCTTTTTCTTGGGCATCTCAACCTCATAATCCATGCCTTTTTACGTCATAAGACCCTTGCCACCTGGTGAACAGTTTGGATTCTTCGTCTGGCAGTAGCAAGAGCACCTTTTGGCCTTGTTTAAATTCCTGAGGCTTAACACGTCAGTTGTATTGTTTTTCCTGTAAAATTTGGGCCCCTCCTAAGTTTCGCTGGGCCAACTTATCTGATTTCTGCAAGCGTTGTCTCATCTCCAAAATCTTCTGGATATTAATTTCAGACTGGTCTATGCCTGACTCCTGCCTTTCTGGTATTTGGTCTAAAATCCCTCAGGGATTTCTCCTGTACAACATCTTGAAGTGGGAGAACCCTGGAGATGCCTGGGGTACCTTGCAGATGGCAAACATCAGTGGTGAGATCATTAGATGCCACTGTCTGGGCTTGTCTAAAGTCCATTTCTAAGCATCCCCTTAAGCGTTTTGTTAAAACGTTCAACCAGACCGTTTGTTTTGGGGTGGTACACCTCTCCTTCCCTTGTTCCACCTGGGAGTGTGCCTGGCTAGAGGTGGGTCTGTGCCTTGAAGTCTCCAGCTCCTGCTTCCTAGAGAAGGGCTCATAAGACCGGCTGGAGTTTCCACAGAGAAACCTCTCCTTCCCTTGTTCCACCTGGGACTGTGCCTGGCTAGAGGTGGGTCTGTGCCTTGAAGCCTCCAGCTCCTGCTTCCTAGAGAAGGGCTCATAAGACCGGCTGGAGTTTCCACAGAGAAACCTCTCCCTCCCTTGTTCCACCTGGGACAACCTGGCTTGTTGTAATTTTCTTGTTTCCTCTCATGTCAAGAGTTCTTGCCTCCATCTTCTGATGTGGTGGGTGGGTCTTGATTAAAAACTCACCCTACTCTTAAATTAGAGCCCTTCCATCTGCCCCCACACCCTCCGAGGACTGGACTGCTAGGGACATGGGGGGTTGGAGCCCTCCATCTTTGCTCCCCCCCACAGTTCCCCCCAGGAGATCTGGACGTTATTTGTATTCCTCATCTTCCTTACCATCTTCATTACTGGCATTACTCCGAGGCTGACGCGGCTCTATCATTTTCGCCGCCGCGGCTTATCCATATTCCGCCACCCCGGACATGCTGACGCAGACTGGTGTTGCCTCGTGGGCGTTGCGGCCCCTCCATCGCCGCCTGGGTGGTTCTGTGGGCTCTGGGTGGTCCTGGGTGGTTCTGGGTGGTCCTGGGTGGTGCTGTGGGCTCTGGGTGGTTCCCTTATGGCCGGCGTTACCAGCTGACCCCGTCCCGCACTCCCCTTTTCCTTCCCCCTCCCTGAATTTCCATTCTGCCCTGGTTTGTGCCCTTCTTTTGTTTTATCTTTCCTCTCTTTTGTCTTGAGTTGTTTTTTATCCTGTATTTTTGCACCCTCGTGGTGCTTTTGCTGTTGTTAAATTGATTTGTTAATTGTATTAGCTTTTGATTGTTTTGCTATTTGCTCCTGTTTCTCTTTCCCCCTTTCCCCTCCTCTCCCAGGTCACCATGCCGGCAGGGACTCGTATCTCTGTGGTGTCTGGCCGTGGGAGGTACGCTCCGGACGGTGGGATCGGTCGGGTAAGAAGAACCAGGGTCCGGCACTTACTGCCTGTCCCCCGTTCTGATCCCCTCGTCCACCGCCATCTACCTGGGTGCCATCCCGCCAGCGCCTCCGATCTGACCTGCCTGCTGATTAACGCCAGGTCGGTGCACAATAAGACCCCGCTCATCCTAGACTCCATCTTGGATGAGCGCGCCGACCTGGCGTGTATAACCGAGACCTGGGTGGGCGCGGAGGGAGGGGCTTCCCTCTCTCTCCTGTGCCCTCCCGGGTTTCAGGTTCAGTGGGCAGGCAGATCGGAGGGTAGGGGGGGTGGGGTGGCCATCGTTTACAGGGAATCCCTTTGTGTTAGCAGGTCCGCGACGATGGTGTGTTCTGGGGCGGAATGCCTTCATCTATCGGTGGGTCAGCGAGATAAGTTTGGCATTGTGCTGGTGTACCGTGCTCCCCGCAACCCAGCGCAATCCCTACCAGAGATCGCCGAGTTCTTCTCGGCTGCTTTGTTGAGATCCCCCCGCCTTTTGGTCGTTGGGGACCTCAACCTGCATGCCGAAGGTGAACTTTCTGGTGCGGCTCTGGATTTCATGGAATCCATGACTTCCATGAGCTTATCTCAGCATGTTTTATGCCCCACCCATAGAGCTGGCCACACCCTAGACCTGGTCTTTTCCTCCGTGTCGCCGGATTCGTGTCTGGGGGTTGGGGGCATTTTGCCCCTGCCCGTGTCATGGTCAGACCACTACCTGTTAAAATTTTCCCTGTCGATCGCCACCCCACCCTGCGGGGAGCGCCCTTCTCACATCTGGGCACGCCCCCGGAGGCTCATGGACCCTTCCAGGTTTATGGAAGCCTTCGGGGAGCTTTCTGGCGGCTTGGCAGACGATCCGGTCGATGCCTTGGTGGAAAGGTGGTACGTGGGTTCTGCCGGGGCAATAGACCGGATCGCCCCTAAGCGTCTCCTACGATGCCGAGGCCGCTCCTCCCCGTGGTTCACGGAGGAGTTGCGGTCGATGAAGCAAGAACGTAGGAGGCTAGAGGTCATATGGAGGGCAAACCGGACGGCAGTAAATAGGGCTGCTCTTAAACAGCTGACTGGCCGCTATCTTCGCGCGATCAGGGACGCTAGAAGATCTTATGCCTCCCTGAGAATTGGCGAGGCCTCGAACCGTCAGGCGGAATTATTCCGGGTGGTTCGAGACCTCTCCAATCCCAGTCAGCTGCGGCCTCCTCCTAGTGATTTCACTAGTGAGCAATTCGCAGCCCATTTTAGATCTAAAATTGAGGCCATCCGTTCCGACTTGCCCCCCAGTTGCTCTAGTCCATCCTCTGGGACCCCCGGTGCCTCACCCCTCTGTTCTCCCCTCCTGGATGACTTCGGGCCGGTTTCTTCGGCGGAGGCCTCCAGAGTTATGGCTCGTTGCCGGCCGGCGGCCACTCCCTTCGACCCTTGCCCAGCTTGGCTTATAAAATCTACCAATGGGAACATGCCAGAGTGGGTTTCCTCTATCGCCACGGCCTCCTTTCGGGAGGGTTGTTTCCCGTCCCGTTTGAAGGAGACCATGGTGAAGCCCACTCTTAAGAAACCTGGCATGGCAACGGACGATCTTTCCAACTTTCGTCCGATCGCCATTGTTCCCTTCCTGGGCAAGGTCATCGAGGGGGTGGCCGCTGTCCGACTCCAGTCATACCTGGAGGTAAATCATATCCTGGACCCCTTCCAGTCTGGATTCAGGCCTCTTCGTGGGACCGAGACCGCCCTGGTCGCTCTGCAGGATGACCTCCTCAGGGAGGCCGACAGGGGGTGTTCCTCCCTGCTCGTCCTCCTTGATCTCTCAGCAGCCTTTGATACCGTCGACCACGGTAACCTGCTGGCCCGGCTCGCTGGAGTGGGAATTGGTGGTCAGGCTTTGGCCTGGCTCCGTTCCTTCCTCCGTGGCCGGACTCAGCGGGTACAGCTGGGGGATGTCTTGTCGGCTCCTTGGACTCTCCCTTGTGGGGTGCCCCAGGGGTCGGCAATCTCCCCCGTGCTGTTCAATGTTTATATGAGGCCGCTGGGGGAGGTCATCAGGAGATATGGAGTTCGCTGTCATCAGTACGCTGATGACACGCAGCTCTATATCTCCTTTTCATCATCTGCAGAGGAGGCGGTTCGCTCCCTTGATCTGTGCCTGGAGGCCGTTCTGGAATGGACCAGAGATAACCGGCTCAAGCTCAACCCGGAGAAGACGGAGGTTCTGTTCTTCGGGGCGCCTTCGTCTCGGTACAATGGCCCCCTCCCTAGTCTGGGGGGTATTTCCCTCCAGCCTACGGACAGGGCCAGGAATCTGGGCGTGGTCCTGGACTCAGCCCTCTCCCTGGAAGCCCAGGTGATGGCCGTCTCCAGGGCCGCTTTTTTCCACCTCCGCAGGATCGCCCAGATCCGCCAGTACCTTGATGAGTCCTCCCTGAGAGCAGTCGTGCAGGCCCTGGTGATCTCAAGGATCGACTATTGCAATGCCCTCTACGTGGGGTTGCCCTTGACCCTGGTCCGGAGGTTACAGCGGGTCCAAAATGCGGCGGCCAGACTGGTGGTGGGTGCTCGTAGATACGAGCACATCACCCCAGTCCTGGTCCGCTTGCATTGGCTACCCGTTGTCTTCCGGATCAGGTTCAAGGTCCTGGTTTTGATTTTCAAGGCCCTCCACGGCTTGGGACCAGGTTACCTGGCGGAGCGCATCTCCCAGAGGGCATCCGGCTCCAGACCCACGAGATCGTCGCAGGCGCGTTCACTGAGAGTGGCCACACCCAGAGAGGCGCGGAAAACGCTTACGCGGAACCGCGCCTTCTCTGTGGTGGGGCCCTCTCTTTGGAACCATCTTCCTTCTGAGCTGCGCCTGCTGGAGTCCCTGCCTGCTTTTAAGAGGGCCTTGAAGACCTTCCTCTTCAAAGAAGCCTATGGTGACCTTATTAGTTAGGTTTTTTTTTCTTTTTTCTTCCCCCTCCCTCTATCTTTTACCGCCATGCCATCTTGCTCTCCGTTGTATTTGTGTGGAGATTTTGTTTTTTAATCTTTTTAATTTTTTATCATTGTTCGCCGCCCAGAGTTCCCGTGTTGGGAAGATGGAGCGGGATATAAGCCCTTAAATAAATAAATAAATAAATAAATAAGTTTGCAAGGGTTGTATACCCAACATCTGCCACATCTGGCAGAGGACTGCTTTCATAAAATTAGCTCCCTGATCAGTGAGGACCTTGCAAGGGAAACCCACTCTCGAAAACAGGGCCATTAGCTCCTTTGTTAATATGGGAGCCATAGTGGAGCGTAGAGGAGAAGCTTCTGGATACCTCATGGCATAATCCACGATAACCAATATAAACATGTGCCCCCCCCCCCGACGACATAGTTAAGGGGGCCGTGATATCCAGACCAATCATATCAAAAGGTTTCTCAACTAGGGGCATGGGTGCCAGAGGGGCTGCTGGCTGGGGGGGTGGGGTTGTGTCAACTGACAATCTCTGCAGGACTTGCAATACTTTTCTATGTCCCTGTGCATTTGGGCCCACCAAAACCTCTGCCCCAGACAGTATAACATTTTGGTTACAGACAGGTGGCCGGCCGTGGGCACGTTGTGTGAGAGCCCCATCACATCCCTTTGCCAGCATTTCGGGACCACTAATTAGGTATTCCCATCTTCCTTTATGTGGTACAGTAAGCCACCCCTAAGCTCTCATCCAGCCTCACCATTAGGCACCCCCCTTCAGGTTTAGCCTCTCTCAATGCCCCCTATAGTTCTTTGTCATTTTGCTGTTCTGCATGGACCTGCATTCAGGATACACCCCCCTATCCACATCCCAGGAGGGCTGGGCATGACTTCTCCCTGCAGCCCATCAGAAGAACAGGTTAAATTCTCCAGCCAGGCCAATCCCTGCTCAGCAACATATCTTTGGCCAGCCGGGGGACAATCCCCACACTGAGGCGCCAACATTCCCTTGACACCTGCACTTCGACCCACACAGTCCTGTATGATTTTAAATCCCCATGAATGCATTGAACTACAGTCATTGTTGGGGCTAGCAGGCCCTTCAGTTTGTGCACCAAAGTTTCCCCACACCCCATGTCAATCAAGGCTTGCTTGGGCTCCCTGTTAACAAGAATGTCTACCTCTCACCCAAAGTATCTGAGAGCTGCCATTGGTTCCTGTCTCTCAGTGTCCACCCATGAGCAGTCATACCTGAGGCATTCATGGCAATGATTTCCCTTGACGGCGCATGCAAAACAGAAAAACACCACCCAATTAGTCATGCAAAAAACCCATCACCCAATTAGTCAAGCAAAAGTGTTCAGTATTAGGGCCATAAAAGGCTTGTGAAAATAGCCAGATTTTTAATTTGTCTCCTCAATACCAAGGAGGGTTGAGGCTAATCCTACCTTAGGAGGGAGCAAGTTCCAAAGCAACGTGCCAACCACAGAAAAGGCCCAGTTATGAGTGACAGATTTTGGGGCCTTCCTAAGGATCACTGCCCACAGCACACCTGTATTTGAAGTACAGGTGGGACTGGTAGACATTTTGAGGGGCAGGCACTCAGACAGGTAGCAACATCCTAAACCATTAAGGACTTGAAATGTTAACATATTTATTTATATCCCTAAATTTATCACCATTTTTCTGTAAATGAATTTGATTTTTTCATAAAGATATAGAAAGACACATTTTTTTTCAGTAATCATTTTGTGAATATACAGTGTGTATACCAGTGGTGGCAAACCTTTGGCACTCAAGATGTTTTGGACCACAACTCCCACAATCCTTTGTCATTGGTAGTCTATGCTTGGAACTCTGGGAGTTGTGGTCCAAAACATCTGGAGTGCTGAAGGTTCGCCACTAGCATATACTGTATCCTTTTTGGAAAAAAATGGTCTTTTCTCTCTTTGGCCCTGAACATTTTGTCTATGGCTAAATGCCTTCTCTTGTTTGAAGTGTTCCACCATATTTGGCCTTCTTTCAGCTCTGTTATATTATAATAAGCTCTTTCAAAGTGCAACAATAGGTTGCTTTCCCTTTAGGATTTAATGAAACAATACTTTTTACTTATCTGAAGAAGTTCATTTTATGTTATGAGATCTCCAAGGAAAATTTATTAAAAGTAAAGCATCTGCATATTCATGAGACATTGTTGCTGACAGCCACATACCTTTTAAACAGTATTTTATAGACTGAATCTTAATAAAGATTGCATGGTGGCATAATTTGTTTTACAACAATCCGTTTATCTTTATAAAGGAAACAAACTGGGTGGAGTTGAAGAAATAAAAATGTTTATACTTCTGACCAATTGCAATTACCGTATAATGTGTGATGATTCTGAAGAATTTAATTTGAGGTAAATAAAGACTTCCCTTAGTAATACATCTTTAGAACTTAAGTAACAGCTTGTGCTTTGTTTGTGCCCTGAAGTGCAGTGCATTAAAAAGTGTCCATGCACACAGAGAGATGGGGGAGGGGAGGGGGAAGGAGGGGGGAGATACCTAAAGCCATGACAGTTGCTTGAAATACTGTTTCTAGTGATGAAAATGACAGATGCTCCCTAGGGAGAATGTAACCGCCTCACAGCCCTTTCCCCCAATATATATAGCAATCTAAACACTAGCTAGAAGCCTATTTGACTTGAGATTTCATCTCTTTTGTTTATCCCTGCATTTTCTGTGATTCATTCCCCCCCCCCTTTGTTGTTTCTTTTCAAGTTACTGTCAAAAAAAAACCACCTGGTAAACCTTGAGCCTGCAAAGGTTTCCATCTTTCTTTCTTTTTTACCAGTGAGCTCATTAAAAAAATTAAAGCAAGAATTGCAGAAAATAGATTATTTAGACAGGAGCAGTACTTAAAATAGATGATGTTGGGAAAATCTTAATTCTACAGAAACATGTGCTCCTTAAATTCAGATTCAGATTCAAAAACCTTTATTGGCAAATACAGAACACACATCCAAAATACATTCAGTAAAAGCTTAATTGGGATGCATACTAACTATAATAGCACTGTCTGATCTAATCCTGCATAGATGTACTGTTTGTGCAAGAAAGCACACTATCCCCTCAACCCTATCATCTGCAGAGTCATTCATGAAGAAATGAATGATTTCTGTATCTAGCCAACCCCTCATTTAGCCAAAATTGGTCTTAGATATTTAGTGTGTGTGGGGGGGGGAGGGGTGTCAGCATAGTAGTGTGCTACTTAAAGGGAATATTAAGAAAAGTGCCAAGAAAGGGAAAGAGATATGGCATTTTCACATTGGTGTTATGTGTTTAAATAATAGCTAGAAATAATGATGGATTGTCTTGTCTTCTGATTCCAATTAGAAGAAAACTTCTTAGGGGCATCCGCTTTGGAGCCTAATTACTCAGCCCCCTTACTCCCAAACCTCTCCAAATTTGGAGGGCTTAAAGGGGAGAGTCCAAGGGAGATGCCAACCAAAATCGGTGCCCCTTGGACCCAGGAGAGCTGTTTTAGATAGTAACAAAATGGTTCAATTTAAAACAAAAAAACACAGCCATTTCATTACTCTCTGAAATGAAACACTGCCTGTCATTTTTTTTTTTTGCTTACAAAATGATTTGTAAGCTAACAAAATGACGAAACAGCATTTTGATTTTCATAAGGTGCCCATCCCTACTTGTAATGCCTCTATATAAAAGGTTTTTGGATCTTTTAGTGAGATGCATTTTCCCCCAATTATTATTTTTAAAGGGAGACTTTCTGATGCTTTTCCCAGATTCTTCATAGTCCTGTATTGTGATTATGTATTCTGTGCTTCCCAAGAAACATCCCTACATATCTCTGCTGTAGAGGATGGTTCTGTTTATACTGAACCCAAGACTTCAGATGCAGCTGGATGAGCATAAGAATCTCTGGTAGACATGGGCACGACTTAGCGAAATTCCCGTTTCCGTTTCCGTTCCTCGTTTCCGTTACGTAACGGAAAAGGAAACGACAATTACTCCGCCAGAACTCGAACTCTAACCGACTAAAGAAAAGTTTTAAAAACCCCGATTCCCAGCCAAAAAAGCAGGTGAAAATATGCCTGGCTGCCTGGCTGAGAGTGCACCTACCAGAGGGGTGGTTTCGGAGGGGTCCCCGGTCTCCCCCCCTCCTCCTGTCCTTCCTGGGCTGCTCTGGCGGACTGGCGGCCGGCGGGCATCCTCGTTGTCCCGCTAACGTCGCCGGCTCGCCGCCGCCATTCAACCGGCACAGAAAAAAAGTTTTAAACCCCCCGATTCCCGGCCAAAAAAGCAGGCGAAAATATGCCTGCCTGCCTGCCTGAGAGTGCACCTACCAGAGGGGTGGTTTCGGGAGTGGGGGTCCCCGGCCTTCCCCCCCTCCTGTCCTGGGCTGCTCTGGTGGGGCATCCTCATCGTCTCGCCAACTCGCCTGCCATGCGGTGCGGGCGGGGGATCCAAAATGGGGCGGGCGACCGCAATCTTTTTTTTGAAATCGTGGTCCAAAAACACACCAAAGCACCACAGAAACATGCGAAAATTGCTATTTTTTTACAGTAGCAGTGGGTTTTTCTTGCAACAAAATGTCTCCTGTCCTCCTCTCCATTGATTTTATTTTATTTTATTTTATTTTATTTTATTTACACCTGCGCAATGATGGGCTGGCCATGGGAGTGGACCATGCAAATTTTTGGAGCCATTCCACCAATCGCATGGCCACTTGGCCAGGTTTTGACCACAGAGACTTCTGGGATGTGCCAATCGGGCATAAAAAGCCCACTAACCCTAGCCCGAACCCTAACCCTAACCCATACGCCAGTACACTGTCCTTCTAAGTGGGTCAGAGAGGCACCCAGAGGTGCACCCCAATACTCACCCTAACCTTACCTGTAACCCTAAGCCTAGCCCTTGCGCTAACCCTAACTCTAAAGCCAGATCTGTGTACTCGCATTGCACTACATGCAACTACGTTTCCCTTCTTAGTGAGACACAGTGAGAGCCCGCATTCTCTCTCACTGACTGATGCAGAGGAGGCACCCCAAAGAGGGGTGCCTCTGCCAGTCCAGTGTCACTCTCCACTAAGCAAGTCTGCAACTTGGTATGCATATCCATATGGCTATGCATGCTATTTTGTAGCGGGTGAGGAGAGGAGGCACCCACGGGTGCCTCCATGAGCCAGCTTTCCCTTCATAGCGGGCCAGAGGAGGCACCCACCCCACAGAGGTGCCTCCAGGAGCCCGCTACCCCCCTAAACCAGTACTAACGACAGACGAAAAAAGGACAAACGAAACGATAATTTTTTGAAAAATTTCACGAAAAACGGAAATGAGCCGAAACGGGCCCGTCCCGAAAAACGACAACTTGAAAAAAAAAATTCCTGGTCGTGCCCATCTCTAATCTCTAGACATGGACTTCAAATGTAACAGTCATGCAAAGTTCTATATCACAAATTTGAAATCAAGCAAATTTAACAGAAGGTTGTTTAAAATTTATTCTAATGACATTTATGTAGGGCATCCATTTGCTTTGATCATTTGCACAAAACTTGATGAATGGGATGAGGAGTAATATGTGAATAATGAAAGTCTGTAAACTTGTTGTGATAAGTAATCTTTATTCAAATGAAGAATTATTTTTTTAAAAAATAATACAACGACCCAGGCCATGTTCCCAATGAATTAGGCAGTACTTATGCAAGCATCTTATCATTTACAGGAGCTTGATGAAAATGCCCAGAATAATTTGATATTTCTTTGTGCAGTTAGAAATTATGAATGTAGATGATAAAATATTCAGATGAAATATTTAAATATTAACATGGCATTGGAATGATTTGGCAGATGTGAATGTGGTAGGCAGAACTGTCTGCCAACAAGACAAGTTGATTTAGACATCAAAATGGGGGTGTTCAGAACAGCAGCTGAATCAGAAAAGCATACTGTTGTTAAAGTGTCATGCTCATCTCAGTGGGACAGGGCAACGGTGCCAAAGTTTGCAAATGGCCTCTTGGTTTATCTGAGGAATAACCATGACATTTGTTTTACATGGACATCCTTGGCAGGATTTCATATGAATGTGTATGTGTAGGAGAGGGAAGGTGCCATAATTAGTAGCAATTGAACATGTGGACAGAAAGCAAGGCAAGAATCTGAAATGTATTAAATTAGATGTTTGCATCAATAGCAAACACACAGCACGACATATATTTATGAATTAATTATGGAGGAAACATCTGTGATTCTACATTTTGTTCACTGAGAAAATGTGGTTTAATTTTTAAATGAACCTATCTCAGCATGTTGTTTGCCCCACCCATGGTGCCGGCCATACCCTGGACCTGGTTTTTACCCCCATGTCGTCAGACTCCTATTTGAGGGTTGGGGACATTGTTCCCCAACCTGTGTCATGGTCAGATCACCATCTGCTAAAATTTTCCCTGTCGATTGCCACCCCACCCCACGGGGAGCGTCGGCCCCTTGTTTGGGCCCGCCCCCGAAGGCTCCTGAATCCTGCTCAGTTCTTGGAGGCCTTCGGGGAGCTCACTGGCGGACTGGCTGACAATCCCGTTGAAACCCTGGTCGATAGGTGGTACAAGGGTGCCACCGGGGCAGTCGACCAGATCGCCCCCAAGCGCTTCTTCCACTGCAGAGCTTGCTCCTTTCCGTGATTCACGGCTGAGTTGTGGGTGATGAAGCAAGAATGGAGGAACCTTGAGTGCAGCTGGAGAACTAATCAGACGGAAATGAATAAGGCTGCGCTTAAGCAGCTGACCAGCCGTTACGTTCACGCGATCAGGGACGCTAGAACAGCTCATGCCTCCCTGAGAATTGGAGAGGCCTTGAACCACCATGTGGAGCTCTTCTGGGTGGTTTGGGACCTCTCCAATCCTGGTCAGCCTGGGCCTCCTCCTAGTGAGTTCACTTGTGAGCAATTCGCAGCCTTTTTTAGATCTAAAATTGAGGCCATCTGTTCCGATCTGGACTCTGGTTGTGCTAATCCCTCCTCCCTCATCCCGGGGGCCTCACCCCCTCATTCTCCTTGTCTGGTTGAGTTTGGGCCTGTATTGCCAGTGGAGGCCTCCAGGGTTATGGCTTATTGCCATCTGGCAGCTTCCCCTTTCGACCCTTGCCCAGCTTGGCTTATCAAATCTGCTGGAGGGATCATGCCGGAGTGGGCTTCTTCCATTGCCACCGCCTCCTTCAGGGAAGGAATTTTTCCTTCCTGCTTGAAGGAGATGGTGGTGAAGCCCACTTTAAAGAAGCCCGGCTTGGCATCGGACAATTTGGCCAACTACCATCCGATCACCATCGTTCCCTTCCTGGGCAAGGTAGTCAAGAGGGTGGCCGCTGTCCGGCTTCAGTCATACCTGGAGGAATATCATATCCTGGACCCCTTCCAGTACAGGTTCAGGCCACTTCGGGAGACCGAGACTGCCCTGGTCGCTTTGCAGGATGACCTCCTCAGGGAGGCTGACAGGGGGTATTCATCCCTGTTGGTCCTCCTTCATCTGTCAGTGGCCTTTGATACCGTCGACCACGGTAACCTGCTGGATTGGCTCGCTGAGGCGGGAATTCGGGGTTCAGCTCTTTGCTGGCTCCATTCCTTCCTCGATGGCCGGTCCCAGCAGGTTCAGCTGTGGAATGACTTGTCAGCTCCTTGGATGCTCCCTTGTGGGGTGCCCCAGGGTTTGGCAATCTCTCCTATGCTGTTCAATGTTTATATGAGGCCGCTGGTGGAGATCATCAGGAGATTTAGAGTTCGATGTCATCAGTATGCTGATGATACGCAGCTGTATCTCTCCTTTTCTTCTTCTGCAGTGTAGGCAGTACGCTCCCTCGATCTGTGCCTGGAGGCGGTCTTGGAATGGACCAGGACCAACAGGCTCAAGCTGAACCCAGAGAAGACCGAGGTACTGTTCTTCGGGGCGCCCTTGTCCAGGTACAATGGCCACCTCCCTAGTCTGGGGTGAGTTTCCCTCCAGCCTACGGACAGAGCCAGGAATCTGGGTGTGGTCTTGGATTCATCCCTTTCCTTGGAAGCCCAGGTGATGGCTGTCTCCAGGGCTGCTTTTTTCCAACTCCACAGGATCACCCAGATCTGCCCGTACCTTGATGAGTCCTCCCTGAGGACAGTGATGCAGGCCCTCATGATCTTGAGGATCGATTACTGCAACACACTGTATGTGGGGTTGCCCTTGACCTTTGTCTGGAGACTCCAACGGGTGCAGAATGCGGCGGCCAGGCTAGTGGTGGGTGCTCGCAGACATGACCGCATCACCCCAGTTCTGGCACGCCTGCATTGGCTGCCCGTGACTCTCTGGATAAGGTTCAAGGTCCTGTTTTTGGTTTTTAGAACCCTCCACGGCCTGGGTCCTTAATACCTGTAGGAGCGTATCTCCCAGAGGTCAGCTGAGGCCAGGCCCACTCTATTGTCGCAGGCGCGCTCACTCAGGGTGGCCACTCCTAGCGAGGCGCTGAAGTCTGTCACACGCAACCGCGCCTTCTCGGTTGTTGGCCCCTCACTGTGGAACCATCTACCGGCTGAGCGGCGCCTTGCACAGTCCCTGCCCACCTTCAAGTAGGCTTTGAAAACCTTGCTCTTCAGGGAGGCATATGGTAACCTTTAATTTAATTTAATTTCTTTTTCTTTCTTTTTTTCCCTTTTCTAACCCCCCCCCTACATCTTGCTGAGTCTTTGCCATTCTTCTCTTTTATATTGTTGTTTTTAAATTGTTGCTTCTTTTAACTTGCTATAAACCGCCCAGAGTTCCGTTCCGGAAAATGGGCGGTATATAAATGATGATGATGATGATGATGATGATGATGATAATAATAATAATAATAATAATAATAATAATAATAATAATAATAATAATAATAATAATAATAATAATAATAAAAACTGTATACGTTTACATTCAAGAGTGTGTATCAGAAAAGACACACTGTTAGGTGTCTAACTGCAACATTTTCTATCTGTGATAAATTATATCTCTCAAATTGTATAGAAATGAACTGATTAGAAACTGGGTATATTTTTGTAGATGGGGTAATTGTTTTGTACATACCAATTATATAATGTGACACATATGGCATGTCAAATATTTAATAAATACATGCAAAATAGAAATCAGAAAAAGCCTTAAACTTTGCTTACAAAGGCATGGTGACTTTTTAAAAATATTTTTCACATAATATTACAGCTTGTTTTAAAATGAAATAATAAATTAAATCATTCAATATGATGACATTTTGACGTAAACACAGATTTTTTATCACATTGAATGTGACTCAAAACTATCTTTTTGGACCATAATCCAATATAATTTGAAGGAGATGAGGCCCCACTTAATTCAGGAGAATGTACCTTCTTCTGAATAAACATGCATAATGCTGTGGGGTTGATTTTAGCTTTAGTTATTCTCAGGAAGAATTCAACGATGTGTATTAAATTTGTTTCAGCTGTAGAAAAGGGAAAAGACGGAGCGAAAGAAGCATGCATAAAAAGAAGTTTAATAATTATGTTGTTTCTTTACTCAATAGAAGATTGTCGGTCTTGAAATAAGTCAGTGGCAGTGGGGTTACAGCATTCTTCTATCCCTAAAAGGGGAATTCTCTTCATTTGAGCATACTTATCAGTTCTGCCTCATTAGTTCTAGCCCAGATGACCTCTGTGGCTGGTGCTTTCCCCTATTCTCAGTTGGTTTAACAGCTGTGATAATGCTTGGACAAAGATTGTCTCACCATGGTGATTTGTGCTGTGATATCCTCCTGTACAGGGATTCTGTACAGTATTATATTAGAGGCTGCCTCAAATGGTGCACAACACAGAACTTCTAACTAGGAGACCTGCCAACTTGACATTATCAAGAGTGTCAGGAATTTCAGGACCTCTGCCCTTCAACCTTCTCTGGCAATGAAATTATACTTCAGACCGTTCCACATGGAGTTTGGAAAGATGACTTTCCTTCTTATTGTTGTGCTCGTGGACACGGTTCTGGATGCAGCCCATATTACTAATTCTGGAGCATACTATCTGACTTTTCGCTGCTGGCCTCCAAATGTAACTGGCACTTACATTTTAAACCCTATATGTCTTGGAAATCATATAATTGAGTGCTTTCCACATATCAGACTTGTACTCTTGTACAAGTATCTTTCCTCAGAGACATACGGTATGTGACCTATATAAAGAGGTGGTGTTCCAGTAATGGAATGGTCCTCCCTGAAGATATGTGATGGGACATCATTCTAGAGCTGTGGTGGCAAACCTTCCGCTCTCCAGATGTTTTGGACCACAACTCCTACAGCCCTTTGTCTCTGGCAATCTAGGCTCGGAATTCTGGGAGTTGTGGTCCAAAACATCTAGAGTGCCAAAGGTTTGCCACCACTGTGCTAGAGGAAAAAACAGCCTTCCTGATTCAAATAAATAGCAATTTCGCACAAAACAATTTGTTTTTACTCAAACCGACTGCATAAAAATAAGAATTACTAGTTATATAATTAGTTATAAATACATATGGGTGATGCAAAGTCATTACAACATGCATTTTGTGCTCACCTTGTACGCCTGCCCTTCTTTCTCTCATGTACTCAGTTTGTCTCAATTTTGTTGGTTCACTGCTTTTCAGGCTGTTTATAACACTTCTTATGCTTTCCAATATTCATCAAAGTATGATACCATTTCCCAGAATGTCACAGCTTGCTATATCTTGCTGCTTTTAAATAGCTAATCATGAAAAGATTCATTTCTGTGCAAGCTTAGATCACCGACTTCTGTTAAAATCTATTCTGTGGAATGAACAGTCAGAAAAATAATATCACACCCATAACATTTCAAAACACAACAATGTTATGCAAGGTTGATACATCACTACAGATTATGCAGAAGTAATAAACCCTAATGTCACTACAGTATTATTACTCAGTGTGGTACAG
>JAHTLZ010000010.1:41034275-41044677 GCA_023846285.1 Phrynocephalus versicolor
TAGTAGTAGTAGTAGTAGTAGTAGTAGTAGTAGTAGTAGTAGTAGTAACCTCTATGTGACACTAATTTACTTTAGCGTCAGACAATTGATTTTCTTTCAGATAGTAAGGTAAAGCAAATAAATGAAGTTTCAGCTTTCTAAATAATTTTTAGATAGTTATCTCTGTATTTGCAGGTGCCTTTCGGGGTTACCCCTGTCTAATTTGCACCTTGAAAAACTAGCATATAGGAAGTTGTTCATTACTTAAACTTTGCTCAAAATCTCTGCCAAGTTTAAAAGGACCCGGTTCAAAATATTATGGCTAGAATCCTGTTGGCTTATGCAGTTGCAGAGGGCAATCATTCAAGCAGTATGAGCTGTTTTGCCAGCTGTCTGTTGTGTGCTGTGACTTCCTCAGGTTGTGCACGTACCTGACTGGCACCCCAGTGTGCAAGTGTCTTTACACACAGAGAGAAAATGTCAGTTGGTTTGTGGCCAAGATATCTTCTTTCCCCTTCTTTCATTTCTTTTATTACTTTATTAGTGAGAGGGAAATAGCCTCAATTTTTAACTGAGGGGCATGTGCTGATGAATGATATTAGACAGAACATTTACTGTCCTCCTACTGATACACAACTGCTTCAGCTGCCTCCTAATCTCGGTTGGTAGGGAGATCAGGGAAACAGCATGAAAGGATGGCTTGAGGTGATTGGATAAATGAATTTGCCTGTTCATTAACAACACAATATTCGAAGGCTCAGTGTGTAACTTCAGCTTCATAGGACATAATTGCATGTTTTGATTAGCAGATACATTTCCCTATCCTCAAGATGTCAACAAGGGTTCATGTGTATGACATATATAAACGGGTGCTAATTTCAGTAGTCACAAAAACAAGGATTCCTAATTACAGTTGGAGGCTCTCCTTTCTGTTAAGATTGCTTCTGCATTACTTGTACCATAGGAGAATACAGAGTGTTGTCCCTGCAGTGACCACATACGGTAGGGGGGGGAGGAGCAGAAATAACACCTTCAACCCAGTGTAGTCTGCTATTCCATTATCCATGATTAATGGAAACCTGTGCACATTCTGAGAGACTTCTGCAACACAGTCAGGTGCAGACATATGTTTGCTCTTTTATGAGTTAGTAAAATATTTGGGGGAAATGGCAAATATGGACTTCCATTTAAGTCTGTGTAGAGCACAAGCTTGATAGCAACAAAGGATCTAGGTAATAATTCAAAATGCAAAAGGTGTGCGTGTGAATGAATATTGCTGTTAATCTTACATACTTCGTACTGGGAAAGGAAGAGACTTTACATTATCGGATATACACCACTCTTTTAGGTGCAGTTTAAATGCGAGGATTGCCAAGGGCAGATATATAAATGTGCTTGGTAGTCCATAGGGGAAATCCATTACTTATGTTACCGCAATTTCAAGGCATCATAACAGTGTAAACACTTGTTAGGGGTGTCCATGTTATTTGAGTTGAATTTTAGATGCATTACAAACTAGGGTCTGCAGCAAAAAAAGATGTCACATACATCCTAAAGCACACATACATTTAAATCTTATGTTTCTCAATGTGTAGCCTGAATAATTAAATTGTAAACTGCCCAGAGAGTGCTTAAAGTGCTATGGGGCGGTATATAAGCAGAACATTTTTTCCTCTGTTGATTCCCATAGGTAGTTCTCTGTTTCATTTTAAAATAGGTTTCCAGGTGCAACCAGGAATGGAATTCTCCAAACAATGTATGATGTTTCCTCCCCCACCTCTCCGGCAACCACTCTATTCCTCTTTCAACTGCCACCTGCAACGTCATAATTACTAATTAAATAAATAGGTAATTGATAAGGATATGCCTGAATTTTTAATGACTCCCCATGGGGCATTGCTTCTTCATTGCTTTGTATTCTGCAGATCTCAAGGTGACCCAAAACTTATTTGTCTGTCTCTCTCTCTGTGTGTGTAGTTAGACACATGGTGTGTCCATCAGCAGAGAAAAACAAACTGATATTCTTATTAAAGGCATGTGGAAGCTTTTTCCCTTCAACTAGTCTTTACCCAAGTAAATGCCATACACAGAAAAATGCAGTAAATGGTTATGACTAGAGATGGGCACGAAACGAACAATTTTTCGTTTCCGTTTCCGTTTTTTGTTTCATTACGCAACGAAATGACAAACAAATTTTGTCTCTAAAATGAAACGAAATGAACAGAAACACCGGAAATTTTGTTGTTTCCGTTACTGCAATATGAGTGAATTGCTTAAAATGCTAAAAAAAATCACAAAAATTGAAATAAATGGTAACAAAATGGTAACAAAATGAACAAAAACGAAAACAATTTTTTTACAAAAATTCACGAAAAACGGAAACAAACCAAAACAGACCCTCCAAATGACAAACAACAAACAAAATGCCATTTTTTTTATTTGTGCCCATCTCTAGTTATGACACAAGGGGGGTTATGTGGTGTGCTAACTAGGTGACCCCTCCACTCAAATGGTGCCACTGTAAAGCATTAGATATATTAAGAGATCCATCACATCCTGGTCATCGCCTCTTTGAGTTGCTGCCATCAGGATGGAGATATAGAGTACTGAGGGCAAGAACAAACCATCTCAAAAATAGCTTCTTTTTTAGAGCAATATTGGCCTTAAACGGAAATCCTGGACTTTGAAGTCAGCTTATTTTATATGTCATATTTTAGTCATTTTATATGTCATATTATGTGTTGTACCTGTTTTTAAATCTATGTGAAATGCTTTAAATGAGTTTTATATAGCAACCACAAAATTTCGTTGTTCCTGCAAGGGGGCAATGACAATAAAGATTCCAGATTCCAGATTCCAGATTCCAGATCCAGATTGTAACAGTCATCCTGCTACAGTCACAGAAATACACAATCCCAAAAGAGTAATATTTCAGTAAAGATTAGTGAACTAACTTAAGTGAGAGAGGGAAAGTAAAGGAATATTACAGAATTTAAAAGCCCATCTGAACAGCAAGCCTTTCTTTGCCTTCCAGCTGTGTGAAATGGTTGGAATCGGCAATAGTTATACTGTCCACACGAGTTCTTGGAGTTTATTGAATCCATTCACCTTCTCCTTTGATGCCAGTAGATCAGCCTATGGAACTACTTCTAATTTATGCTTCAATTCAAATTCCTCACCATTATTTTAACTCTACAAATGGTAAATTGCTGTAGATAGGAAGACTTTGTTATGGTGTTGCTCTATCCCAGGCCTGCCCAACAGGTAGACTGCGGGCTACTGGTAGCCCGCGTAGGGTTCAAAAGTAGCCCGCTGGCCATCAATAAAAAAAGTGAGGGGATCAGTTCTCCAGCCCTCCCTCCCCCATCCCAAGGGCCACCACTGCCCCAGCAAAGCTCTGGGTCTGCCAGCCCACTGTCTCAGACGAGCGGGGTAGTTCAAGGGCCATGGCGCATTGAAATCTGTTCCCTCCAGAACTGATTAATTGGTTTTCAATGCATCCCTATGGGAAACTGCTGCCCTACTTACAAAAGTTTTTTCTTTTGAGCAGGTTCTTGGAACGGATAAAATTCGTAAGTAGAGGCTTTAGTGTAGTAGCCTTCAGACACTTTGGGCCGGATAAAGTAGACCTTGGCCTGTTCAAAGTTGAACAGCCCTGCTCTATCCAAAGGTTAACAGTAGGCCCTGTAGTTACTCTGGAATCACTAAAATGTCCCTGATCCGATCCAAATTTGCACATTTTTCCAAAGACAGTACAGTATCTGAATATTATTTATGATAAGAAGGTAATGGCTTATTATTTAAGATTTTAGAATGGAGTGTAGGAAGGCATGAGAAATTTACTGGCTACTTTTTCCACAAGTGATTGCAGTTGAGGAACATGGCAATACAGACATCACGTTTACAGAATCACTTTTGATACAGAGAGATTCAGGAACAAGGCAGAAATTATCCTAAAGAGCTAGGACTCTTTGGTTCCCTCAGTATTACTGGAATATATTCGGGGGAGGGGGTTGATCTTGATTTGCAACTAGAGGTATATGGTGGGGGAGCTTTAATAGTTCTCCTTAATATGGTCCCCATGCAGTTCAGAGCCAAAACCCCAGAGAACAGCATTGTGACATTCCCCAAATGTCATTGGACTACAGTTAGCATCAGTAGCAGCCTAGGCAGTGTGGAAGATCTTGGGAGCCACAGGATTATGGGGGACCTAGTTTGGACATGGACAAAGTAGTCTCTCCTTGGCCTCTAATCCAGATTAGCTCCCCTATACATATTCTAGAGCACTGATGATGAACCTTTTAGAGACCGAGTGCCCAAACTGCAATTCAAAACCCACCAATATTTTTGCAAAGTGCCAATACAGTAATTTAACCTGTATACAAGTGGCTATGAAGGGGCAATGTTGGGTGCCCACAGAAAGGGCTCCGAGTGCCACCTTTGGCACCCGTGCCATAGGTTCGCCATCACTGTTCTAGAGTATAATGCAACATTTAAGTGACACGGGTGCTAGTTATGTTGTCGAAATAATCCCTTTTTTGGCTCTCAATCTCAAATCCAAATCTGTAGCATCCTCTGCTTGAACTATTTCCAGATGCATTTTTCCTGCATTACCTTCAGCTGATGAGGGGATAATTTTGTGTTCAGATGAGCCCTGAGGTATGAAAAAGAATTACCACAGTAAAATTAACCTATTTAGTATTAAGGCAGCTTTAAGAAAATAAGAAATGAGCAGAAGATTCATTACCTTTAATATTTGAAGGAAAATTAATTCAGTATCTCATACTTCTGTTGATTTCATTTTCCTTCCTAGTTTAATTTAATGTCAGGGAAGCTGCAGTGATATTTACATATTGTCTTGATGCCTGCAATATCGTTACTATCTTAAATTTCCCACCTGGTTCCATTTAATCTTATAATAGTTTTTTGGATTGAGACCTATGGGAACATCATAAATGTTCAGGGAAAAGTGCGCCACAGTGAGCTTCAGAAATTACATTAAAAACATCCCGTATGTTTTAAATAAAAATGAAGCTGTGTGAAGGATCATAACAAAGCAAATTAAACTGGTATGGTAATAGCTGATCCCCATGAATTTCTGCATATGTCTTGGTGGGTAATTTGGCACATTTATTTCTTGGCTATTTCTGTTACTTATGCGATTGTATTTTTTACATTATCTATATAGATACAGAGTACAGAGAGAGATGTATTTTTATATACAGTGTTTTCTAATGAATGTATAGACTGTAGTATGGTACCAAATATGGCTTCATAAGTAATGTGATAGTTTCCGAAACTGGGAGCAGAATTGCAATATTCAAGTTTTCCGTCATCCTAGCAAATTAAGAGTAGGACCTGACCAAGTCAGCTGTTGTGCGGAACGGAGAGCAGCATTCACTGCCCATCATCACCTCCTCCTCCTTCTTGGTTGCTTTAATCTCAGCAAAGTGATTGAAGCAACCCAGAAGAAAGAGAAGGTGGCCATCATGCCTCCATTCCAAACTGCCAGAGCTGGCCAAACTTGCACTGTTCCCATGGAATGCTTACCTTTGCTTACCTCCGGGCTGGCCAAAACAATTGACTTGTCAAAGTCAGCTGACTTTGATTAACGAAGAAGCCTGGGCACCTTGCAAATGAAGCACTTACCTTTAGGTAAGCGCTTACCCATAGGTAAGTGCTTTCCTTGCAAGGCACCCGGGCTTCTCCCTCAATCAAGGGCAGCCAAAGGCTGCTCTCCACACACACACACACACACACACACACACACACGAGCTGATTTTGACAGGTCCAGCCTTTGGCTGCCCTTGATTGAGGGGAGTTGGGACAGCCTTCCCATAGGAATGCATTGAAAACCTATTAATTAATTCCCTCCAGAACAGATTAGTTGATTTTCAATGCATTCCTTTCGGAAACCGCTGTTTGACTTATGAGTTGATTGACTTCCAAAAATGCATTTGGAATGGATTAATGCTGAAAGTCGAGGTACCACTACCTTATTTATTTATTTATTTATTTATTTATTTGTTTGTTATATACCAATTTATAGATTTTGTAGAGGTATTATTGGATCTGTCATCAGTCCCTCTATAACTGTCTGGTTTAGTTCTGTGACTAAGCAGGACAGATATAGACTTCAACAGATACTTGGAACTGCTGAAAAAATTATTGCTACTAATTTGCCATCTATTGTGGAATTGTATGCCGCACAAGCTAAAAAGAGGGTGATGAAGAGATATACAGATTAGAGATGGGCACGGAACGAACAATTTTTCATTTTTGTTTTTTGTTTTTTGTTTCATTACATAACGAAATGACAAATGAAATTTGTCTCTAAAATGAAACGAAACGAACAGAAACGCGGGGATTTTTGTTGAGCGTTTCGTTTCCATTACAGCAATGAAGTGAGCTGCTTTATATGCTAAAAAAATCATGTAAAATTGGAATAAATGGTAACAAAACGGTAACGAAACAAAAAAATGCAAAAAAATCGCGAACAACGGAAATGAACCTGAACGGACCTCTAAATAACAAATGACAAACAAAACTCCATTTTTTCTATTCGTGCCCATCTCTAATACAGATTCCACACATCCTGGACATAATCTGTTTCAACTGTTACCCTCAGGACAACGTTTTAGGGCATTACATACTGAGACAACTAGATATAAAGATACCTTCTTTCCAAGTGCTACAGTATCAAACTATTGAATAATTAATGTTTTTCTTTTCTTCTTTTCTAATAATAAGTTATATTGCATTGTTGTACTGTGTTTTTATTGTTTAATATATGATTCTTATATTTCCTTCTTGCATATGGAGAGCATTTTTACTGAAACAAATTCTGGGTGTGTCCAACCACCCTTGGCCAATAAAAGGATTCTGATTCTGATCTAGTGATTGGCTAGATAAGTGGTATATATATTGAACAAAAAATAAATTAATTAAACACAACACTGGGGTACAAGGGAGGGACTCTCTCCTTGAATCCTTTTATCTGTCCTCTACAATCTAAGTACATGCTGGAGATTTTACTACATGTGTGGCATGCACTTGCAAGATGCAGACTGAAGCTCTAAAAGTATCTGCCCCATTGACAGGCTCTAAAATGAAGGTGGCAGCATGGCACCTTACCATCGCCTCTGTTCTGTTTCCAACTCTGTTCCTGATATCTGTGGTGTTTATCAGAAACATATCCCTATCTACTGAGTAGGTACTTCAAACTCCATTGTGGCTAATTCTGCTTAGACAGATAGATAATATTAGGGTGGAAGAAGAGCGGGAGAGGGAATGAGGAGAACAAAAGAGCCTTTTAAAGTAATTAAAAGCACAGCTTTATCCCTACAATGTTTTGTGTTCTTTCTCTTTGCAGCCAGGATGCCATCAACATTAGCACATAATCAACCTTGTAAGGAGTGAGTGTGCTTTTTCAACATTGGCCTGTGCTAGGATCCACTGTACCTTAGGGGACAATAATAATAAGTAGAATGTTATCTTAGCCAAGAGGAGCACAACACATCACAGTGATGTTGGCAGGAATCCCAAACTATTGTATATAAGAAAGAAAGGTACTGGGGTGGAACTTGTCTGAAAGCCATGCCGTCTGGTTTGAAATCCCCAAGCTTAGATCAGTGGCTCAGTTTCTCACATTTCAGGTTGACGATATTGGGGTTAAAAAAAATCAATCTCAAACTGAGCCAAGTGGGCATATCATGTTGAATATAAAATGATTTTCTGATGTTAATTTTTCAGCTACTCCGACTCAAAAATATTGAGCACAGAGAAACCTTTAAGAATAGAGAAACATTCAAGAAAGTTACTCCAAATATCAGAATACAGTAGTACCTTGACTTACAAATTTAATCTGTTCCAAATGCATGCTCTTAAGTCGAACTACTCTTAAGTCAGGGTACCTATCTAAAAAATAAAAAAAAAGTTAAAAAATAAAAAATAATGTAAGTCGAGCAGACCATATCTAAAATTTGTAAGGCGGAAGTTAAAATGCTTACAGTTTTCCACTCTTAAGTCAAATTGCTCTTAAGTCAAGCTGCTCTTAAGTCGGGGTACCACTGTATATGAAAAGGCTCCTCCTCTAAGTTAGAATTGTAGTATGAATTTCAGGGGAGGACTGGCAGGGTATACTTTATGTAAGACATCCAACAAAGCCTAGCTTGGACTTTTAACCCATATTATTATCAAGAAAAAATAGTGAGGCACGGGCTTCGATGTGGAGCCCGTGCCTCGCCGTGGTTCACGGATGATTTGTGGGCAATGGAACTGGAACAAAGGAGACTCGAAAGCAGATGGAGGAAGAACCGGTCAGAGATTAATCAAGCTGCAGTTTGTTTGCTGACCAGGTGCTACGTTCATGCGATCAGGGAAAAGATTTTATGCCTCCTTGAGAATTGATGTAGCCTTGAACCACCAGGTGGAATTGTTCTAGGTGGTTCGAGACCTCACAAAAACTGGTCATCGTGGGCCTCCTCCTGGTGATTTCACCAGTGAGCCTTTTGCAGCCTTTTTAGATCCAAAATTCAGACCATCCGAGCCAGTCTGGATTCTGGTTGTACTGACGTGTCCCCAAGTAAATCAATCACCGCACCCCCTTGTTCTCCTCCGCTGGTTGAGTTTGGGCCTGTGTTGCCAGCTGATGCCTCCAGGGCACTGGCATATTGCAGGCCGGTGGGTTCTCCTTTTGACCCTTGCCCATCCTAGCTGATTAAAACCGCCGGAGGGAGCATACCTGAGTGGGTTTCAGTGATTGCCACTGCTTCCTTCAGAGAAGGGATGTTTGGCTCCCACCTGAAGGAGATGGTGGTGAAGGCCACTCTAAAGAATTCTGGCTTGGCTTTGGATGATTTGTCCAATTATAGTCTGATTGTCAATGTACCTTTCCTGGGCAAGGTGATTGAGAGGGTTGCCACCATCTGGCTCCAGTCGTTCCTGGAGGAGGATTGTGTCCTGGATCCATTCTAGTCCGGGTTCAGTCTGCATTGTGGGATTGAAGCTGCCCTGGTCGCTCTGCATGATGACCTCCTCAAGGGGACCAACAGGGGTTGCTCTACCCTGCTGGTCCTTCTTGATATGTCAGTGGCCTTTGATACCATTGACCACAGTATCCTGCTGGGTAGGCTTGCTGAGGTTGGGATCAGAGCTCCAGCTTTGAGCTGGCTCCGGTCCTTCCTTGGGGTCCATGCCCAGTATGTTAAGCTTGGGGAAGAATTGTTGGCCCCTTGGATGCTCTCTTGTGGGGTGCCCCAGGGGTCGGCAATCTCCCTGATGCTATTTAACATCTATATGAGGCCGCTGGTAGGTCATTAGGGGATTTGGATTCTGCTGTCATCAGTACACTGATGACACACAGCACTATATCTTCTTTACCACCTCTGCAATGGAGGCAGTGCAGACCCTCGAATGCTGCCTGGATGCAGTCATGGAATGGACCAGACTCAATCTGGAGAAGACTGAGTTTCTGTTCTTTGGGACGTCCTCTACTGGGTATAGTGGCCTTCTCCCAAGATTGGAGGGCTCTGTCTTCCAGCTGGCAGATCGAGTGAGAAGTCTGGGTGTGGTCTTGCATTCAGATCTGTCCCTAGAAGTGCAGTTGGCAGCCGTCACCAAGTTGGCCTTTTCCTATATTTAGCCAGTTGCCCCAATTCACCCATACCTGGATGAAGCGTCCCTGAGAACACTTGTGCAGGCACTCATGATCTCAAGGATAGATTATTACAACACTCTCTTTGTAGGGCTTCATTTGACCCTTATTTGGTGATTGCAGCGGGTACAGAATAAGGAGGCTAGACTGGTGGTGGGTGCGGGAAGGTATGACAATATCACCTCAGTGCTGGCTCACCTGCATTGGTTGTGTGTTGCTTTATGAATGAGGTTCAAGGTATTGGTTTTGACTTTCAAAAATCTCCAGTTTGGGACCTGAATACCTGGTGGAGTGAATCTCCTTAAGATTAGCTGCAGGCCGACCCACCAGAGTATCTTGGGCATTCTCACTCCAGGTGACCACATGTAGAGAAGCCTGAAAAGTGATCACTAGGAGTCAGGCCTTCTCCAACATTATGGAATCAGATTCCACCTTACAGAGTCCCTGCCTCCCTTTAAGAAAGCAGTTAAAATGCTGCTTTTTAGAGAGGCATTTGGTGACCATCAATAGGGGTTTTTGTTTGTTTGTTTGTTTGTTTTGGGGGGAATCAGAAATATTAGACTGTTGGCCAGTTTTGTTATTAATATCTTTTATTACTATTATTCTTATGTTTATTGGGGGGGGGTTGAGTGTTTATTATTGTATTTTTTCCTCTCCACTCTTTTATTTTCATTCTATTATTGTAAACCACCTGGAATTCTGGTTAGAAGACAGGCGGTATATTGATTGATTGATTGATTGATTGATTGATTGATTGATTGATTGATT
>JAHTLZ010000010.1:41049084-41061280 GCA_023846285.1 Phrynocephalus versicolor
GAACTGGCTCCAACTCTGGCACTTCATTCCATCTGCTCTGACCAGCTGAGCCAGCCAGCCTAGCCATTGCTGGAGCTCTTCAAAGACCCATCAAGATGGCGGGTGGCAGCAGCGGCTGTTTTGTTGACTGTGCTTCGCATTTTTAATTATGCTGCCCTGTTTTTATTTTCATGCTTAATTTTTCTCTGGGCCTGCCAGGGCTTTGGAGGGGATTAAAAGGGCTCACCCAGGGACCCTGAGGACGCTGCTACTGGTGTGAATGACTAAGACCATTGCCAGGGAATTACTCCTCAGTGGAACGGGTATGGGTGTTCCTCCTCCCACCCAGCCTTCCACTCGCTGTCTCTCCTCCACCTATTCTCCACTTGCCCCCTCTTCTCCATCTTCTGCCTGGGGGCTTGCAGCTTCACCGGAGGGGCATCGGAGGCCACTGCCACCGCTGCCATTTCCCCAGCAGCCTGCTGCTTATCACCACCAGGATTGATCCGCCTCGAGGCCGCCGCCACTTGTTCTTCCTGCGGCCTGCTGCTGTCATCACACCGTGGAGGATTGGGGGTGCAGAGCTTCCACCTCCCCCCATTCACCTTGGAGGCTATGGGGGGCTGTGGGGAGTTACGGGGTGTGGAGTTCCCGGAGTGCCTGCCCTATTTGTGGAGGACCGTGGGGGCTTTGGAGCAGTTCATCTTGCTCCCACCACCACTTTGTCCCTCTCCGCTATGTGGGAGCCTAGCTGGAGGCAAATGGACATGGTGCCCCCTGTGCATTGAACTATCTGGGGGCCCTGCTCGGCTCCGAGAGCAGCAGTTTGGTTCCCCCCATGGTGGTTCCTGCTGTGGGACTAGCCAACTTCCATCTTGGCATGCTGCCCTATCCTCCTGTTCTGGGATTTAAGACTCGAGGGTTGGACACTCTTACAAGTTCCTGGAGGAGTACTGGAGGCAGACTTTACCACCAAGGCTGTGATTAGAACACCTGGCTGTCCTGCTGGCTGACTGATAACATTGCTACTGCCTTTTCCAAGTGCTTCCTCCCATTATGACTTCTCCGTGCTCCCTCCTTTCTTTCCCCTCCCTTCCCTTGTACATCTGCTCTGGCTGAAAGTGCCCACTACTATGCTGTATTTATTTTATTTTGTTTTGTGTTTGCTATTTTTACTGCATTTGTATTGCACTTGTTAGTTGTTTTTTATTTAGTGTTGTTACTACTCTAGGGTTGCTGTATTTTGTACTTTTTTTTTAGGTCGCCATGTTGGCAGGGACCTGTATCTCAGTGGTGGCTGGCCGTGGGAGGTACGCTCCAGGTGGAGGGATTGGTCGGGTAAGAAGAACTCGGGCCAGACACGTACTGCCTGTCCCCCGTTCTGATCCCTTCGCTCACCGCCACGTACCAGGGTGCCATCCCGCCAGTGCCTCCGACCTGTCCTGCCTCCTGGTTAATGCTAGCTTGGTTCACAATAAAACACCTCTCATCCATGACACGATCGTGGATGAGCGAGCCGACCTGGCATGTATTACCGAGACCTGGGTGGGCACTGAGGGTGGGGCTTCTCTCTCCCTTCTCTGCCCCCTGGGTTTCAGGTCCAGTGGGCGGGCAGGTCGGAGGGTAGGGGTGGCGGGGTGGCCATCGTTTACAGGAAATCCCTTTATGTTAGCAGTTCTGCGACAATGGTGCGTCCTGGGGTAGAATGCCTCCATCTATCGGTGGGTCAGTGAGATAAGTTTGGCATTGTGCTGGTGTACTGTGCTCCCCACAACCCAGCACAATCCCTTCCAGAGATCGCGGAGTTTGTCTCGGTTGCCTTGTTAAGGTCCCCCCACCTCATGGTGGTTGGGGACTTCAACGTGCATGCCGAGGAGGAACTCTCTGGTGCGGTTCTGGAATTCTCAGCATGTTGTGTGCCCCACTCATAGAGCTGGCCATACCCTAGACCTGGTGTTTTCCTCCATGTCGTCAGATTCTTGTCTGAGGGTCAGGGGTATTTTGCCCCTGCCCGTGTCATGGTCAGACCATCACCTGCTAAAATTTTCCCTGTCGATCGCCCCCCGCCCCGCAGGGAGTGTCGGCCCTATATTTGGGCCCGCCCCCGTAGGCTTCTGGACCCTGCTAGGTTCATGGAATCCTTCGGGGAGCTTTCTGGCGGCCTGGCAGACGATCCAGTCGATGCCCTGGTGGATAGGTGGTACGAGCGGACCACTGGAGCGGTGGACAGGATCGCCCCCAAGCACCTCCTGCAATGTGGAGACCGCTCCTCTCCGTGGTATACGGCTGAACTGCGGTCGATGAAACAAGAACGCAGGAGGCTAGAGGTCATTTGGAGGGCAAACCGGACGGAAGATAATAGGGCTGCTCTTAAGCAGCTGACTGGCCGCCATCTTTGCACGATCAGGGACGCTAGAACATCCTATGTCTCCCTGAGAATTGGTGAGGCCTCGAACTGCCAGGCAGAGTTGTTCCAGGTGGTTCGAGACCTCTCCAATCCCAGTCAACTGAGGCCTCCTCCTAGTGATTTCACTAGCGAGCAATTTGCAGCCCATTTTAGATCTAAAATAGAGGCCATACATTCCGACTTGCCCCCCAGTTGCCCTAGTCCATCCCCTGAGAACCCTGGGGCCTCATTCCTCTGTCCTCCCCTCCTGGATGAGTTTGGGCCAGTGTCTCCAGCGGACGCCTCCAGAGCTATGGCTTGTTGCCACCCAGCGGCCACTCCCTTTGACCCTTGCCTGGCCTGGCTTATTAAATCTGCCGAAGGGAACATGCCTGAGTGGGTTTCTGCTATTGCCATGGCCTCTTTCGGGGAGGGATGTTTCCCTGCCTGTTTAAAGGAGACCGTGGTGAAACCCACTCTGAAAAAAAAACTGGCATGGCTTCGGACGATTTATCCAGCTATCATCCTATTGCCATTGTTCCCTTCCTGGGCAAGGTTGTCGAGAGGGTGGCTGCTGTCCGGCTCCAGTCATACCTGGAGGAAAAGTGTATCCTGGATCCCTTCCAGTCTGGATTCAGACCTCTTTGCGGGACCGAGACTGCCCTGTTTGCTCTGCAGGATGACCTCCTCAGGGAGGCCGACAGGGGGTGTTTCTCCCTGCTGGTTCTCCTTGATCTGTCAGCCGCCTTTGATACCGTTGACCACGGTAACCTGCTGGTCCGGCTGGCTGAGGCAGGAATTGGGGGTCAGGCTTTGTCCTGGCTCTGCTCCTTCCTTGGCGACCGGACTCAGCGGGTTCAGCTGTGTGATGACTTGTCGGCTCCTTGGACTCTCCCTTGTGGGGTGCCCCAGGGGTCGGCAATCTCACCCATGCTGTTCAATGTTTATATGAGGCTGCTTACGGAGGTCATCAGGAGATTTGGAGTTCGCTGTCATCAGTACGCTGATGACACGCAGCTCTATCTCTCCTTTTCTTCTTCTGCAGAGGAGGCAGTTCGCTCCCTTGATCTGTGCCTGGAGGCAGTTCTGGAATGGACCAGAGATAACCAGCTCAAGCTGAATCTGGAGAAGACAGAGGTTCTGTTTTTCGGGGCAGCCTCGTCTGGGTACAGTGGCCCCCTCCCTAAATTGGGGGGTGTTTCCCTCCAGCCTACGGACAAGGCCAGGAATCTGGGCATGGTCCTGGATTCAGCCCTCTCCCTGGAAGCCCAGGTGATGGCTGCTTCCAGGACTGCTTTTATCCATCTCTGCAGGATTGCCCAGATCCGTCAGTACCTCGATGAGTCCTCTCTGAGGACAGTAGTGCAGGCCCTAGTGGATCGACTACTGCAATGCCCTCTTCATGGGGCTGTCCCTGACCCTGCTCTGGAGGTTACAATGGGTGCAGAATGCAGCGGCCAGGCTGGTGGTGGGTGCTCGTCGATTCGAGCACATCACCCCAGTTCTGGCTCGCTTGCACTGGCTCCCCGTTGTCCTCCGGATTAGGTTCAAGGTCCTGGTTTTGATTTTCAAAGCCCTCCACGGCCTGGGACCAGGGTATCTGGTGGAGCGTATCTCTCAAAGATCAACTGGGACCAGACCCACGAGATTGGTTCAGGCACGCTCACTGATGGTGGCCACACCCAGAGAGGCGCAGAAATCGCGTACGCATGACCACGCCTTTTCTGTGGTTGGCCCCATGCTATGGAACCACCTACCCAGTGAGCTGTGCCTGACAGAGTTCCTGCCCGCCTTTAAAAAGGCCCTGAAGACTTATCTGTTCAGGGAGGTGTTCGGCGACCTTTCTGTTTAGTTTTCTTTCTTCCTTTCTTTTCGTTTGCCCACGTTTATTTTGTTTCAGGTATTCCCGCCATCTTGCTCCCTTTTTACTTGTTTGCTTCTGTTTTACCTTTTTTTTTATTGTAAGCCACCCAGAGTTCCCTTTTGGGAAGATAGGTGGGATATAAGACAAACAAACAAACAAACAAACAAACAAACAAACAAACAAACAAACAAACAAACAAACAAACAAATAGGTTAAGAAAATCTTCAATTTGGGAGCAAGATAGGTGGGGAGGTAAGGCTGCACTCCAGTGTGGTTGCTACCTTGAAATAAGTGCCACTGTATCTTTTGAAACTTCTGTAATAAACCTGAACAAGGCCACCAACTTTATTAACATTTGTAGTAAAACCACAGTATAAATATGTCAATGAAAGTTTGAAGTGGATTCTAGGGATGGGCAGGAAATGCCAAAATGGCATTTTATTTTGTTTTCCATTTCTCCCCCTCCCGTTTCATTTTGTTTATTATGAAATGAGTACAGTATTTTTTTAAAGTTTTGTATTTCATTTTGGGGTTTTTTTGCAGTTTTGCATTTTTAATTTATTTTTTCTATTGCTGACCAGCTGGCCTGCGGGCCTGGCCACCACTTTTTAAAAAATTTCCCATTGACCAGCTGGTCTGTGGGCCGTCGGCACTTTTTTCCCCACCGTGGCAGTGTTTTACAGAGGAAACAAAATGGTTTGTTTTAATGGAAAAAATGACTATTTCGTTTCATCTGTAACAAAATGCTGCTTCATTGTATTGCTTTGTTTTGTTTTGTTTTGTTTTGTCACGTAACGAAATGATGAAACAGCATTTTGTTTTTCATTTTGTGGCCATCCCTAGTGGATTCCTATACTATACCAGTGATTACAGATTGTTAACCTGTTACTTCCTATACCACAGGAAGAACATGGAACATTCTGCATGGTGTTTGTTTTCCCTAGTGTTGAAGGTGGTGCGGAGAAGAACCTTGATATGTTCTTCTTCAGTTAATTCAGCAGGAGAGGAAGCAGTAGCCTCATTTTTTTTTCAGTTGCTCCTGAGCCTAATGCAAATGGATAAGAACATAACATAAGAACATAAGAAGAGCCATGCTGGATCAGGCCAAAGGCCCATCTAGTCCAGCTTCCTGTATCTCACAGCGGCCCCACCAGATGCGTTTGGGAGCGCACGAGACTAGATATCTGTCTCCTGATACTACTCCCCTGCCTCTGGCCCTTGAAGTACCCTGCTTTTAAGCCTGGAGATTACACAACTCCATCATGGTTTGTAACCTGTGATGGAGTTTTCCACCAGGAATCTGTCCAATCCCCGTTTGAAGGCATCCAGGCCAGATGCCATGACCACATCCTGTGGCAGTGAGTTCCATAGACTAACAACGCGCTGGGTGAAAAAATATTTTCTTTTGTCAGTTCTTACTCTCCCAGCCCTCAATTTGAGTGTATGTCCCCTAGTTCTGGTATTTTTGGGAGAGGGAGAAGAGCTTCCCTGTATCCACTTTACTCATGTAGAACTGAGCAATTGAAATAGATCAATATGATTGTATGCATTTTGTGTCATTTTGGGCTATGGCTATAGGGTTATAAGGAGGATCATCTGCAATTTAAAATTGTACTCTAAAAGTGCTAGAAAAAACAGATGTGCAGTATATGGTATTTTGCTAGAAATGACGGATGATGACTAGTCATGCCATGTCAGTGTCTTCATGGGCTTAACCCTAAACCAGTGGTGGCAAACCTTTGGCACTCCCGATCTTTTGGACCAGAACTCCTATAGTCCTTTGTTATTGGCAATCTAGGATTGGAATTCTGGGAGTTTTGGTCCAAAACATCTGTAGTGCCGAAGGTTCACTGCTATTGCCCTAAACTATTCAAGACTTTTTAAAAATGTGCGCTGAATGATGTGATATATATTTTAATACCCACTGGGGTTTCAGAATTAGGATTATGATTACATTTCTAGTTAGGCAGTGCTGCCCTCCCCCAGACACAAGTCACCTTCACGGTTAGGGTTTTTTCTTGTATTCCTTGAGTCAAGAAATAATGCCAGTGTTCCCATCATGGTTACAGCTAGTTTACTGATGAGCAGAATAGTCACTTCTGCTTCTTGACATTGTTTGTCAAAATATCCTAGCATGAGATATTTTATAGCAATATATTTTTGCCTGAGACAACACATGCATGCATGCATGCATGCATGCATGCCTACCTACCTACCTACCTACCTACCTACCTACCTACCTACCTACCTACCTACCTACCTACCTACCTATAGCAGTGGTAAAAAGCAATAGATTTCTTGGGATATTCTTCCCTCCCAAGTAGTTGTTATTGCTATTGTTGCTACTTCTGTTTTGGGAGGAAACAGAAGAGGCAGGCTGTGTGGCTTTAGACAAGATACATGGCCCTGGGATTCCACTTGAAGAAGGGAATTAAAAAAACACTTCTATATTCCTAGGAAATCCTGTGAAGAGTCTCCATGAACTGGAATCAGCTTAATGGCACACTAGTATTATTTTTATTAAATGGAAGGTGGCTTGGATAAACTGTTCAGCAGTTATTTAGGTGACGATGCTGCATTTTCACTCTAACAGGAAGCGATGAAAATGTCTCATTTTGATATGTGAGAGGACTCAGTGGTAGGCTTTTTTTTCTCACCTGTTGTCTTGGTGCCAATTTCCACATATAGAAGCAAGATAGAAATACATTGCTGTTCCTCACTTGGGAAGCCCAAAGGGGATTAATCATATCTAACTAACAATAGATCGCCTTAGACTGAAAGAGCAGATGTGTTCCTTGCTGACATTTAGTAGTGGAAAATGCAATTCCCATGTGGAGGTAGTTGATAGGAGCGCTGAGAGTTGATGAACCTGTGTTGAAATCAGTAGAAAGACTCCTGATGTAATTGTGTGTGTCATGTGTGAAGCAACCATCACTACAGAGCATAGACACTAGCTACAGTGGTACCTGTATAAAGGAATTAATTTGTTCCAAATGAAATTATGTTAAGCAAATTTCCCTTTATACAAATTTCCATAGGAATGCACTGAAAATGGAGTAATCCCTAATTGCGACAATTTTTGTGTTGTATGGATTTGCCCCATAGGCGATTCTGTTAAGCAAATTTCTCCTATCTCTGGAATTTTTTATGTGGTACAGATTTTATGTTATACAAACTGTTTGTTATACAAGGGTCCACTGTATTTACAAATGCTGCTACTGTATTCAGTGATATTCAGGTATCTAGTATGCTAGTGTTCTTGATTCTTAAGAAAATGTGAGTATGCAGTGCAATCATTAGACATATTGTATTGTAAACATGACCAAAAAAGGCACTGTATGTGGCATACAGACTGTTTCCTAGCTAAGTGGATTGGTAGCCAATAATTTTCTTCTAATATCTTATTTTTCAGAAGATCATAATCTGTATCTATGGGCACAGTTACACACATATCTGTGTTCATGCTCAAGTACCTTGTTATCATCTGCATGCCTTAGGAATAACCTTTGATGCTTACAGTGCCATCTTTAGAAATATTTGGATCTGAAATATGAATCCAGAAGAAACAGGACAACTTAGAAAAGCATGGAAATAATACTTTGCATCATAATAGATTTGTTTTGGGGCAGAATCATAACCTTTTTCTTTTCTGTGTTGGCTTCATGCATTACACAATACATTGGAAGGAGAATGGAAGGAGAATCCTGTTGCACAGCTCTACCACCCACAACTATGGGACGTACTTTGTTACTTTGTGTATGAGTTGCAGACACCCAGAAAACAGTACTGTAGTGTTTAGTCAGTAGTGATGAAGAAACTACTGGCATGAAACAGAAATATAGTGTTTTGTTTCATTTCAATTCAGTCATTTTGTTTTGTGTTGTTAATAACATATTTTTAAAAAAGAATTTTCATCATGAAATGAAATGAAACAAAATTATATTTGTAAGGCATCTGACCATAAGATGCACCTCATTTTTAGAGGAGGAAACCAAGAAAGAAATGTTTAGCCTAAGGTTTCATGGCAGGGGAATCCTGGCTGCAAAAGGGGAGGGCAGAAGCTCCATGGAGGAGACCTCCTTGCAAACGAGGTGATTTTTGACTGGGGAATCCAGGCTGCAAAAGGGGAGAGTTGCAAATGAGGTGATTGGGACTGGGGAATCCAAGTTGCAAAGGGGGAGGCTTACAAACAAGGTGATTGGGGCTGTGGAATCCAGCTGCAAAAGGGGAGGCTTGCAAATGAGGTGATTGGGACTGGGGAATCCAAGCTGCAAAGAGGAAGGCTTGCAAACAAGGTGATTGAGACTATGGAATCCAAGATACAAAACAGGAGGGCAGAGGCTCCGTGGAGAAGATCTCTTTGGAAACAAGATGATTTTTGACTGGGGAATCTTGGCTGCAGAAGGGGAAGAGTGGGCAGAGACTCCCTTGAGGAAGTCTCTTTGCAAACGAGGTGATTGGAACTGTGGAATCCTGGCTGCAGCAGGAGATGGGAGGGGCTCTGTGCAGGTAACTTCTCTCTAAATGAAAATCTGTGATATATATGTAGCGGGGACTACTGTACTCACTCTATAAGACACACAGACATTTCCCCTTATTTCTGAGGGAGGGGAAGTGCATGTAAAAGAGCAAAAAAGTACAGTAATCAGGAAAGAAAAACAATCAGTTTAAATCAACTTGCAGACACAGCCAGTGAAGGGAAGAGCTCAGCTCCTGGCTAGCTTCAGGCAGATCAAGATCAGAGATCAGCTATCTCAACAGCTGAGGCACATGAAGCAAGGGAAAAATCAGTCATTTGAAAATAAACCTGTTTTCAAGATGTGTAGCAGCAATCAGGAATGAAACGCTGCAAAAATCAGAGCTGCAGGAGATTGGAACAGCTCTGATACTGAGGGACATCTTATAGCATTAATAGGCAACATTACATTAAATGCTGTCTATTAGTGCTGTAAGATGTCCCTAAATTCCTTGTTCTCAATACATGAACATGTCTTAATTGTACTGGACTGTATATTATCCCTCATAACTGTAAGCCACCTTGAATCCTTTTCCAAGGAGAAAGGTGAGATAAAAATACACTAAAATAAATAAATAAATAAATAACCTTTTGCATTTCCCCAAGAAGTCACCTGTATGAACCATTTCAGCATTAATTCTTGTTAATGGCTGGAGAGGTTGTTTGTGGAATACCATCTCTGGAGGGCCACAAGTGACCCACCCTGGATGCAGAGAGAAGCTGCACAGAAAGAAGACTGCTGCACAGATCCAAGATTATCTGGATAGCCAGACCAGGAGAAGGATCTTCTCTCCTTGCCAAGTCTGGCAGGCTGATATCAGGGCTGTTCCATGCATGCTTTAGCAGAAGACTTGCTTTGAATCACACATTGCTTATTGGACTCTTCTGCGATGTTAATATAATATTGCACAGACCAACTCTAATACTGGTTATTGTTTTTGGAGATAAGTAGTGGCAGGGAAAATTAAAATAGATAAGATGAAGGAAAAGAAGACAAGATGAAGATGTACACTTTTGCCCTAGATTCAGCACATGATGGTTGGCTGAAAGAGTCTACAAAATATTTTGTGTACAATATGACAACTTGACCAAACGTGCAAATAAGTGTGAATATAGTTACAGATATAACATCTAAGAACTGACAGAAGTGCATGACTAGAGACTTGTCCAGTACCAACTAACCCCTTTTGAACTGTCAGAGTATGTGAATTTAGCGGCAGAGCAAGAGTTTTTTTAAAGCTGAGCTAAGAGATTGTAACTCTGAGAAATGTAGTCCCCTGTGCACAAATGTTTGGAGTAAAGTTCTCTTTTGTCCCTGGGGAGATGTCTTTGGGGGCTGATGGCTTCTGAAGAGACTGAGAAATAAGGAAAAGGTTTAGTGGCATGAAGGCTGTAGAGAGAACAAAGGACTGAGACGGAACAAACGAGAGAAGACTGGAGGGACCAGCCGTTGTCTACCACCCTTACACAAGCCTGAACCATATGATGTAACAGCTGACGACCATGTTTCAAGGTATAGGAGGAGGGAGGTGAGTTAGCTTTGAATGGAATGATAGAAAAGTTTTAACCCACAAAAGGAAACATTGTAGAAGGGAAGAAAGATGCTCTAATGCTAAACTGCCCAAACACCAACATGCTAAGACTTGCCCATTTCCACATATAACACAGATTGTACTTTTACTGCTGCCCCACTAGTCATGCACCACTAGACTAGTTCCAATTTTTGCAAACCACATGAGCCTAATTTAGCACAAGCATCTACATTGTCCCCAGGGAGCCATTTCTTCATACTATTATCACTCTACTAAGTTACACACAGTAAGTTGAAGGTACTTCTATCACTTTTACCCTGAAACATAGATATGTCTTCCTTATTACTACAGTGGAACCCCGATTTACGAGATTAATGCATTTCGAGCATATGCTTGTAAATTGCTAGTCTTGTAAATCAGGCAGTGATTTCCCATAGGAATTGATTGAAAATCAATTAATCCAATCCGGAGGGAATGGATTTCAACGCATTCCTATGGAATGCTTCCCCCACCACCACTCCCTACGGCGTGGGGGAACGGCACACTATGTTTAAAATGACTTTTATCCACTGAGTCAAGCACACAGGGTGTGCCGCTTCTCCCCACCCCCCCCCCCCCCCCGCATCTTGGAGGAAAGGCAGACGCTTTTAAAAATGATGTTGAGCCACTGAACCAAGCGCTTGGGTCAGTAGCTCAAAGACATTTTAAACATCCCACCACTTCTCCCCACCCCCAATGTGCCATCATTAGTCGGAAAAACCCTATCTTGCTCGTAAGGTGGTGGGGGGACAACAGAAGTGTGCTCGGAACTTGGGATTCTTGGTTGTCGGGCGCATCAGAAGTTGGGGTACTCCTGTATTAGATTAGGTGTTAACCCAAAGGACAACCACCCCAAAAAGCTACCAAAAGCATTTGCGATTGTTCTGGTGTTGGGGAAGGCACCCGAAAGCCACCACTCCAAAGCTAAGCACTCTGGATGAACTCTACATGGAAGGCAAAAAGCCTCCGGCTCTCGCCATGGGTCCTAGCTGGGCAGACACTAGGGCTCCGTATCAAAGCAAATTTCTACATAGGAAATCATGTAAACTGGGGTGCCAGAACAAATCATCTAAGTTCCCATTATTTCCTACAGGGAAATTTGCTTTGATTTACGAGTGTTTTGGTTTATGAGCGTGATTCCAGAACAAATTATGCTCATAAACCAAGGTACCACTGTAAACTGTTTTCATACATTTTCATACCTGTGTCTACATATTACACATAAGATGCTCTTTCCAAGATTCCTTTCTCCTCTACAACTGAAGACAATCTTTCTAGCACTAAGCCTATGCCTATATGATATCAGAATCATGCATAAGAACATAAGAACATAAGAAGAGCCATGCTGGATCAGGCCAACGGCCCATCTAGTCCAGCTTCCTGTATCTCACAGTTGCCCCACCAGATGCGTTTGGGAACGCATGAGGCTAGATAACTGTCTCCTAATAGCACTCCCCTGCATCTGGCCCTTGAAGTACCCCGGTTTTAAGCTTGGAGATTACACATCTCCATCATGGTTTGTAACCTGTGATGGAATTTTCCACCAGGAATCTGTCCAATCCCCTTTTGAAGGCATCCAGGCCAGATGCCATCACCACCTCCTCCACAGACTAACAACATTCTGGGGTTTTTTTTCTACTCTCACTCTCTCAACCCTCAATTTGAGTGGATGTACCCTAGTTCTGGTATTTTGTGAGAGGGAGAAGAGTGTGCTTCTATCCACTTTACTCATGCCCTGCATTATTTTTTACGACTCAATCATATTCCCCCTCAGGCGCCTTTTTTCCAGACTAAAGAGCCCCAAATGTTTTAGTCTTTCCTCATAAAGGAGGTATATAAATTGTTCTCCCATGTGCTGAAAGCCCTTCCTTTCTCAAGGT
>JAHTLZ010000010.1:41061780-41083497 GCA_023846285.1 Phrynocephalus versicolor
GATTAGTGGGACTAATATTCAGTTCATTTCCATCACTCATAGACCACATTACATTAAAGCTACAGGAGAATGCAAGCAGTTAAAAGGAGAGTGAAGTTCCATGTAAAGTTATGAGTGATGGAAACTAACATTGAAAACATAGTTTCAATGTAATTAATAAGATCATAAGTAGTTATAAACACAAAGTCTATGTGATCCTATAGATTCATATAAAAGACACATAATAGGTAGTCCATCATTCAGGGAGAGCTTGTAGGAAACTCCCCAAGGTTGGTTAGAAAATCATCTGAATTCATCAACCTTCTGCAACGTACTGCTTTTGTTTGACTCCCCCACCCCCTGGCCAGGCTTGAGTTACAGTGAGCCTAAAGCACACCATATATGTGGTTTGTCCATGAAAATAGGACTACAAAAAGTTCCTTTACCTCAGTGTCCCAACTGTCCATATCAGGGCAGAAAACCAGGACTAAGATGGGTTGAGGTAGATACCATTTGGGCCAGACCCATTGTTGACATGGAGGTCATGAAGTCTTTGGACACCCTGACAGCTGTCTCAACATGGATGTTAATGTCGCCTAGAACAATGAGCCTAGGGGACTCCAACATGAGCCCTGTTATCAGTTCAATATGCTGAGGTAGAGAAGTTGTTGTGTCACAGGGAGGGTGATACAGCCAGAAGTGGTTTCCGGTGATCCGGAAGTCATGTCCGGTTTGCCAGAAACCTCTTCTGGGCCCTCTGACAGGCTGGGGAAGCCCAGCGGAGGCCTGTTTGGGCCAGCACCAAGCCTCCGGTAAGTGTAGGAGGCCCCAGATAGCCCCCCCCAGACCCAACCTGACCCAGCATCCATATATCATGGATTTTCTATTATCATGGGTCGGGTGGGGTCCCTAGCCCCCATGATAGGTGGGGGATTACTGTACAAGCACTGGAGGAGGCCACATGATTGCAAGTGAGCCAATTGTGGCTCTTCCTCCCTCCCCCTGCTGGATAGTGGTTAATTGTCTGGAATGTTTCTTCTCAGGCAGCTTCCGAAGCAGAGGGAGGAGAGAGAAATAGAGGCCTCCGTTGCACCAGCCAGGAATGTGCAGGTTATGGTTGTATTCTTCTTTATATTTATATTTTTATTTAATTTGTTTTCAATATTGTTTCTTTTTCTTTTTTCATGGAGCAGCTATTCAAGTGTGCATAGGGCTACAAATTGCACTTTATTATTGTCACGTTAAAATACAAAGTAAAATCCACTTGTTAGTCCCAAGCAGAGCAGCTTCTGCTGCCAGATACATAAACCATGGTGTAGAAGTGGACTTCTAGCCAACGTCTTTTGTGAGTTTTGGCATTTTGCATGTACATTATGTGGCCTATGGGACTCAAAAACAAATCATCTGAGTTTTCATTATTTCCTATGGGGAAATTTGCTTTTATATAAGAGTGTATTGGTTTACAAGCATGTTTTTGAAACAGATTATATTTGTAAACCAAGTTATTACTGTATCGTATGCTTTTGGGCATGAGTTCGACAACCATCTTTGTCTTTAAGTATAATCTTTCAGGAGTCTGAGTGTTTTGACCTTGATGCCTCTTTTAGCCATTTAAATGTTTATTTGACCTCCATTGGTGAGTCTCTCGTGTGTAAGAAGGAAGTATTAAAAAGGTCGAAGAGGTACTGCAAAGAAAATATGGGGAAGATTAAAAGGACCTACAAAGAGTAATGTTGTAGTACTTCTGAAGATTATTTAAATGAGGAAAAAATTAACTCTGCTGATTCAGAAATTATTTAGCAACTAAAGGAAATTTTTAAAATTGTGAACAGAAGTAAAAAGCTTATGATTTTGACAGTTTTACCAGAAAGCTGCTAATGTAAAAGAATAGAAAGTGAATTCAGAGTAAGTAACTACATTGCAAGGAAAGCAAAGAAACTTATGAAAGAAAAAGGAATTTTGTCCTCACCTAATCCCAAACCTGCAAAAATTTTCCCTTACAGTCAACTTAGTAAACGAATTACTGCAACGAAGAAGTCAGCAGGCAAATGCCCTGTGAGAAATATTATATTTCAATCAAATGCAAAGATGGTTGTTGAACTTGTGTCCAAATGCATCTGATACTTGGCAATCCTAGATAAATTTACCAATTGTTTAAGTCCAATCACCCATCTGAAAAGATAGGATTTTCAAAATTTGCTCAATTAAGAACAAGGAGATGCCATATAGCAGGAGCTAGTAGGAATGTGTGTGTGAGAGAGACAGAACATACCAGCTAACCCCACAGGAGATGATAAAAGTATCCAACATGCTAGCCAAGGAAAAAAGTTTCTTAATCATTAGGTATAGATATTTTGGTCTATTTTCAGGATTAAATCAATTTAATTTCTTGTCACTACCAACAAGAAAATTTAAGTTTATATGATACCATTGAGATACTATCCCGGAAATTAGAGTGATTGGCTACAATATATGTATCTTTAAGTGTGTTTTTTTTTCTGAAAATTTTTAAAAAATGAGTTTTTCCAAAAATTCAAATTTTATATTTATTTAAATGTGTGTGTATTTTTTTTGAAAATGTACAATTGCGTCATGTTGTGTATCAAATGAAAGCCCTGTTCATAGACTTTAAAAAGACACCTCTCCCAGGTATGTAGTTATCACAGGTATCGCTAGTGAATTTTGGCATTTTTTTCCAATTTTTAAAATGCAATATATCAAAAATGGGTGGACCAAAAATCTGGTAAAAAATAATTTTTAAACCTCTCATGGTAATGTACACATGTATCAAAATGAGCCAAATCCATGACATCAAGTTTCAAAATGGATTTTTCATTATTTGGTTTGACACTATTTGTTGGATGATTTCTGCTTCAGTGACTGTTGATACCTCTTGCTCTAAAGGCTCCATCTGAAAATTCCACTGGGACAGAACTGGACCTATTCCGAGAAAATGGATAGCTTCTATCACTTCAGATGGAAAAAATGCAGCATTCACTTCCGCAGGCCTGTCTTTCTTTGGCAGTGTTGCTCTGGTGCATTGCTTTCTGTTCCTGAGTGCTGTATATTTCTGAAGGTTGCACAAGGTTAATGCACTCACAGATACTAGACTGCTTCAGTGCCTGGCCATGCTACTGGCTTTCTTTCCTGAAGACTGCTGTGCCTGTGCTTGTGCCGTCATTCTAAGGTTAATAATAACAGGTGGATACAGAATGTAACAAAGGAAAGTTTGCATTCTCTGCTCCTTTAAGCTGTCAGTTGCAAGGAAAAGAATTAACGAAATCCTGTCTGGTATCTTCTTGACCCCATGGTAGTAGTGGCCTAAGGAAAAGAGTGGAATGATCTGATGGCACTAAGCATTATTAACAAATATTTCATACAGTCCTGCATATTCTGAGGTGTCTTCATTCCTGCTATTTTCTAGAGTCTTAATAGAGAACTTAGGGAGAAATATTAATGTAAGATTAGATGGAAGCATTGAAGATGTTTATCCTCTACTGAATTATTCCTTCCCCCCTTTTGATGAAAGTAGGGTCATCCATGATTGCAAGGATTTCTATTAATGATTATATACAGTGGACCCTCGTATAACAAATGGTTTGTATAACATAAAATCTGTACAACATAAAAAAACCAGAGATCGGGAAAATTTGCTTAACAGAATAGCCTATGGGGCGAATCTGTACAGCATATAAATGGTCGCGATAAGGGATTACTCCGTTTTCATTGCATTCTTATGGGAAATTTGTATAAAGGAAAATTTGCTTAACAGAATTTCATATGTAATGAATTAATTCCTTTATACAAGGTAACACTGTATATGTAATACTTCTGAAGAGATTGTGGCTGCAATCATATGTACAGATCTTAGACTAGTTAACCAGTTCTAATTTTTGTTTTGTTTTGGTGTACATTATAATTTGTTTTCAGAAGACCGTGATAAAGCCCAAACACAGCTTATGCAGTCATGGAATTCTACATCATCCCTATTATTCTTCTGACCTATTACATTGACAGCTAAGATACAGGGCTTTACAGACAGAAAAAAAATCTCTTATAAATGTGTAAAGTTCAGGAAACAGCTGGTGTCATATAAGATATATATACAAGGAGCATGATGTTAAAATGGGAGCTAATTTGTCAAAGATCAGGGAAGTCTGTTGAGTCATGAAGCAAAGGCCTGTATCCTAAGTACAACATCTGTCTAGCCCAATCACCAAGAGGAGTGCTTAACAAAGATCCATAGGGTTTCCAGGGACGTGGAACCTGCAACATGTCCTGTATAAGCAATTCTAATCAGTTTGGATTGACGTGTGATCCCGCACCTTGTTGCTATTTCTCACTGCTCCATTTTCAGGCTAAAACTGTTCCTGGTGTACAAATATATTTTCGAGGTCTAGTAATTCCTTGTCAAGCTAAAGTTTGGGGAAGGCAAAGTGCCATGCACTGTATTTGCTGATGTCAACGTCACTTTTGTGAATGGCTTTGTGTCAGAATTACACATCCTTTTTTTAAAAAAATAGAGATGTTACAAGTGAAAATTTGGATAAATGCAAGAAGGCATTCCATATCCTTAACCTGCTGTCACTAATATGTATGTCTTGTTCATTTTGTGAATTCTCATTTATAGGCTGCCAAAATTGTGATTAATATAAGCACAGCATTAAAGAAATAAGCCATTGCATTTAAAATATTAATATTAAACATTAAAATTACAACACAAAAAATAAGTTAAAATAAAATACAGAAAGCATAAGAGTTTTCATACCTACAATAAAAACCACAAAAAGAAAAACCATAAACAAAGAAGTAAAATAATACAAAGGTGGATGTCTCAATCCCCATATTCTGTAAAGCAACACTATACATGTTGGTATAACCGTTAAGAGTTAAAACATAGACAAACTTATAGTACCTTACATGTGTTTACAAAGTGGATATAGTTTTTCTGTGCCCTCCATTATCTATTTTCATTTTGTTACATTAAATTTTTGCATGTATTAGAATAACCCCTGCAATGAATGCAAGGCAAAGCCTATAAAATTAATATGGATAATATGTATCTACTTTTTTATCAAAAGATGAATGTCCATGTAGTTAAAAAAATTCCATCCTTCAGTACTGAATGGCTGAATTCTTTTGTTGGCCCTCCTTTTTTTTTAAGTCAAAAGGCTGGCTTGCTCTCTTCTGCATCTCACAAAGTGTCTTAGGCTTTTATCCCACGTCCACTAAAATCCGCTGCAAAGTGTTCTCTGATGCGGAGCATAAAATCATTTCCCCATGTCCTGCAGACTTAAAAAAAAATAAAGTGTGGCCATGCCCCCTGAAGCATGACTCAGTGCATTTTTCCAAGTACCTGGCCTCATGGTGGTAAAATCTTGTGAAGTGGATTTTAAACCGGTTCATGAGCCGTGGGTACTTGGGTAAATCCGAAGCAAGAAATGTGCTAGCCCTTGGGTCGTGCGAGCGCTGCCAGCCAAGGAGCTGTGAGGAGAGCACTGTCTCTTTAAGGCCTGGCAAGCTGTTTGCCGCAAGAAGCAGGGAAGGAGCCACGGCTCAGGAGAGAGCCGCTCGTCTTCTTGAGTACACCCAGGGTTGTCCCTCGGAGACCAGGCACCTTCCCAAGGTCAGAGTGCAGGGGCTCCTGGGCAGTCCATCGGAGCGGCACCCTAAAAAGTGAGGGGAAGAGAAGGGAAAGCAGGCAGGCAGCGAACGCAGGCAGGCTTTGTAAGGCCTCCGAGCCTGCGATGTGAATGTCAAGTCCCAAGCCCAGGGTGCTGGAGAGGAGGCGAGACCTCCAAGGTGAGACCTCTGTGCGGAGCTCCACGTGCACCGAGGATCAAGGGCCATCTGTTACTCTGAGCGCCAAATCTGGCCCTGCTCCATGCCCATGTTGGTGTCTGTCCTTGATTTTTTTTTAAATAAAAAAGGTCTTAGTACGTGGGAACACAGGAACCGCGACTTGTACCACATGACCACTCTGGGGGAAACTCCGCATGGAAATTTGCAGTGCATTATAACCGTCGTGGGATAACAGTCTTATAGTCTATTAAGCCAGTTCTAGTACTATTTCAACATAACTTTCCCACAAAAAATAAAATACCCAAGGTCCATAACATACTTGTCTCATGAAGAATTCTGAAGAACTTGAGCCCATATCTTATTTGTAACTTTTAGTGAACCAATAAAGATATTTTCCAACCTTGAACTTTGTTGCTATGAGTGGATCACACAGCACTATTTTTGCATGCACATTTCAATAGTGTGAATCATAATTATGTTGACTATTCTACAATGGGTCTTAAAACATGAAAACTTGTAATTAAAAATTTAATTCTATAGCTGGCATGTAAGGAAAAGATAATTCTGGATTCTGTACTTCAGAGTGATGGTATTTGCAAGGCATTTGAACAATACATCATATAAGTATGAAGAGCTAAGCTGTTTTTAGTTTAATTGGCTTGGTGAATATAGTTCAGGAAAGGAGAAAAGTCAATAACTACTCCTCTAGCTTCAAGGACAAGAAAAGATCAAACAATTCATCAGAAAGAAAATGTTAAAAAAGAGAGAGGATAAAATAGAGTAAAAGACAGCAGAGTAGGTAATTCTTCTACCATTTAAAGATGATGGAGAAATATTGCATTTTTTTGCTATATAAACAGATTAAATGACAAAGCAGCCAGCATTATGCAGACATATAGAACAGCTCACATTCTTTTGTTCCTGGGTTTTTGCTCCTGTTTGTTAGCATTAAAGGTGGTTTTTGTTTCTTCATAGTCTTTAATTACATGAAGAAATTAATATGCTTATCAGGCTTCATTAGTGTTATTTGTTAGGAAAAGTCCCCCCCTTCTCTCTGTGTTTGAGAGAGAGAGAGGAGAGAGAGAGAGAGAGAGATCAGAGTAAAGTGGAATAGCTTTGCACGGAAAAAAATAGATTAAAACTATTTTACTCAGATGCCTTTATACCAGAGGAATAGGCAACTGTAATTTTTGCACATTGTTAGAATTATGACACTTTTTATTTGATATAGCTAACACCTTCATAAATACTAATTCCATTAGTTCTGTGTAACAACTGAAATGCTAGAATTATTGCCAAGTAGGTAGGTGAGAAACAAATTATATCCTGAATTTTAGAGGCACAGTGATTGGGTTCCATCCAGGAAGAGACAAGGGTAAAGCTGACAGGGAACAGAGAATAATACAGCTGTAAAGAGAAGAGACAGTGAAGAAAAATGTGAATCTGTGCCAATTTTGCAGTTACATAACAATGATCAATATTCATTTCAAGCCTCTTCCATCATCATTAATATTTTTATATAGGGAAGACAGACAGACAGACAGACAGGTAGATAGCTTTGTTGCCCTTTCTAATGTTTCATAGTTAAATAGTTTCTGATGCTGTTGACAGTACATTTGCCTGGACTTCTCTCTAGACTGCTCTCCTTTCATCCATAGCAAAGGTATGAGCTAAATGTTGTCTTGATTTTCATGAAACACAAGAATCTATTTTGGACTAAGGATACATGGTTCTGCTAGTGTAATCAGAACATACCAATCAGGCAAGTGTTGGTGGTATTCAGCTAAGGCTTTACAGGAAAGTAGATTGGTAGCTAGTAAATGTGTATTACAATAACATTAGCACAAGCCTAGGCTATTTAAAGTGTTTGCACAATATAGGGCACATAATATTATCAAGCTGGTGCTAAAGTTTGATTGATTATGGTAAATCTTCTGGCCTGTTTCAGGACCTCCATAAGCCTGCTGCCAAGTGAAGCTGTATAGTCATTATTCAACAATAATTTGACTGACAACAAAATATAACCTTGTCTAGGTGGTGTAAGAGTTGAAGGAAGACAATAATGCATAGTAGAGCCTTACACTAATGGAATAAATGTGTATATCTAAATAAAGGATGCTTCATTGAAGTTTCACAGGTGGGAAGTAAGTGAATGATCTTAAGGACTTAGTGGCTGTCACCTCTTTGCCCTTAGTGCAATTGGCATTCTGTAGTGGAAAATTAGATATGTGGCTCCAGACCCACTGCTTGGTGGTAATCTGATGCTCCAGCTATTCTGACCTAGACAAAAATGATATACAGCATTTCCTTCATAACAAAGCACCATTCTACACGTGTGTGTTTTAAAAAATTGTTTACTGCATCCAGGCTTTAAACGTACCAATTTTGTGGATTTTCATTAAATATATGGTGTAAAAAATAACTTGGCTTTTTAAAAAGTGGCATCCTTCAAAGGTGTTCATTCATTCATTAGTTCATTCAAAATATGTTTACCCAGCCTTTATCCTTAAAAGAACAAGGCAGTTTGTACCATTACAAGACAATATTTGAAGCTAAAACAGTAAGTGTGTAAAAAGGATCAAATAAATACTACTATAAGAAAGGATAAGCAAAAGCAATACTAAAACCATGTTCAAAGCAGTAAGGCAAACAACCTGTTTTTCAGAAGGATCAAACAAATACCAGGGCTTTGTTTGCTTGCAGAAGGACAGCAAAGATGGGTCCAGCCTGGCCTCTGGTGGGAGGCAGTTCTAAAGCCTGACAACAGCAACAGAGATGGTGATGGCCATGACTCCCCAAGCAGGCTCATAAAGGGAGGTGCCGTCCTTGAGATAGCTTGGGCACAAGATGCTTAAGGGTTTAGAGATAAGAACAAACACTTTGAATTGCGTCCAGAAATGGACTGGCAGCCAGTGGAGCTGCTGTAACAGAGAAGTAATGTGATCCCTATAAGCAGCCCTTGTCAGAGATCTGGCTGCCATGTTTTGGACCCACTGAAGCTTCTGGACACTATGCAGAAGTATCCCCATGTCAAGCCTGTTACATTAACTGAGCGGTGATGTAGCTAAGGGCTGTGTCACTATGGCCAGATCAGAATTTTCAAGAAATGGGTGCAGGTAATACACTAGTAGAGATGGGCCAACAGGGCCATTTTCAGAGGGATCCTGCCAAGCTGTCATCGACTGGACCCCTTTAAAAATGGCCCAGTGGGCACTGGGGAGAACCTCTGGTGGTGAATGGGCCATTTTTAAAGGGTCCCAGCCGATGACAGGGAAGAAGGGTCTCTTCCCTGCAGTGGATGACAGCACTGAGTGCCCGCTCAGCACTGCCATCTGCTGCAGGGAAAAATGTCAAAAGAGACCCTGCTTCTCGCTTCCGCATACGCGGGACGCGGGGTCTCTTTAAAGGAACCCTCCCTGCAGCATATGACAGTACCTGCTCAGTGCTGCCATCCACTGCGGGGGGAAATGTCAAAAGAGACCCCGCTCCTTGCCTTCTCATGTGGAGGTGGAAAGAAGGGTCTCTTTGAGGTGCTGGCCCCAAGCCAGCGCCCCTCAGCTGAGAGGCGCTGGCTGGAGGAGCTCTTTTCCCCACCCCACAATGACTGGGGGGAAGATTAAGCCCCTCTTCCCCCCAGCCAAAGTTACACAAGTACCCCCCACACACACTCACACACTACACACACAAAACGGATAATGAATAACAAATCAACAAAACAATTTTTTTTAAATTTGTTTAAAATGAAACAAAACAAACTGAACCCTAAAACGAACTAAACCAAAACAAATCACCATTTTTTCGGTTTGTGCCCATCTCTATACACTAGTTTTAACTGTGCAAACACACTCCTGGCCATTGCTAAAATTTAGGCATCCAGACTCGGAGAAATATTCAGGAACACCTGTAAAATGTGCATCTGTGTTTTAAGAGGGAGTGCAACCCCATCCAGCACAGGCTCCATCCCTGTTTCTTGATCTCCTTTTTGATTGAACAGGAGCACCTTTGTTTTGTCTGGATCAAATTTCCATTTATGCACCCTCACCAAATCCCTTATTGATGCCAGACACTATTTTAGAACCAAGACAAGTTGCTTAGAATTAGATGGAAAAGAGAGATAGGGTTGGGTGTCATCAGTGTACTGATGACACTGAACACCAAAACTCTGAATGACCTCTCCAAGTGGTTTCATGTAACTGTTATAGGGGACAAAACAGAATCCTGAGGTACACAACAGGCCAAAGGCCAGGGTGTTGAACTGGAATCCCCCAGTACTACCCTCTGAGTTCTCCCCTCTAGGAAGGACTGGAGCCACTGTAAAACAGTGCCTCCATTCCCATGCTAGCGAGAGAGGCCATGAGGATACAATGCTTAATGGTATCAAATGCCACTGAGAGGTCCAATAGAACCAACAGGAATACACTCCCTATGTCCAATTCATGATATAGGTCATTCACTAAGGTGACCATAGCAGTCTCCGTCCTGTAACCAGACCTGAAGCTAGATTGAAACAGATCTAAGAACCCATGACATGCTCTAGCACCATGCCCAAGAATGGAAGATTAGAGACTGCTTATTCATTATCCAGTATCATAGGATATAAGGAAGGCTTTTTTGACAATGGCCTTACTATTGCCTCCTTTAAGCATGTTGGGATCCCACTCAGAATAAGAAAACATGCCAGGCTATTGCAAAATTGCTTATATCCCTTAGAACAGTTGTTGTTTTTTATCTCTGAAAGGGAAGTGAAGGGATTGTAGGTCATGGTGTACTCTATCCTTCCTGATAACTGCAAAATGCATTACTGTCCCACTGAGGTTTTTAAACAGTGCATTAAATCTGAATAAAAGCTAATAAGTAGATTGGTTTGCACAATAGTCCTCATGAGAATGTGTGAATCTGAATGTAGTTGCTAGAGATAACCTTAGATGCAATTAGATCTAACTCCCTAGGAGTGTCACAAGCAACAGAAGCCATAGAGATTTCCCAGAATATGACCTTAAAAAAACTATGTGTGTTATGTGTATGTGTGTTGCACAATATTAGCAACAAAACCTTTTATCAAGAATTACTGAAGCCTTCAAAAGCCACAGTTTTGAGAATACTGTTTTAGATGTTTTACATCTGAAAGATAGATGCTTTTCCTACCATGGGAGAGCAGTTTGTTGTCCCCATCTGTAAGCTTGGTGATAGTTAGAAACTGTTATCCCAAGGTAGTTAGTGATAAGGACAAACGGAAGCTACTGATTTTTACTAAACACAATTTTATAAAGGACAAAGTGAACCAATGTCAATTGAATCTCTTGTCCTTGCGTTGCAGTTAAGTAAAAGCCGTTATTCTGTTGATAAATACATAGTTCTGACCTCTGATTTTGTAATTTCTGTTAAAATGGTGGGCTTTTAATTGAGCCAGTTATTTTAGGTTTAGAATGGGGGCAGGGCAGGCAACATTCATGACCATTTCTTTCTCTACAAATACATTTCTTTCTCTACAAAGTAAGCCCATACACTGCCTGTACTGTAGAAACATTCACAAGAGATGTCTCCCTTCCTAGACAGAGAGACTGGATCTGTCTGTCTGCGATACTTAAGAACTCCATCCAAGTTTCATCTCTATAGATAGAAAAAAAGAAATGAAGCTGTGTAGGTTAAAAGCTGAAGTGACAACCCACAACAAGACATTTGTGAAATTATTTGTAAAAGTATGAATATAACAATTACGCATCTGTGGAAATAGAAATATATGTGCAATATTTTGTTGTGTTGTGCTTCAGGTTCCTCCCACACATTCCTGAGTAAAGAGTTCAACTGCTTGAAGAAAGTGTTCTTGTTTCTTTGAAATATTTCTCTCTTGTTATTTTCTCAGCCTCTGCCCCTCTCGCCAGCTCCCACAAATCATTTCACCACTACTGTACTAATTGCTTTCCGTAGAGAATGCTTGCAGAAGGGAAAGTAGCTCAATAGGCCATATAAGTTCCTTGGTATTTCTATGTGTATTCTATGTATGTTCTGCCTTGGAGAGCAGATTTCATAGGTTGCCTCCACCATATCCTCTACTTCCACTTTTGAAACTCATTTCTTTTTACCCCCCTAGTCAAAATAGCTTGCTGGAAACATGCAAAACTATTTCTAGTGCACGGGGGGGATGTTTTCCATTGAATAATGTCTTTTTTTAAAGGGAGGATAGGGATCTGCTTGGGCTCTTTTGGAGCCACATTTAGCAAATGGGGTATACTTTGTGCCCCCTTCTTCTCTAAGGGATCTAATGTTACTGATATTTGTTAGGGATTTTTTTTTTTAGTAAGGTTGCCTACTAATTGCAGGCTTTACTCAATCAATTATTTGTCAGAACAAATTATCTTATTCCAAACCTAAATATAAGTTCCATTTTGAGATGGGGAAGTGAAGTGCAAGATAACTGAAAGTTAAACCACAACAAAAGTGACGACAAATGTAATTCTGTCTTTGGGTTTTTTTTTTTAAATCCTTTGCTATATTAGCATACAGAAAACAAAAGAGCTTTAAAAATGCTTTGAATTTTTCTCCAGCTTATTGATTAAAATATACAATGATTGTACCTCAGAGGATTCCCCTGTTAAAATAGTGAAGTTTGCAGATGACACTACAGTAATTGCCCTCATTTGAGACAATTCAACAACAAGTTTTATGGTGTACTCAAAATAATCTTGAATTAAACACATGCATGGTGGTGGATTTTAGGAGGACCCACTCTATACAACCACTTCTTATAATATCAAATAACTTAGTGTCAATTGTTGTTGTTGTTCAGTCGTTCAGTCATGTCCGACTCTTTGTGACCCCATGGACCAGAGCTCACCAGGCCTTCCTATGTTCCACTGCTTCCCGGAGTTTGGTCAAATCCATATTGGTTGCATTGATGGCACCGTCCAACCATCTTATTCTCTGCAGTCCTCTTTTCCTTTTGCCCTCAATCTTTCCCAACATCAGGGACTTTTCCAAGGAGTCCTCTCTCCTCATGAGGTGGCCAAAGTACTGGAGCCTCAATAGTGGAGTCCTTTAAGTTTTTAGGTACTATTATACCTCAAGATTTAAAATGGTCATCTAATATTAAAAGTATTATTAAGAAATCACAACAAAAATGTTTTTTCTGCGTCAGCTTAGGAAGTTCAGACTGCCAAAAGAATTGCTGATTCAATTTTATAGAGGTGTTATTGAATCTATCATCTGTTCCTCTATAACTGTCTGGTTTAGTTCTACAACTAAGCAGGACAGATATAGACGTCAACGGACAATTGGAACTGCGGAAAAATTATTGCTACTCATTTGCCATGTATTGTGGAACTGTATACCACACAACCTAAAAAGAGGGCGATAAAGATATATACAGATTCCACACATCCTGGACATAATTTCTTTCAACTGTTATCCTCAAGATGACGTTTTAGGGCATTGCATACTAGGACAACTAGATATAAACATAGCTTCTTTCCAAGTGCTATCAAACTGTTGAATAATTAATTTTTCTTCTTTCTTCCTCTTTTAATAATAGGTTATATTGTGTTGTTGTACTGTGTTTTTATTGTTGAATATATGGTTTTTATATTTCTTTCTTATATATGGAGAGCATTTTTACCAAAACAAATTCCAGGTGTGTCCAACCACACTTGGCCAATAAAAGGATTCTGATTCTGATAAAAATTCTGCTTTTAAATTAAAAGATATATATATGTTGACACACAGCCAAGTAAAATTGTGCTCATGTCCAGGGCTGGTCCTAGCATTACAGGGAGAGGTTGGGGGTACTGAGGATCAGAGGAAGGGTGGTTGAAGACAGAGGTGTTTGCCCCTCTTTGCAAGTCTTTGCCACCCAAAATGCATAAGCATGATAATTTTCCTAGGCAGCTGAAGGCACTGAGAAAGCCAACCATTTGCCATACATACTCTGGACCTGCCTTCCTCATTTCTACAAATCAATTGAGTGTTGTTGTACAACACGGTGTTAAAGGGCTGCCGTGTGCTGCTCTCAAGAGGACCTGCCCAGGGCTACTCAACTTCCCTCCCTTCCCCAGGGCACATCTTAAATGACAGCAGTGCCCTGTATCTTAAGCAGCAGAACAGCAAGGGCATAAATATGCACTACTGACTTTCAGCAAGTTGGCTTTCTGGAACAATGCATCTTGGTTGAGGCTGCGGCGGTCTGCCCCTTCTTTTGCTTTCATCCTCCTGGAAAGGAGGGGAGATTATCAAGCTTGTTTATTTGACAGTTGTTTTCAGCTCTATAGGAGGATGGGGACATCCTAGATTAGTCAAAGTGCTGGGGTTTTTTTTTTCTTTTTCTTTTTTGGTTTGCTTGCTCTTCCTCTGATTCATAAAACACCAGGGAAAGAGTAGAAAAGTTAGAAAGGAGAAAGAATCAGCACAATAGAGGAGGAAACTGAATGGCCCATACTATTGACTGACGACGATCTTCAGGGTTCACACTGGAAACTTTAAAATAAAAAAATAAATAAAATGAATACTTTAGTATTTATATGACAGCTTCAGTGCTACCCAAATGCAGCATTTATTTGGTAACCGCCTGAGATTATTTCAGTGTCTTGTTGACCAGATTACCTCTATAAACAGTTTGGAAGCCGCAGTTGTATGAATGTGATTATGAACCAAAATACCCCTCCAAAACTCTTTCAGTAGTGTAGCGAACATAAAATATTTGCCATGCAGCACTGAGAATGCTAGATCAAATGAGGCTAAGAAATGACAAACATGAAAGTGTGAAATGGGCCTTGGGATGTATTTGCTTACAACTGAGCATGTTTTTTCTGTATTGATTACACTGCCCTTAACTGACTGTATAGGCAGAAAAGGATAGTGTTAGAGGTGGTAAGGGAGCTCTGACTATTTGATTTGACTATGTCCCACAAAGAAAGGGTGGTGTTTAACTGAGGCCCCAGATAAATGTTTGTGCAAGGGTCCACAAAAACCTGGAGGTGGCTTTATCAAAACCTCTGTGGACGTGGGATTTCTGGAATCTTGATTCTAGGCGATTGAAGAATAATCTGAACTAGCAACTAGATTAGAATCTTGGGTGATCCACTGTACCTTGCTACATAGTCTCCAATTAAATACTCTGGTTTAATTTGATTCATATGAGGAAGCTTCTCCCAGGTGCTCAGCAGCTGATTGCCCTATTCATAATACTTAGCACCGTAATTTATGCACAATCCTGGCTGCTTTTCACAAATACTTATAGAATGGGCTTTGATATTAATATTAATCTTTCAGTTAAACCTGTGTTTAATGGATTATTTATACTGTTAAATTCTCCTTCGCACATTTTAAAAAGCATGTTATCCTCTGTCCAACAGCTACTCAGCTGATGAGGTCAGGATGACATTCTTAGTGAATGAATGAACAAACAAACAAATAAAAAACAAATGAACAAAGTACATCATAGAAACCATTGATTGGTTTGCTTCTCCTGGGAAGGCAGAAAGTTTAATTGCTGAATTGGAACAGTACTCTTTTATTTTGTAGACTAATAGTTAATATATTCGTTTTTGCTCTCTTTAAATATGTTATCATGCAACATTTTTGTTGGATGCATGTGTATTGGTGGAAAAGGTATGGTGGCATCTCTCAGGCTTACAAATCTCTTTGGAGGGTGAAAAGAGGAAGGAGAATTCCAGTTGTGTAAGGGAGCATCTGATTGTATGACTTTGGGTGGAACATTGCATACTCATACAGCATTTGTATTTAAGATATTCCATCCTCTTTATTTAATAGTGTTGAATTTGAGCACTGCAAGCTCTAAACTGGAAAAAAAAATGCTCTGGACAACATCCTCTTGTATAAAATAAGCCAGTGTAGTGAAAATTATGTCACCTTCAATGGTGCAAGCTTTGAGCCAAGTAAGGATTCTTTAATTAGCAACTACTAATTCAGCCCCCCCCCCTTATGAATCTTCAATTTGTGCAAATTAGTTGGCTTTACATGTGACCTGGCTAGTGAATCACCTGACCCTTGCACAATGAGGAATCACATCAGGGACCCTAAATAAGAACTGCTAGTTTAAAAAAATTACTCTGTGCAGAGGCCAAGATGCACTAATGTATCTTACTATGAGCCTGCTTGGGTGTTAAGACAATCATCAGAGGCCTTTCTGTGAGTTCCACCACATTCCCAGGTGTGTTTGGTTGGGACACAGGGGATGGCCTTCTCTGTTGCTGCTCCTCCAGACTTTGGAACTCCTAAAAATGGGCTGGCCCCATCTTTGCCGTCTTTCTGCAAGAGATCTTTTTTTAAGGAGAAAGGTGGAGTAAAAATATGTTAAATAGATACATTTCCCCTATATCAATAGTAGTTATGCAAGAGGGGCTTGACCTCTATGAATTGTTGTATATTCACTTTGAAACAAAGTCAGCAGCGTAGTAATATTAACACTTAATACTGAATATCAGAATTCTATATTTCAGTGCTTTTACTTGACTCCAAACATTTCTTAGTTTTATTCATGGTTTTTAGTTACAATGAAGGACCCTCAAAGATCTGCAACATTTCCTCTGGTTCTTTAAAATCAAGAGTATGCCTCATCAGCCATAAAGTTCAGCTGATTGAACCTGGACAAGAGTGCAGAAAATTGCATAGTTTGAATCACTCATACCTTTAATAGCAATGTCTTAACACATCAGAAGCCACAATGTGTACAGTAGAATAAAGGCACTAAATGGCCCAGTTTCAAAACCACTCATACAGCTATGTTTTATGCACATATTGAAAGGGATCCAATTGCTTGTCTAAATCAGCATAAAAAACCCCAACCAGCTTTAGCCTGGTTCATAGCCGAATCCAAACTAGTTATAGTGGGTTTGGATTGCGCAGAACTCCCTTCTGGCAATACAGCTGCCCTTGAGTTGAGGAAACCCACTTTTGCAGGTTAGCTCAAATTTGACAGCATGATACAATCTTGTTGGCACAACTGTTGTGCTTTTGAGGCCTCGTTGGGGTTAGAATAGGAAAGTAACTAGGATGTGCATCTTTACTTATTTAGTTCTTCCAAGTGAGTGCAAAAACAAACAAACTATCAGTAAAACAAATATGTTGTATTTTTTAGGTGAGAGTATAAGAATTTAGTGGATTTTTCCACTAAAGAGTTCAGTTGATTTCAGAATTTCTTCATAGAACTATATAATGATGCAGTTGGAAGGAATTTTCAAGACCATCAAGTTCAACCCACTGCTCAATATAGAGATTTAAATCAAAGTATACCTGATGGCTGTCTAAACTTTTCTTGAATGCCTCCAGAGTTGGAGCACTGAGGTAATTAGTTTCATTGCCATACAACTCTAACAGGAAGTCTTTTCCTGATATTCAGCCAAAATCTGGCTTAAGTTGAACCCATTATTACATCTTCATTATTTATTTATTTATTTATTTATTTATTTTAGAGTATTTTTATCACACCTTTCTCCTTGGAAAAACACTGAAAGGACTGAGAACAGATTCTGCCCCTTCTCTGTATGTCAACCTTTCATGTATTTGAAGTATGCAATCATATATCCACTCAATATTCTTTTTTTTCTTTTTAAAAAAATCATTTTTGTGTGTGTGCCAAGAACATGTTCTTGGGAAAACTGAAAGAATATAAGAGTAAGATTTATGAAGGAATTCAATTTTTTTTCTTTTCCACCCACTACCTCAACATTTTATTCTCTCTGCAAACATATGAATTTGTGTCTGGCCATGCTTTCCTTCCTCTGAGTTTACAAACACATGTGCTTATGTACTGTTTAATTTGTGGCAGACTCAACTTTATTTTCAAAATGATAGACAAATTGGCAATTTATTTAAAGAGAATATTTAGATATGGGAGATCCTTGCAATTTGAGTTCAGTCATGGATTTGTGGTAGTTTTGTAGTATATCATGTACAAGATGTCAGTAAACAGGGAAGAATAATTATTTGTCTGGCCTGATTTAGAGGAACACATTCAGGTACGCCTTTGGTTCAGGCCCACCTTTCCCCCCCCTGTGCATACAGAAACATTATTGCATAGTCAATCACATATATTTTTCTTAGCTGAGTGCCTTTCAGTGTGCATAGAATGATACGGATAAAGAAAAATAACAGAAATCTGCAGCAAAATTGTTTATTTAGCAGTGTGTATGGTCTGGAATTCAAAAACACAATGGCGGAAATCCTGCTGTTTAGGACAAGAGAATTCTTTCTGTTTAGTCCATTGCCTAGCCCAGATAAAAGAGCTTGCTACAATTTTCAGGGGGTGCATAGGCACAGACCAAACAAGCATACACCAATAATCGTGGTGTAGACTATTTACTATCTGGGGAAGTGCTTAAAATTACAAATATTCTTACACTAAGGAACAGAGTTTCAGACAATAAGACATTTTCTGGCAGCTCTAAATCTGGGGAATATAAACTTTTCTCTAAGAGCAGGGTATGTGGTCTCTCTGATGTTACTGGATAGACATATTAGTGCCAGCTAACATGGCTAATGGAAAGAACGGAGGAGAGTTCTAATCCAACAACACCTGGTCCTGTTCTTTTTCATTAGTCCTGCTCTGCTGGTTGAAAGTGAATTTGGGTTTATTTATTTATTTATTTATTTATTTTTGAATTTATACCCCGCCCATCTTCCCACGGGAACTCTGGGCGGCTTACAGAGCTGAAACAGATCAGCAAATGCCTAACAGTCAATAAAAAGACACAACAAGACAATCAAACATATAATTAAAATTGCAGCATAGATTTAGGCGCCCTTGTTAAAGTCTAACCTCGCTGCTAGGTCAGTACGCTCATAATGTGAGAGTCGATGGCGAAAAAAAAAAAAGAGAGAAGGGAAAAGAAAAAAAAACTATTAGGCTAGGTCACCAAAGGCCTCGCGAAATAAGATGGTTTTAATCGCTCTGCGAAATGCCAGCAGGGACTCTGCAGAGCGCACTTCGCTGGGGAGGCTGTTCCAAAGGGAAGGGGCAGCAGCCGAGAAGGCCCGGTTCCGTGTAAGTGAACGCCTGGCCTCTCGGGGGGTGGGAACCCGCAGCGAGTGCGCCCGCGACTGCCGAACCGGTCGGGCCGAAGTTGACCGCTGGACGATCCGCTCTGCCAGGTAGTCAGGTCCCAAGCCATGGAGGGTTTTATAAACTAAAACCAGGACCTTGAATCTGATCCGGGCTGCAACGGGTAGCCAATGCAGCTGAGCCAAGACCGGGGTGATGCGGTCATAGCGACGCGCACCCACCACCAGTCTGGCTGCTGCATTTTGCACCCGCTGCAGACGCCGGAGGAGAGTCAAGGGCAGCCCCATGTAGAGAGCGTTGCAGTAGTCCAGCCTCGAGATCACCAGCGCCTGCACCACTGTTCTCAAGGAGTCCACGTCTAGGTAGGGACGAATCTGGGCAATCTGGCGGAGATGGTAGAAAGCAGTCCTGGCCACGGCAGCCACCTGGGCCTCCAGGGACAGCGCCGGGTCCAGGATCACGCCCAGATTACGAACCCTCTCTGCCAGCTGGAGGGAAACTCCCTCCAAGCTGGGGAGAGGGCCTCCATAACCAGACGGGGAACTCCCAAAGAACATCACCTCGGTCTTCCCAGGGTTGAGTTTGAGCCTGTTGGCCCTGGTCCAAGCCAAAACCGCCTCCAGGCACTGGTCGAGGGTCCGGACAGCTTCCACTGCAGAGGTGGAAAAACAGAGATAGAGCTGCGTGTCATCAGCGTACTGATGACAACGCAGCCCAAATCTCCTGATGACCCCGGCCAGCGGTCTTACGTAGATGTTGAACAGCATGGGGGAGAGAGACGACCCCTGCGGAACTCCACAAGGGAGTGTCCACGGGGTCGACAACTCTCCGCCATGCTGCACATACTGGAACCGACCCTCCAAGAAGGACCGGAGCCAACTGCGAACAGTGCCTCCGATACCCACCTCAGAGAGCCGGTCCAGTAGGATACCGTGGTCGACGGTATCGAAGGCCACTGACAAATCCAGGAGGACCAGATTAGGTCATCTTGCAGCGTGACCAGAGCTGTCTCGGTCCCCCGGCCAGGCCTGAAACCAGATTGGCAAGGATCAAGGCACCGTTGTTCCTCCAGATGAGATTGAATGCGCACCGCGGCCACCCTTTCGATGACCTTGCCCATGAAGGGCACATTGGCGATCGGACGGTAGTTGGCCAATTCGTCCGATGCCAGGCCCGGTTTTTTCAAAGTGGGCTTAACCACCGTCTCCTTCAAACGAGAGGGAAAAACCCCCTCGCAGAAGGAGGCGGTGGCGATGGCAGCGGCCCACTCGGGCATGCTCCCTCCGGCAGATTTAATAAGCCAGGATGGGCAAGGGTCGAAAGGAGTGGTCGCGGGACGGCAGTGGGCGATAGCCCTGGAGGCTTCCAGAGGGGAAACAGGCCCAAACTCAACCAGTTGAGGAGAGCGGGGGGTGAGGGAGCTGGGGATGGCGAGGGAGGGCTAGTGCTACTGGATTCAAAGCCGGCACGGATGGCCTCTATTTTAGATCTAAAAAAGACCGCAAAATTCTCGCTACTGAAATCAGTAGGAGGAGGCCTAGCCAGACTAGGATTGGTGGGGTCCCGGACCACCCGGAAGAGCTCTGCCTGGCGGTTCGAGGCCTCACCAATTCTCAGGGAGTAATAAGATCTTTGAGCCTCCCTGATCACTCGCGAGTAGCGCCTAGTCTGGATCACAACAGCGGTCTTATTCATCGCCGTCCGGCTCTGTCTCCAGATGCTCTCCAGTCTCCTCCGTTCCCGCTTCATCGCTCTTAACTCCTCCGTGAACCACGGTGAAGTTCGAGCTCTGCCACGGAGGAGACGCTTAGGGGCGATTCGGTCGACGGCGCCGGCAGCTGACTCAAACCATAGGTTGGCCAGGGCCTCGGCCGAATCGTCAGCCAGACCACCAGAGAGCTCCCCGAAGGCTTCCCGGAACCGGGCCGGATCGAGAAGCCTTCGGGGGCGGGCCCAAACAAGGGGCCGTTGGTCCCCGCGAGGAGGGGCCGCCATTGCAAGGGAGAATGACAACAGGTGGTGATCTGACCATGACACAGGAGAGGAAACAATGTCCCTCACCTCCAGATTGGAATCCCCCGACTTGGAGGTAAAGACCAGGTCCAAGGTATGCCCAGATCTGTGGGTAGGGCAAATAACAAGCTGGGATAGATTCATGGATGTCATGGTTTCCATGAATTCCAGAGCTGCACCGGCGAGCCCATCACCAGCATGCACGTTGAAGTCCCCAACGACTAGAAGCCGAGGGGACCTCAAGAGAGCAGCGGCGATGAACTCCGAGAGCTCTGGTAGGGATTGTGCTGGGTTGCGGGGAGCACGGTAGCCCAGCACAATGCCAAATCTATCCCGCTGTCCCACCAACAGGTGTAGGCATTCTAACCCTGGACTCACCAATGTCGAGGCCCTGGTCACTAAAAGCGATTCCCTGGGTTTATGTCTTTGTCTATATGTATCCATATATGTATACAGTAGTCCACTACATCACAGTTTATATGCTATGGTCCCGGTATATCATGGATTTTTGATGCACCCTTTTACCTTGCCAAGCTTAACTTGCCATCAAGGGCTCCTGCCCACTTGCACCGAAGACAAGGCACTTTTGAGGCACTGCTTTCATTCCCTTCTACCTCACCAAGCTGAACTCACTGGCAGGGGCTCCTTCAGCATGGCAAGGTGGAGAGTTTTGAAAGCTGCACCTCACAGGTGCCCTGCCTTCAGCGCAAGTGGGCAGGAGCCCCCGCCAGCAAGTTCTCCAAGGTGTCCACATATTGCTTATTTTCCTTTATCGTGGGTATTTAGAAAACATAACTCCTGCAATAAACAGGGGACTACTCCATGGGCATGGGATCAGAGTCAGTCAAGACTGTAACCAACAAAACACACACACACACACACACACACACACACACACACACACACACACA
>JAHTLZ010000010.1:41108513-41156567 GCA_023846285.1 Phrynocephalus versicolor
TGTGTGTGTGTGTGTGTGTGTGTGTGTGTGTGTGTGTGTGTGTGTGTATGTACACTTGCTTGCCTTAACCATATTAATGTGGATAGTGGCAGACCTGTCATTGCCATTTGGACATCCCACCGATCAGGATAGTTTACGCTATACATTCCTGAATAATAGACAGTGAACTAGTGATGTATCACATGTTGACTTATGATTTTTTTTACTTTAAAAGAAGAATGGATACGTTTCAGTTACATTTCTTAAAGGATCTGTCATTCTTACAAGGGTTGTTTCCATGCAGAACATTTTTTTTTAAATTTAAATCAAAGATTTATGAGAAATAAAACATCCTCAGATTAAAAGTGGCTACACATTTTTAAAAAAGGCGGGGGCAGACAGGGAGAGGGCAGCAACTGTGAAGAAAAGGAGAAAGAGGAAAGGAAGAGAAATCCCACTATCTTTGTGTTTTTAGCCAACAAGTCACATTTTGCAAAGAAAAGAAATTGGACTACTGTTAAAAAAAGATAGATAGGAGTGACATCTATTGATTTCTGTAGTACCTTTTTTCTGTGATCTGCATTATTGACATTGCTTTTGTGATGTTTCAAAGTTGATAAAAACTAAAAATAACAGGACAATTTATTCCGTTCTCAGGCATGTAGAATACTGAAAGAAAGTGATGACTGCAACTTTAGAGGCCACTACTCTAAAGTGGACATACTGAAAGGGATGAACACTTTAGACTCCATGTAATATAAAACTTTAAATACCTATTGAGTAGCCTTTTGAGTGGTTTTGCTTTCCCCAATAAAATCTGCAATAGAGCATTACAAGCACCATATTGTCTCAAAATCCAATAAATATGTTACAGTGCTAAAGGACAGAAAGGAGAGAAAGGGAAATGAATTTTTCCATACATAGAATATACTCTAGACTAGTTGGTTCTTTGAGTTCACTTTTCCAACCATCCTAGTAGTCCCTTGTGTGTGTGTGCGCGTTGCGTAGTTACAGTCGTGACTGACTCTTTGTGACCCCATGTCCATGGAGTTTTCTTGGCAGGAATACTGGAGTGGTTTGCCAGTTCCTGCTCCAGGCACCTACAGCACCTGGTATTCCCTGGTGGTCTCCCATCCAAGTACTAACCAGGGCCGACCCTGCTTATCTTCTGAAATCAGGCAAGATCAGAAGTGCTTAGGCCATCTAGGCAGTCCCTTAGGGGATAAGAACTCCTTTTCCCCACTAGCAGAGCAAGTGGCATCCCTTCATCCCTGTTACTAGAGCAAGACATGCTCTGGAGACAGAGAGGACAGCCGTGTTGTCCTAGCCATGTGAAACATGAGTTTCTGCTGTTATGAATCTGGGATGGAGAAAGCCGCCTTCTCAAGGATTTGGTGTACAGAAAGATTACCGGCTGGGGAGGCTGAGCAGCCTGGTGGTAGACCGTGCCACTGCCGCCACTGCTGAAGATCCTGGCCAGCCAGGGAGGCTGAGCAGCCTGGCAGTAGGCCGTGCCGCCACCTCCGAAGGCTCCCTCTGGTGTGAGTGTCCAGGAGGAGGGGTAAGTAGGTGCCCTGGAGCAGGAGGAGGGGACTGACTGCCCCCCCCCCACATTTCATTTCATTAAAACTTCATACAAGTTTTGGAAAAAAATCATAAAAAAAGGAAATGAAAGGAAATGTGTGAGGGGGGGACAGAATAAGGAACCCCCCTTCCTATTAATTAGCCTTACATCAGTGGCCAGTAGTTATTACAAGGGTCCTTTCCACACAGAACAACTTCAGCAGCCATTTTGAACCCCACCAAGTGTTAGAACCGGTAGGCTAGTAGGTATATGGGTTCTTCCATCTCAAATGAGACAGGCTCAAACTCTGTGCTACATGAGAGTTCAGGGCTGATACTCCTCATACTTTTTTTTCCTTTGTCGAAAACTGGTTATGTGTAAAGGGACCAATAGTCAGGACCTTAAATTCTGATTTAAATGGTTTCCTTCCCCTTGATGCTGTTCTAATAAATAACAACAATAGGGGGGAGGATGGTAACTGGTGCTGGTTGCATTTTACAGCTAATTGCAGATTTGAAGGAATATCATGGGTTAGGTTTATGGCAGGAAGACAACGTGTCTGTCTGTGCACCATAGGCCTTCTTCAAGATGGACATTTTTTTCCTTAACAGAAAAGAGAGAGGGTTCCTCCAGTTAGGCATTTTCCATACCTTAAGGGGAAATCATTTATCACATGCCCCAGGAGTAATGGTGGCTTCTTCTCCCTTATCACTTTGAGGCACTGTTTTTACTCCCTGCTTCAGTAGACAGTTAACTCCTTAATCCTAGAAATGCATCATCCCATCATCCTCTGTTTAGTGGAAGAGCAGGGAGCATGCTTCAAGGCTTCCATTTATGGTGGGTATTCAGGAAAATCACACCCTGCTCCAAAGCCACCTAAGAAGAAAGAAGATAGCCCTCCCTCTTTATCTTTCCTATTTCAACCTTCCAAGGGTAATCCTTGTGCAGGCATCATTATTTTAACCAGGCGGCGTTAAATCTAGCTTGCTTCATGGCTCCAGTACTCATCCAACTTGAGTATCCATTGGAATTAGCCTTGGTATTGGCATTCTCAGGTTTGATATGTTTCCACTTTGTAAAGCTACCCACAAGGAGTGATTATTCTGGGTTCAGAGAAATCTCTCTGAGCTTAACTCTGAGTTAAAATGAAAACTTAGGGAAAAGAAGCAAGAGTAAAGAACTCAGATTATTATAAAAGTGGGCAAATGAGTAGTATTGAGAAGGTAAGTCCCAGCCTAAGTAGCAGCTCAAGAGAGACAGAGAGATAAATATGAGAAAACTTGTACACTAGGGATCAGAATTGGCATTGGTCTCACTGCACAACGACCTCTTGAGGGAACCTAACAGGGACAAATTGTCCTTGTTGATTCTCCTCTATCTCTCAGTGGCCTTTGATACCATTGACCATGGTATCCTCCTGAGGAGGCTCTCCGACTTGGGAGTTGGGGGGCACTGCTTTGCTGTGGTTCTGCTCCTACTTGGAAGACCATCCCTAGAGAGTTCAGTTCAGCGAGATGACTTCCACCCCTTGGTTCCCCAGTTGTGGGGTGCCAAAAGGGTTGATGATTTCTTCCATGCTCATTAATATCTATATGAGACCGATGGTTGAGGTTGTCAGGAAGTATAAGGTTTTATGTCATCAGTGTGCTGATGACATCCAGATCTATATCTCCTTTTTTTCCATCTGCAGCGGATGCTGTTTCTTCCCTGGATCGATGCTTCGATGCTGCTTTGGGATGGATGAGAGCAAATAGACTGAGGTTGAATCCGGGCAAGATAAAAATCCTCTGGGTGGGGGGCACCAGGTGTTGGTGAGCTGGGAAACTCCTGCAGATTTTTTTTTTGGGGGGGGTGACTCTCTCCACACAGGATGAGCCACACAGTCTGGGTGTTCTATTGGATCCAGCACTCAACATGGAAGCCCAGGTGGCATTGGTGTTCCATTCCACACACTACCAGCTATGGCGGATCTCACAGCTGTGCGCCTTTCATGACCCTGTAGCCATCAATACATTAATCCATGCACTTGTAGTTTTGATATTAGACTACTGTAGTGCTCTCTGCAAGGGGCTGCCTTTGACGTTAATGTGGAGGCTCCAGCTAGTGCAGAATACTGTGGCTAGATTAATAACAGGTATAAAAAGACACCAGCACATTACCCCAACACTATCCTCACTACATTGGCTGCCAATCCATTACCGCATTGACTTCTAGGTTCTGATGTTGACATACAAAGCCCTAAATGGTTTAGGACTTCACTACAGTGTCTGTCAGAACAGCTTCTACCTCACAATACCAACCATAACAGTTGTTCTTCCTAGGCAGGTCATCTGAGGGTATCGATACGAGGGAAGCCGATAAAACAGCCACTAGGAATCGGACTTTCTCTGTGGCAGCACCTCGCCTATGGTATCAGCTCTCCTCAGAGATCTGCCTGGCTCCCATATTGCAGGTCTTAAAAAAAAAAATTAAAAAAATCTGAAGACCTGGCTATTCAGAATGGCTTTCCCTGGCTATTGACCACCACCGCTGCTGATCTCTTTTTGAAAACTTAACCCACCTCTGTTTTGTCTTTTAGGGCATCTTGGATTGTATTATTGTCTATAATTTTGGTTTTAATTATGGCTGATTATGTTTGATATTATATATGTTGTGATCTATCTCAAAACTTTGTAAACCTCCCAGAGTAGCACTTATGCCAGAGGGTGCAGTATATAAATCAAATACAGTGGTACCTTGTATAAAGGAATTAATTCGTTCCAAATGATATTATGTTAAGCAAATTTTCCTTGATACAAATTTCCCATAGGAATGCATTGAAAACAGAGTGATCCCATTTTATGTTGTACAGATTCGCCCCATAGGCGATTCTGTTAAGCAAATTTCCCCTATCTCCGGAATTTTTTATGTTGTACAAATTTTATGTTATACAAACTGTTTGTTATACAAGGGCCCACTGTAAATGAATGAATAAATGGAGGCTGTATTCATCCCTGGACTTCTGCTCACATGAGAGGAGAATCCAGTGTCAGTGTATCTAGTGTACCTGGTGGGTGCAATCTTCTCTCCTGCTGCTCCCTATTATGGACCCCAGAATAATTCTAGAGAGATAGAAAACTCTCCAGAGCATACCTTGGGGTTCAGAGATTGCTGCAGGAGGGAGAGATGGGAAAATCTCCAAGTGCTGCCACAGACATTATATTGGATTTGGCCAAGTGGTTTAATTAACTCCAGTGAACCCTGGGCATGATGAAAACTGTTTTGACTTACCGGTACATGGAATAATCAAGTACCTAAAAGTTGGAGAACAGCAGCGCTTGTTTTGAGTAAATACTCACTTTGTACATCTGAAAGCGTGGCTTTATGATTTGCTGGGAAATCACACATTATGTTTTCATAAAAAAAATAAGCCCACATAACCTCCAAATTAGTAGATATGACAACAAAACTTGAGTACAAAAGCAGATGTCACTTGTATCCATGCGCTGGGAATTGAAGCTTCAGCAAATTAGAACTCATTTTTCAGTGTTCTTCTCAGCAGGAGTTCAGATGGGGTGGGGAGGGGGAGCGTCCTATTTACTTGCCATAAAAGACACTACATTTCTTTCAACAAACCTCTCTCTAAGTTTGTGTGCATTTCCTTTATTAAATGATAAAATCATTTCCAGCTTTAGATTTTAGCGTGCTCCTGCTGAAGGCATTTGATTGTAGAGATCAAGTCTCTGACATGGCCACGAAAGAGCATTTCTTATCCTTCCTACATTCTAGGAGTCACGGGGAGAGAACAATGACTTTTAAATTATTCTTTTAATGGGTATTTTAAACTCAAACCATGGTGCCTTGCCTTCTCCAGGCACACTGGAAGGCTTTGACATATTTCCCAGAAGATTACACCACCAGCCGAAAGCTATACCATTGTGTGGGCTCCAGAGAGCTTGCGCTGGTGTGCGTGTGTGCGCGTTTTGTGTGTGCTTAAGCTTTCAAGGAGGCAAATGCTAGTTGATTTCTAATGCTTGGCAAAGCTGCTGGATTGATATAACTTGTTAATGAAATTGTTTGTTAAATCAGTGAGCTTTTGTAATACGAGCAGCAAGGGAGATGTCCTTGCTCTTTGCAGCCCAAGCTGCCTGGTAAATTGCATTGACTCTACTGCAGTGGGCCAGTTGGCCCAGGGCCAGTCACCGCTCTGCTGACAGGGAGATGTCCAGCAGAGGTGCTGGCCATCTCCTATTGTGACAACAATACAGCCTGCAGTGTAATTACTGCTTTGCATCAGCATGCCCTTCTTATCAGCATTGTCTCACCAGTAGAAGCTTCGTTTTCCTCTGCTTTCTACAGCCATGCTAAGTGAAAGTAGCAGCAACAGTCAGTGACCTGCTTTGCTCTGTCTTACTGAGCAGGGAAGTAGATTGGGCATGGCGTACTGGTGGGGAACAAGTGGGAAGTGATGATATTGGTAAGAAAGAAGAACTAGGACCACTCTGGGAAAAGGGACTGCTCAGAGTGCTGTATCCAAGGAGAAACCTGGCTGTTTTACTCCATCCCTGGAACAATAATGGGGGTCTAAGTGGTGCATAACCAATATACATAAATGGAGATACCCAGTGTGCTGTAGTACAGGGCTGTCCAAGATGTCGACCGCGGGCGACCAGTTGCCCTCAGCGCCTTCAGGGGTCGCCCGCCAGGTCCCCTGTGCAGGGGGGGATTTCCCCCTCCCTCTCCCTCTCTGTGGCTGCCACCCACCACTGGAGCCACCCCCACCCCCCCACCCCCACTGCCTGCATCACCCCTGCCACCATCACCATCACCCCTGCCCCCCTGCCACCATCAGTTCCAACTTCACATAATTTAACACAAATGCAGCAAATGACTTTTTTAAACAATTCACTGTGCTGATTTGGAGAGTCTGGAAGAAATTTCATGAGGCCTCTGGATTGCTGGACAAAAGCTTATTTACTGATTTCGACATAATAAACAACTATGGGTACAGAACATTTTTGTTGCTTTTGCAGTTGTTTGCTTCTGTTGTTCTAAATATCATAGTGAGCACCAGGACTTTGTCTGGCACTTGGGGTACACGTGCATGGATTCCTTAAATGGTCAGTGTGTGATGGTTTGGAGCTTATAAGTGTATCTATCATGGACTCTGACAGTTAATTCTACCTGTAGATTACTAGTGTTTGTCACTATGAGTATTGCATACGCACTCTAGATCCCGAGAAAACATCCTAAGATATTCTTCTCTTTAGCTCCCCTGTCTAGAAGACATCAGCACTATTTATTATTTGCCATATTTTTCACCCTATGATACACATCAGGCCATAAGATGCATCTAGTTTTTGAAGAGAAAAACAAAAAAAAAAAAATTTAGCCTGAGGTTTTATGGCAGGAAAATGGGTTGCAAATGAGGTAATTGGAACTGTGGAATCCAAGCTGCAAAAGGGGAGGTTTGCAAACGAGGTAACTGGAGCTGTTGAATCCAGGCTTCAGAAGGGGAGGGCAGAGGCTCTGTGAAGGAGACCTCTTTGCAAACAAGGTGATTTTTGACCTGCAAATCTTGGCTGCAGAAAGGGAGGAGTGGGGAGAGGCTCTCTGGAGGAAGCCTCTTTGCAAACTGGGTGATTGGAACTGCAGCTGCAGCAGGAGATGGGAGAGGCTCCGTGCAGGTATTTTATCTCTAAATGAAAATATGTGATAACAGTGATATATATGTAGCGGGGACTGCTGTATTTGCTCTATAAGACACACAGACATTTCTCCTTACTTTTGAAGGTGGGAAAAGTGTTTCTTATAGGGCAAAAATTGGGTACTTGTTAAACATTTAGCCATGACATTTAATGAAGTTATCAAAATAGCATATAATAACATATCTAAAATCCTTTAAAAATTGAATATGTAAAGGTAAGTTTATAATAAGAAATCTGTAAAAAGCAAGCATGAAAAATATATTTTCATGAAGATGTGAAAGGCAGAACAAGTCAGCAACTTTTGAAAGAATCTCATTGCCATAAACGTATATAAATAAGCACCTATTGATCCATCTATAGAAAGGGCATTTCCAAACCAGGACATTGTCATTGACAGAAACTTTTCCTTAGTTATTATACCTGTGTGAGAATGCTTTTATGATACGGTACAGTATAGTAAATCAGCATTCTACCAAAGCAATTCTAAAAATGGGGAAAGTGTAAGCAAACACTATGCCTTTGAAGCTGGGGTTCACACCAGCAACACATTTAGCATAGTTGTAGCTAATAGTCTGCTCTTGTAGCTTCTGTGAATTTTTCAGGCTGTTTGTCCATGTTCTGAAAGTTTTTCTTCCTGGGTTTTGCCAGACTCTGTGTCCAGCATCTTCAGAGGGCAAGGAGGTCAGGGAACTAGGAGTTCTCTCTGTGCTCTGGGGAATAGAATGAGTGAGACTATGGAGTTTTAAAGTTGGAGGAAAGCGGAAACTTGTCCTGTTCAGGAGAATAGGTATCACCAACCACAGAGACTGCTGAAATGTCAGGAAGAAAAACTTCAGGACATGGCCAAACAGCCTGAAAAACTCACAACAGCTATAAGATCCCGGCCGTGAAAGCTTTTGAGAATACAGTCTGCTCTCGCTTTGTAAGAAATATGGGGAAGTTTGAACAAATAATTTTAAAGTTATGATATTTAAAAATTAAAATGCAGCTGTTCAGAAATATGTGACCCCAAATGACTTAAGATTTACAATAGATCAAACTAATAGAAAATATTTATTTTGTTTCTCTTTTTTTTAATTTTGAAATAATTTAGGCTGTAGGGGCTAAAGTACTGATCCTCAAGAAAAACATTTCATCAGGAAAAAACAGTCTCTTTGTTATAACAATGAGTGTACATAGTACAGGCTTGCTGGCAGGAGCTTCATGAAGTAATACATCATATACATCATATATACATCATATATAGAGATGGGCACGAACCAAAAACATAGCTATTCATTTTGGTTCATTTCGTTTTAGGGTTTGGTTCAGTTCATTTTGTTTTTAATGAATATTTTTTGAAAAAAATGTTTCATTGGTTCGTTTATTTGTTATTAGTTTTCCCCACTTTGCATGATTTAGTCCATTTGATGCGTGTGGGCGGGAAAAAAACATTAATAAAACCAAAAAAAACACAGATGTTGACAACAACTCACAAACTGGACTGGCAGCATCTTCATCCTCATCAACATCATCATCATCATCATCATCATCATCTTCAATCATCCTTACCGGGTGGCAGCAGCAGTGGCAGCAGCGGCGGGGTGATCCTGGCCCCTGTGGCAGGGGCTTTTTGAGGCACTGGCTTGGGGCCAGCGCCTCGTTTTTTTCCCAAATGCTGACCACGCAGCCCATGGAGCCAGGTCGGCACTTCTTTTATTTTTTTATATTTTTTATGTATTTTAGGGCACCAACCCAGCCACCCTGGGAGCCGGGTCGTCATTCCTTTTTATTTATTTATTTTTATTTTATTTTTATTTATTTATTTATTTATTTTTACTGCCAACCACATGGCCCACGCTACAGCTGTAGTGCGGGCTGGTCGGCTTTTTTCCTGGTTGCCCCTTCCTGCAGCCAGGAAGACCGGACCTCCAGGACCAGCACCAGGTATGAGACATCTCCGGTGCCACCATTAACGAACCGAACTGCATCGAACCAATTTTTCTTGTTTCGTTTCATTTCATTCTAAATCCACTCTGGGGATCGTTATTCGTTTCTTTACATAACAAAATTAATAACGAATAATGAAATGAACTAAAAGTTCATTTTGTGCCCATCTCTAATCATATAGAGAAAGATGATATTTGGAGAGCTACAGGGCAACTAAAGGTCACACAAAGAGTCAAATACAGATTGTCTTTAAACACTATCTTCATAGGGCTGTTGCACATAAGTAGAACAAGCTTATTTTCTGCTGTTTCAGCAGCAGGATCTGAACCAATGGATTGAAATTACCAGAGTGAAGACTTTAAAAAAAAAAGCTTCAGGGAGACCTTCTGGATGATAAGAGCTTTTCAGGAGTGGAGCATACTGCCGCCTTCACCAGAAGCATTTAAATAGGGGTTAAATTACTATCTTCCAGGGATGCTTTAAATGTAGATTTCCTTCATTGGCTGTGATTTTGCTAGCTGCCCTTTGGTGTCCCTTCTAGCTCTCAGGTTCTATGGTACTATGATAAGTCAAGCCATATAAGGCCCTACATATCAAAAACTTGGAAAACTTAATTTCTGGACTACAGTGCCTATTTCTTGTTCCCCTTTCTCCCAATAATGGGAGCACTAAGGTGGCTTAGAATTCTCCAGCCAACCATGATGATTCAGCACAGTTAGGAAGACATCAGTGTAACCTGATGATAATGTCATCATTCAGCTCTTACTCTGGCAGCTGAATTCTGTATGGTGCTAATTCAAGGAGGATTTGACTGAAATCAGATCAATTTATATCATGACTTAAATCACTAGTCAGTAAGCAGTTTATTTAAAAATTAATTGAAATAAAAAAACTAAAATCCAATTGAAATGTAAAATCCCAATTTAAATTTTAAAAATCCCAGTGTTTATGTTTTGACTGAAATCAGAGTTTAAACCAAGTAACATGCTTACTGACTAGTGATTTAAACCTTTTTGATCTAAATCAAATCCATCTTGGCAGTATTTTTATTCATCCTTGCAGGCTGACCTGTGTGTAATGGTTATTATTGCATTAATAATTGAAGCCCAAGACCTTGTTGTTCAGTTATGGCTGGAGTTGGCAAGCCAGTCTAATATAGTAAAAAAAGTGCTTCTGAAAAATAAGGGAGGGGGAAGTGAAAATTGTAATTCAAGTAACAGAGAAGGATGAGCACCCAGGTATAACTACTTCATTCAAGGAGCCTTTAAGTAATAAAGGTATGGGCTATTTTTAAACCTGTCCCCAATATACTTCACATCCTTCCCATATCCTTCCAAGTCCCTGCTGCACAAACATTTGTCAGTCAGCATCAGATGGTGTCAAAGTATTTAGTAGAAATATTTGTATAGGCTTGCACCCGCAGTTCACAACTAAAGCACAGGTACAAATAACATACTGTTATGTGATGAATTCCCGTATGAGTCCTACTGCTGTTAAAAGCATGGAGCCTCTGTTGAAATTAAGATGCAACCTTATTCATAGATGAAGGATATAAGTGGTTTTTCAAGGACTTATGTAAGCAGAAGGTGAAGGCTTTTACCAGGAAATGTGGAAATATATAGAACTGCTCAATGGTGACATCTGAATGGTTGGGAAACTAAATTATGCTTTGTATGATGCATGTACTGTGCTTCTGTGTTTTTCTGTGAAATGTGAACAAAAATTGTTCTAATGCAAATGGTCCTCCCTGATAGCTTTGTTTGGCAGAATATTTAGACAGGATGATTGGTTCAACAATAGGCACATTTTAAAAAGAATGGACACCATCCAGTTTGTTTCTGTATTATAAGGAGATCCCCATGTCCTCCTGCACAGACCTATAAATAAGCTCCAGGGGACACTGTGAGAGTGTTACTTCTACCTGTCAGGGTGTGCCCAAAAAGGGCAGGGTGTGTGTCCTTATGGCTGTGCAGAAATTTCTCCCACATTCTTCAACTATTCTCCTTGAGTTCAGGACATGCAACAAAATTATTTTTATTTGAATTTCAAATATTTCTTTTCCTTTGGGGAATGCCACCCTGAGACCTCTGCCGCCCAGAGACCTCTTGGAAGTGGGGCGGCTAAAAATCCTGTTAATAAATAAATAAATAAATAAATAAATAAATAAATAAATAAATAAATAAATGGCTCAGGATCCCTATCTTATGGATCATATGGAGTGGCCAAGATGACGCTTCACCTTCCCATTGCTTCCCATATATATTTGAAGACATGGGGAAGGCATCTCAGAAGCATTTTTTTCTACAGCAGCTCCACTGGCTGATGATCTGTTTCTGGGGGGGATTCAAACTGAGGGTTTTAACCTATAATGCCGTGAACAGCTTGGCACCAGGCTGCCTCAAGGATTGTACGGTTATCTCCCATTATGAGCCAGCCCAGTTGTTAAGGATTCATTCCTTCAAAAATGCTGCAGGCTATGGGTGGAAATTAACAAAGTAAGAAAATTATTTTTAGCAAATCTGCAGGCCGCATGTTTTCATTTGGAAACCCCCCCCCCCCCCAATATTCATTGCTCTGCAGTCAGTCAGTGATGGAGTGAGGTGGGGCCACAAACCAAGATGCTAAGGCATATGTTATAATTTCCATGTGGTATAATCTCATTGAAAGGATTCCATGTCTTTGAATTGGCTTGCAACTTCCATACAAACTGTTACTGGTAACATATGCAGTAAGTTTGCTGGATTTATTATCCCTAAAATATATCAGAAATTACCAGAGGCATTATCAGTCATGGGCATTATACCGCCCCATACCACTTCAAGTAGTTTCTGGGCAGTTTACAGTTTTTAATTGCAGTATGCAGGCTACATATTGCCCCCACCCCAGCAAGCTGGGTATTCATTTTACCAACCTTGGAAGGCTGGAAGGCTGAGTCAACCATGAGCCGGCTACCTAGGATTGAACCCCAGATTGTGAGCACAGTTTTATCTGCAGTACAGGCATTTAACCACTGCGCTACGGGGCTTGCCAGTCAAATGGCTGAAAAACATTGTACCTGTTCAGCTATTAAGCATGTTAAAGCATGTTAGTGGAGCTAAAGCTCGGGTCCCATCAGGGTGATGTCAGAGCCCTCCTCCCTCCTTACCATTACTTGACTGCTCTTCTTCTACCTCTCTTGTTCATTTGGGCCACACAAACTCAAAGCCCCCTCTTGTTCACAGCAGGCAAGCCTCTGCTGGTGATTGTGTTGGTGATGGCTATTGTTGCACACCATCACTCTCCCCCTGCCTCCCCATGGGGCCATCCTGTGAAGAGAATTTGACTTCACTCAACTGGAAAGGTAAAGGAGAAAGAAACAGCTGCTACAGCCCATCCATTATCTCAATCAGCTGTTTCCTTCCTTAGTCGCTGCCCCTGCTGCTCAGAGGAAAGCCTTCATTAATCAATTCATTGCATGTTTGTTTTATTTAAGCAGGCAGTTTTGAAGTTATCTGCATCATGGGAAGCACTACTGGGCCTACAGCAAAAGTTGGCCACTTTCTGTACTCCAGGAAGGCCTTTAGGTAGGAGAAAGGTGATGCAAATCATCCCAGCTTCATCTTGCATGGAGGCTTCTGAGATGTAAGTTTTCATTAAAAAGGAAAATACAAAGGAAAGGCACTGGCCCATCCTGCAAGTCCCCCAGTTGTGGGCCATGAACACTGCTTTTGAACTGACCTTGGCTTGAGCTGCATGGCTTGGAAGGGATAGCATGTATCTGAAGACGGATTCGCTCATGCCTATACTTTCAGTAGAGTTTTGGTTATAGTGGAGAGAATGCTGATGAGGATTTGGGATTTGGGCTGGATTCATAACCCTCCCTCAACCATGGAGACTCACTGGGGATGATGGCAATGAAAAACTATTTCACAATAGAAATGGGAATGAATTGTTTTGTGGCAGGTAGTTGGACTTCATTATTGCACCAACATAGGTGCCACATGTTCCTTGCCCCTCACCCCTACCCGCTTCTCTGTGTGGGCGCTGCTCTTCCCTTTCAATCTTCATCATTGCACCAACATAGGTGCTGCATGTTCCTTGCCCCCAACCCTACCCGCTTCTCTTTGCGGGCGCTGCTCTTCCTTTTCAGTCCCAGCAGGACCGTCGGCTTCCCTCCCCTGACTCCTCCAGCTGCCACCTGCTGTGCAGGAATCCCTGCCTGCACCTCCTCGTCTGCGTTGATGGGCTGTTGGAGGAACTGGGGGAGGGAAGCAGGGGCTCCTTCCAGAACTGGACAAAGGCCTGAAGAGGAGAGGAAGAAAGGCATGTGCCCAACTAGTGAGTGGAGAAGCCTGTATGTGTGGGGGAAAGGAGTGCGTAGCACCTGAGGCACAAAGAAGCACAGCAATCTGGCATGAATCCACTTGTGCCCATCTCTACGCCTTAAATATCAGCTAAAATAATTAATGCAGTTGTTCGATGAGTTGTTTGATGAAGCAAAGGACTTACTGTAAAACAACAATGGTTTTTCATATCACTGCAATATAATCACTCATTTTTTCCTATGAAAGCATGACCAAGGAGACATTGGTGTGGTCTTTGCATATCAGAATACGAGTTGTCGAAACATTTTCATATACATTACTGACACTGATGTTGCGATGTTGTCAGCAGCAATGGAATAAACACGATCAGCTGCTGCTCATCTATATTTGGCTTTTTTCTCACTGTACCTGTCTACTTATCAAATCATGGGCATGGAAATATGATAGCCTTATTCACCTGGAATGATCTCCCAGTGCTTACTGAGGAACTGGCAGGCAGCCTTCATAAAATTCCAGAAGAAACTGTGAATCCGATTGAGAGTTTAGCTGTACTCTTTTTATGACTGCACAAGTGTCTGGCTCTGTACTATTTGCAAAGAGATGTTCTGGGAGGGAGAGGGATTCACCAACATAGGTTGCTTGTGGCCAACATAACACTACTTCGAGGATTCAGTGGCCTATAGCCTATTCTTGAGTTTGTGTTTTATAATAGCCACACGGCTCCCCCTTTTATTTCAGAGGGATGAGGACTCCAAAGCAGTCACGGTGTAATCCTTTCATATCATGATAATCACTGTGTGGACACCCATGGTTGTCACTCTCTCAGACATCCCAGAGTCACCAAGAGCAGATGTCTTTTATAGGTGCAGGAGTCAAAATTGCTCTCAATATGAAAAGGCCCTTGTGAGAGAGAATGGTCCAGCCATTAAGCCAGACGACCTTTTTGCATGTGGTTGCCTGCCACTTTCCCTTCCCATTGAGCATTGCTCTGCCCAGCTTATTTCTGTTGTGTGTTAGACAATCAATGAAATAATTTATTAACAGAGATGAGCCAGATGCCTTATCCAGCAATAAGCAGGACAGCCCCCCCCCCCAACTGATGTCAAAGAGTTTAACTGAGTAATCACTGTGATGTTAAAATACCCAGTGGACTTTGTGGTTTTTCTAGCTAATTTAAAACAGGTGCAGCAATCATTATATTGCCAAGCCTTTTAATTATTAAGGATGGTTTTAATAATTATGTGAGAGACCTACAGTCCACTTTGAGTTCTTCTTTCCTGCTTTCCCTTTCTCCCTAGGACAGAGTAGTCTGTATTATCTTTTGTTCATAATATTGATCCTTTGTCCTCCTAAGGGTGAAAACGTAATAAAATCTGTACATGCCAAAATGGATAGCATACTACAACCCAGATAGATAATATTGATAACCAAAGGAAGAGAGGGTGTATTGGGGACAGGGGAAGTATTTGTCAAAACTCAATAACTTTAGAGTACATTGTATATCTTTCAGCTTTCAATTACAGGTTAACTCCTGAGAGAAATGTATACAGTTACAGTGTAGTTTATTTGCTTTGCTTTTAAATACAGATTTGTAACTTGCCTAGATCCTCATAAAGCTGGAAGACACTACACCGTATAGTGGATTTCTGTATCTTGCTGCATTAATTCCACTATGCAAATTCTTACACATTTTTGTATTGTACTCTTTCTGCTCGAATGAATATTTCTAATTATAGATCTGTATCTTTTCCCAGCGTTGGGCCTGATTGGTTTTGGTATGTGATAGGAATATTATGTTAATATAATAATAGTAATCAAATTTTGGATGTAAAGGGTAATGGTTGGAACTGAATATAAGTTTGCCCTATATTACTAATTTAATTTAATTTTGCCCATAGATCTGGAAAGCATAGGCTTTCTTCACTATAGAAAAAACCATCATCCTTTTGATGCAAACACATGTTAGAGGGACAGAATAGTTCACAAAATAATTAGCTTGTCTAACAGGGCCAACAGTTTATTACTAAACAGTAGTTTACTGCATATTGAAAAGCTGTATGCATCCAGCATTGTAATGTGCAAATAGTACCACTTGACTTTTTGCTTATAATGCTGGGTTAAGATCCTGGCAGCATGGCAGTGAACATGACATTTGCAGTGGTTTGATAGCAATGGCTGCTGTTCTTCCACCAGTGCCATCTACCTGGTCAGTTGCCTTCTGGATTTCCTAACAAACATCCATCTGTCATTGGCCACTGTATTAGAGAAGCTCAGATGTGTAATATGCATAGTGATATCAAGTTCAGCGTTGTACTTCCTCCAATGATTGTGAGTAAAATGCAGCCATTTCCTTTTATGAAGGAACAGAGAGTGCTTTACTTGACAACTCAGTAACAACCTTTGGTTAAGCCTGTTCCTCGACATATAGCTCTTTGAGAAGTCAAAGTCCAGGAAAGGAAAAGCACACCAAGTATTTTGATATATTTCAAAATATAAAACATTACTTACAGAGAATCTGTAATCTTTATTTACAGAGAAACTGAGGGTGATTGTAGTGCTTCTGTTTTCCTCTTAAGTCATTTTTGTATTTCTGAGCATTTGTCATAAATTAAAACCCTTCCTCCAGCAAGTTAATGAATGTTTACACAGGACACTTGTTCTGAAATGAAGCAGAATGAAGCAAAAGCCCTGATTATACAGAGGCAGCTTCCCTCAGTGCCACAAAGACCATTTATTTAAAAAGGGTAAAAAAAAAAACCCTCTGCTTCTCCTCCCCACCATTGGGCGCCTAGAGGGCGATGCTGAGGTGTCTTCATTTTTCCCCTCTTCCAATGCAAGCGCTGATAGCAGCCATTAGCACTTGCATTGGAAGAGAAAAAAATTGAATAAACCACCGCTTCTCCCTCGATGCACCTAATGGTGGAGGGGAGAAACAGAGGTTTTTAAAAAATGTCCTTAAGCAACCGAGCCAAGCACTTGGCTTGGTTGCTTAAAGACATTCTAAATGAACTGCGGTTCCCCCCTCTGATTGGGAGGGGGAAGCCGCAGGTCATCTAAAGTGGTTTCCTATAGGAATGCATTGAGTATCAATTAATCTGTTCCGGAGGAACGGATTTCAATGCATCCCTATGGGAAACTGCTCACTGACTCACAAGATTAGCCACTTACGAGCGTTCTCTCAGAACACATTAATATTGTAAGTTGGGGTTCCACTGTATTTAAGATTGGGATCCACAGAAGCATCTGTTTCAATGTAACATCTCCTCAAAAATCAGAACTATTTTAATAGCTTCCTGAACTATGTAATGGACTCCTATTGGCCAATTACAAGGTACAGCAATTAACACCACTGGAGTAAACACTATGCACTAATTTAAAATCTTCAAGTTGTCACTTTTTGAAGAATGCCAATCTCTCTTTTTGTTTCTGTTCAAAGTACCTACTGATTATTATTTTTTTCCTACACCACACTTTTGTACACCTTGGAAGTACAATACTGGTACATGGCACAGAGGAATCTTAGGAAACAGACTTCATGCCAATATCTTTCTTTTTGGCAGAATTAAAGCAGGGAAAGGCAGGCAGGCAAAATCTTAGACCACTTTAAAGACAACATATTTAGTTTAGTGTTAGCTTTCATGGATCAAAATGCCACTTCTTCAGGCCATTCTTGTATCCAAAGAAGTAGATTTTGACTGAATGAAGTGTCATAATATTTTTCTGCCTTCATTCCCCCCTCTCTAATTTTGAGGTGATTTGCTGGTGCCGCCATTTTGGAAAGATAAAACAGAGTTCAAATGGTAATTACTCCACAATGTATAGCTCTTTTGTGGAGCTACAACATCCTGAATTGTTTTGAGATGTTTTCAGGTGACTGCTAGACTGTAGAAACAGCCGTTTGGTCTGCAACCTTCCCATCTTCAGATCTAGGTAATATTCTCAGCAATGCCTTCTTGGCAAGCTTTTCAAGGCCCAGCTGAAATTCATAGTTGAATCATTGCACATGTCTAGATTACTTCTCATCCCAATAACTGATTAGCTTCAAAGATTCAAAGAAAATTAGGTGAATCTTCTTGTAACACAGAGATTCCAATAACAGCATCTGCATGGGAAGCCTTCTACCAAGAGATACATAAGGAACATGATAAGATGGACTCTCCAACAAATTTTTTTTTAGGAAATATAAATGACTGCCCTAAATGGCCCCCAGTCAGAATGCAGGAAATTAAACCTATCATACAAACATTAAAGAATAACAAGGCTCCTGGAGAAGATCTCCTACCCCCAGAACTTTTTAAGGAAAAGATAGATTGGTGGGCAGCCGTATTAGCCGGCCTGTTCACGCATATAAATAACACAGGCTGCATGCCCAAGGGATGGAGCACATGTATAGTGGTCCCATTGTATAAAAAAGGTAATCGAAAAGATCCTAATAACTATAGACCAATCAGCCTAATAGATATTACAGCTAAAATTTATGCTAAATTCATCTTGCAGAAACTAGAAGAATGGGCTGATGAAAATGCCATATTTGCTGAAGAACAGGCAGGTTTTAGACGAGGAAGGAGCACTATCGACAACTGTTTTATTTTACTACACCTGATATCAAAATATACCTCGAGGGGCGAACAGATATTTGCGGCTTTTATAGATTTAAGTTCAGCTTTTAACTCTATTAACAGACTTATTTTATGGAGGAAACTCTTAAAGACAAATATTGAGAGAAGGCTTTTATATCTTATAATGGCTCTATATACAAACACAAATTTACAAGTTAGAACAGGTGCCAATCAGGCCTTAACTAGCAAGATTGCCACATATAAGGGAGTATGCCAAGGTTGTATTTTAGCTCCATTTCTTTTTAATTTTTACATTAATGACATAGTTTCTTGTATGGCTTTGCCAGAATACCATATGCCAAAAATATTAGACAGATCAGTAAACTTGCTTCTCTATGGAACTTGCTTCTCTCAGGAATCTTTGAAAGAATCTTTGAATCTTTGAACTGATTAGCTTGACTAATACATTCTAGTTAATTTGAGGTTGTAGATAGATTTGTGTTGGATTTTCACATTTATGGCCACTATATTATACCACTGCTCAGATATTAAGAGTAGTCTCCTTTCTGCTATGGGAGGTCACAGCATGCCAAACTAGGAAAATGGCAGAGAGTAAGAACATTTTTCTGAGTAGTCTTCTCATACCCAGTATTCCATTCTTTATAAGAGGAGCAGAGAAGGAGAAATTCATTGACTCAAAACATTTTTAGAGTAGAAAATCACACTAGAATAGACCCACTGAATCAATGGGGATTTAGTGGGTAAACTCCTCTGTAAGCCCCATTGATTCAAACAGGTCTATATACTCACTGTGACTTATTGTGCTTAAGTAACTCCCAGTTAGAGCAGGCCCATATCAATCAGTAAAGCACATGAAGGCGGTGACTCGTCAAATCTCAGTTGATTCAATGGGCCTATTTTAGTGCAATTTACTACTAGATTTCAGCTATTATTCATGGATTGCAAATGCATGGAGTACAGAACGTGTGTTTCTGTGTCTGTGTGTTCTGTAGTAGATGGATTTGCAATCCATGAACAATAGTTGACTCAAAAGAAAATATGTATACAGTATATATACTCCCATACCCGAGTTATACAGAGATACTGACATGAAAAAACAAAACATGGCAGCAGCTGTGAACACCCATGGTGTCACCTATGGTTTGATATTGTTGCATTAGTCAGCTAGAGCAATGTGAGTTGCTTCCAGAACACTATTTTTCTACCTCTGCCTGAAATGTGAAGGTAGCTGCCAAACAGACAGAGAATTGGCAAGGCTAGCCCTTGTACTTGCCGGGGGGGGGGGGGCACACCTTTCTATTTATGGAACACTCCTGCTGCATCAGGGCAATGGGTTTCAAAAATGCAGTAATGTTTGAAGCAGGCTGCTGTGAAAACTGGGATATTGGGAACAACTCCAGTGCAGGTAGTAAGCAAAACCTGACCTAGAAGTTCCACTGCCAATTCAGTCTGCTACATAATTTACAGCCTAATCCATAGGATTTGTGCTGCTGGCACAACACTTTGAAGATCCCTGTGCTAATCTTATTTGACAATTCTACTTCCAGTCATTAATATTCATATTTCCTTAAAACGGTGTGCCATATTTTCAGACCTCCTCATAGTCCTGATTGTGGAAGAATCTTAACTGAATTTAAAGATCCTATTCTTTAAGGATTTGATTGGATCTAATCATAGCTGCCTTTTTATCAAACGAAAGTAACTTTCCCATGGTAGCAGTGTTGGTAAAGTCATGGATGAGTTTCCATAAAAATATGCTGCGCTGTTTGTATGGATCTCATGAACGACAGAAAAAATACAAAACTGCCAGTGTTTGTGTGCATTATCTCTTTGATTTTACTGGTGGTAGATCATCAGAACTTGCTGTTGTTAGGAGTGCCAGAGTAGTGTAATGCAATCAATGATAAAAGTTGCTTTGCTTCTCTTACTGCTTTTCTAATGTGTTTGAAAGATAAACAACAGAGTTGTCTTTAGAGAAACACCGAGTTTTCTTGTCACTATAAATACACATCACTCAGGATAAATACAATTTTACTGCATTTCCCAGTAAATATTCCTAGTAGTTTAAGTGAAAGAAAAATTGACTTTAAATGTTTTGCAGTTTCTTGGAGAGCTTAAAAGTATGGATGGAAAGACATCTCTTTATTTTAAATTTCAATTTTGCGGGTGTTTTCCTACTCCGTTCTACTGTCAGAATGTCAACAGTTTTCTTTCATAGCAATATCACATGATTATTTCTTTACACTTGTTAGTGCTTTCTGCCAGTCTCTTGTCTTAACTTGACTTGAAGACTTGAATGGTTCCATTAATGACACGTGGTGGCACTTTCCTTTATTGTTCATCATTGATGACTTTCTGACAGGAAGAGCCGATGTTTTTGGAGTTCTCCAGAAATTGCAATGCCATCACTGAAGAGACAGGCTTTGGTGGATGGGGAGTCCTGGTTATGGATCTGCCACAATGACAGTGTCTGATTTCCTTTTGACAGCATCTATGATCTGAAGAGAAAACCGTCATGCTTTGCTGGATTTAATGTTCTTGGTGCTGTAGAAAGCAAAACAAGACCTTCTTGGTTGACTCTAGAAATACCCATTATGCTCATTTTCATTATTAGAAGCAACGATTACTGTCATTAAGTAAATTACCTCCATAATGTGAGCAACCGTGTTCTAGTAATTAATTGCAGTCATGACTGACATTGATTCAGAAGGAGATTTAGTACTCCCAAGTTGATGATGGTGCATGCCAGTTGTTGCTTTTTATTGGAATCAAGAGTTTGTTGCTGCGGCTCTTTCATTCTGTGATGCCCATATATTTTCACAGCCTGATGATAAATGTTGCATAAATTATGGATAGATGGCTATGTAAAGAGAGTTGCTTGTAAAGGGACCTAATTAATCAAGTCATAGAAGTTAATCTACAGATTCAGGTAAATATTCAGCTTTGCGAAGTGGTTTGGAGGTTTATCACGTGTTCTTCAAATGGAGGGTCTTTGTGGACTTGGTTTTTATAGAGAACTGGTCAGCAGCAGCTCCTGTGGTCAAAGCCAGTGGAAAAAGCACTGCTGGGGCATCTGTCAGCCATTAGTACCCAACTAAACTAAGTTAATATCTTCTCATCCAATTCCAAATGAGGGAGAGCCAGAATAATTTCATTGTACAGAGAAGCTTCTGGTCTGTTTTGACTGCAATTTAGTTTTATTTATCAAAGATCAGCCAGTAAAACAATTGTCAGTCTCCTCAAAACCGGTTTCAACTATTTCTCTTCAAAGTAGGTATGTACAGCACTTGGTACAACAGAGAAAATATCAAAAAGTGAAAATTCAGAGTGTGAACACAACCAGATGATTTGCCTCATCAGAATCTGAGATAAAATTTAGATGATGAGAATTTCAGAAGACCTATTAGTCTAGTATAACAAAGCCAACACAGAGCTATATGGCATCATTAAATGCTATATCACAGCAAATGTTTTTGTAGTCTAGTATGCATTTTGTCAGATGCATAAGCAGGCTTATTACAATGCATATTTTACTTTTTTGCTATTGATCTGAATTCAACATGAAAAGCTAGAGGTTATCTGCTAGTTTAACATTGCTTTCTATTTCCCCTGCAGCCCTCAGAGGTTAGAACTACCTAAAAAGTTGAAGTACTTCAACTCACCTGGGCCAGCTTTTGAGGGGAGATGAGGGAGAGAAACTGTGTTTTCCTACTTCTGCTGATGGAATCAGCTCTGTCAGTACAAAGTCACTGTTTCCTCCTACTCATCATATTTATATGAGCTTTTATGGGCAGGTCCACTTCTTACACTGAGGTCTGAAGGGATGAACTTGTATACAGTAGCTCACATTAAATAATAACAGTCTTTAAGATGCTACAGAGTATTTGTCTTTTTCTAAATTTTAATTATATTTCCTTCCTATTTTGGATCTTTTTTAATAGATATTGAAACCATCCTGGAAAATGTTCAGTTGACAGACAATGCAGGAATATTGTAACTTTTTTTACTCATTTACTGTACAACATTTTTTCACAAGGATTTTTCCACTTTATTCTACAAGAGGAAACAAATCCTTGTTTTCACATTACATTTTATCGCCAGACTCTCCCCATTCTTCTTAACTCATCATTAAGCCGAAGTATTAATTTAAGCACCATGACTCTACAGCACAAAGCTGTGATTATCCCACCCTATGCATCCATCTGAATAACTAGCTAACTAAATAATTGGAGACCAACATATACATCCTGTTGTTTAGTCTAGTCAGTCACACTAGAGTAGGCCCATTGAATTGGTGAGGAATTGGTGAGCCAACTCCTCTGTAGGTTCCACTGATTCAAAGGATCCCACTCTACTGGCCATTCACTTGAGCACTGAATTAGCCCATTTCAATCAATAGAACTTGCAAAGGAGATGACCCCTCAAATCCCCATTGATTAACTGACCCTTCTTAATAAATAAATAAAATGTTTATTTACGGTCATAGACCAAAATGTTACATGGCAATCAAGTTCAAAAGACAACACCAATAATAGAAATATAGTTGGATAAATTAAAAACTAATAAATTGTAGCCATGGAAAACATTAATAGACATATAATTGCATAAGAGAATAATAAATAAATATTCTAAATATTATATTAAAATGTGGAAGGGTATTATATCATACACTGGAAAATTCGGGGATCTAAAATTCTGATGACAAAATCATCTTACGGGATGCCATGACTGCCACACAAAATCTGGCCCTTACCATAGTTATATTTATGTTCTTATCGGCTAGTAGATACTCAATATAAAATTTACTGGGTCTACCCGGGAACCTTTGGAGAATTGGATATAAAAGCTCTTTGCGTAGGTCCCTGTAAAAGCTGCAATACAGAAGTACATGTTCCAGTGTTTCAACATCCCCACAGTTGCAGGGGCATAAACGTAGATGATAAGGAACCCCTTGAAATCTTCTGTCCAGCAGTTTGGAGGGTAACATATTTAATCTGACTAAGGTAAATGCTCTTCTAAATTTGAGGGAAACTATGTTGTTCAGGTAGGAGGGGAGCATAAACACATTATTACATATACTACTTGAGTGAAATAAAAGGCCCCAGTTCTGTTGGAGTTCAGTGTCTCTGAGCCTTTGATGGATGGCAGTTCTGGCACTACTATAGCCCAGGGTAATAACATGCTTTACTGAAAAGCCAAGAGACATACATTCATGTTCTAAGAACCGTTTCCACTTGGAATGAAATAAATCTGTAAGGATCAAAGGGGCTAAGCTGACAGGAAAAAAAGAGAAATTTCAACCAAGTATTAAATAATTGCACTTTGGCTCGGAGACCCACAGAGGTTAGGCCAGCCTCCATTCGGATGGCAGTGTTAGAGACACATGGAGGTACCGCAAATATGGTTCTCAGAAATTTAGTTTGAATTCCCTCAAGGGAACTCAGGTTGGACTGGACAAATAATTGAGCACCGTATGTCACATGAGCAAGCACTTTGGCCTTAAAAACCTAGAGAGCAGAGGGAATATGTTGGCCACCCTTAGAATAGAAGAATCTAAGTAAAACAGTAATGATTTTTCTAGAATTAATTGTTGCATTTCTGATGTGGGGAAGCCAAGATCCAGAGGAGTGGAAAAGAATACCTAGGTATTTAAAGCTAGAGACCTCCTCAATCAGGTTACCATTAATGTACCAGTTACGTTTGAATCTTCTTCTAGTAAAGATCAGTACCTTGGATTTAGAATAATTAATGATAAGTTGTTCATTGGCACAAAAGGAGGAAACGGCTCTTAAAAGATGCTGTAAACCAACACTAGGTAAAGATAATAAAACTGCATCGTCTGCATATAAAAGAATAGAAATTGGGTGATGAGATAATTTAGGAGGGTGGAAATTGGGATTTGATAAACGATCCACTAACCCGTTAATAGAAAAATTAAATAATAGGGGAGTTAAAATGCAGCCTTGCTTGACACCCCTTAGGGAAGGGATTGAATTCGTTAAAGTTCCTGCTTTATTACATACAACTTTCAGCCGTGTATTTTCATAAAGGCATTGCATCAACAGTAAAAGACGACGGTCAATGGAAGTGAGTTCAAATTTTCTCCAGAGACGCTCTCTGGGTACCAAATCAAAAGCAAATTTGAAGTCAATATAACGAGCCACCCTTGGGTGAGGCATATTTATCTGCCAAATGCTGCAGGATAAGGGCTTGGTCAATAGTTGATCTACTGGAATGGAAGCCTGCTTGTTCATCCGCTAAAATATTATTTGTGCTAAACCAATCCACTAATTTGTTATAAAGAAGTCTCGCATAAAGTTTACTGATTGTGCTCAGCAGACTTATGGGATGATAATTGGCCAGATCATGTTTATTACCCTTTTTGTAAATCGGAATTATGATAGCCAAGCCCCAGTGCTCGGGTATTATAGCAGTGTGATTAATCCACGAGAATAAGGAGGCTAGAACCGGGGCCCATCATTCTGGGTTAGCCTGAAGTAAGTCAGCGGAAATAAGGTCAGCACCAGGTGCTTTCCCAGATCTTTGTTGGTTAATTAAGGAAATAATTTCACCAGCTGTGACGGGGGGCCAGTTCACTAGAAATGCCAATTCCTCCTGAGGTGGCATTTGATGGCAGGGCTCCATGGCAAATCTGTCTCTAAAATGTTTCTCCCAGACTGCAGGGGAAATACAGTAATCCTCGATGGAATAAGTGTCTGACATACCCTCAGAGACAACTTTCCAAAAGGCGGCAGACTCCTTAAGTTGGGAAGCAGCAATTAGATGTTTCCAATTCTTTGATTGCATCTGAGCTTTTTTCTTCCTGATCAAGGCCTTGTAGTTCTGTTTTAGAGTGAACCAATTGGAAGGGATCTTAACTAAATTCTGGTTCTTATAAGCCCAATAATTAGTGACTAAAATTCTTTTGGCGGCTTTACACTCATTATTAAACCACGGTTTGGAATAGCCATGATAGGCCGGCCTGACCTCGCGGGGGACCTTAATTAGGTACTGTTGAAGAGAGCCAATGAGTTCACCATATGCTTTAAGTAAAGAGAAATGTGAAGAAGCGGAAGTAATTGATTTGCCAAGATGCATAAAGACCTCAGAGTGTAATAGATGGTTCATAAGTTCACTCATTTTAGGTGACCATTTCGAGCAAACAGCCCTCCTTTCAACTGTGTGCTCGATATGGCATATACTGTCAGTAAATATGGTTGGATCATTAAACTGAAACTTTAGAGTCAGGGGCAAATGATCACTTTCAAGCCGACAATCCACCTTAAAATCCCTAATAGAATCAACACAGTTAGGAGAAACTATAATGTAATCTATAACAGATGCACCCATGGTGGATATAAAAGTATATTCACCCAGCCTGTCTCCCTTACAGTAACCATTTAGGATGACCAAGTCCAGGATAACAATTGTAAGCATAAGGAGTAAACCAGCAAAATTGCAGTTGAGATCTTTCGAGGACCTACTATCAAAAATATAATCGGTATTTATACCGGGGGGGGGGGCATTTTGAAACGTGCAAAGAGGGTCTCATCACTTGGGCCAATCCTCACATTATAATCACCGGCAAAAACAGTGAAAGCAGAGGGGTACAATGGTATTAGACTCCCGAGATAGGACTCTATGGCAGACCAGAGTGTAGCTGAATGAGAACGGGTTTTCTGAGGTGGAAGGTAAACATTGATCAAAAAAAGAGATGTTTTAAATCTCAAAACCAGGGAAATAGCCACGTCTGAAGTATGGTCTATAATATGAATCGTGGCTTGAAGTGCAACATATTGTGCTAAGGCTAAACAACAGAATTTCAGCCAGTATCATCTTAGAACAGTGGTGGCGAACCTTGGGCACGCCAGATGTTTCGGACCACAACTCCCACTTCTTTGTCATTGGCAATACACACCCAGAATTCTGGGAGTTGTGGTCCAAAACATCTGGAGTGCCGAAGGTTCGTCACCACTGTCTAAGAACGCTTATATTAGTTATTAACTCAAATGGGATGTGTGCTCCACATAATAGTTGTGGGAAATTAGAAATACTGTAAATTACTAGTGGAAATGTGTGTGGTATCACATGCCTAAATGTGGTTAACTGGAAATAAATCCTACTAACTGGCTATAGCGTGAATATTGTTGACATATTATCACAGACTTATGACCATGCCTATATTTTTAAATAGAAATTTTGATGTAAAGATTTTTAAAACATTCTAAAACATCCTTGTACTAAATCTTTTGTGGATTTTTTCCACTCTTATTTCTGGCCCCTTTTTCTCCCTGGTATCTAACAGGTTCTCGTTAATTTGGGTTTTTACTACTGTATTTCCATTTTCTCCTTCACACTTGGCTAATATAATTTACTGCTCTATAATGACACAACATGAAGTCTTGACAGTTACCCGAGGGCAAGAGGAGTTTGAGAGGCGTCTTATAAGGTAGAGCGGTGCTTGGGGGATACAGAAAGCATGCGCTGTAATGCTGACTCAGTTCTTTGCAATTTTAGGCTGAAGGGAGTTCTCAGTTAAGAAGAAAGGCATGTTTTGTATGTCTTTTTTGAACAAACATTTAACAACAAAAGTAACTTCATATCCTTACCAGCAAATGCATGGGTGAGAATAGGTACATATGATTGATTGACACTAAAGTGTTAGTCTAATGTGACAATTAGCAAGGCTCAGGATGTTATGTGTTAAAAGGAACTCATTGCATGACTTACTGCTTCTCAGTAATCAGGCTGCCATCATTCCTGTTCCAATTGCATAAATAATGGGTTGCACTGTGTGTTATGGTGCCTTCCCGTTGTTACCAATAGGCTGGGAGAATGCACAGATACACTTTTTAATGGCCTGTGATTAAATTGCCTCTTGGAGGCAATTTAATACATATATCCAAAAGATAAGCTTAAGAATATGCTTTCGATTTCAAATTGATAAGACAGTGGCATGCAATGTGAAAAATTAGTGCCAAAATGCCCTTCAAAATATCCTTTAAAAGTAAATTTAGGAAGTAACTAGGTATTACTTGTTACAGCTAAGAAACATAGGTATTTCTCCGTACATCAAAATGGTAACATTGTGAATTGGTTCAGTAGGTAGTTCCTCTGTTATACAGTGGTACCTCTATTTATGAGCAATTTTACTTCAGAGCAGAAAACCGTTGGTGTTTTAAGTGCTGCCTTACAAATTCTAGATGCTCTCTGTTCTACTTACATTTTTTTAATTATTTTTTGGGATTTTTTAAAAGATACAGCTGCTCTACTTGTGAGTTGTTCGACTTATGAGCATGCATTCGGAACAGATTAAACTCATAAGTAGAGGTACACCTGTATACATTTACTGCTTGCTTAGTGTATTCAGTCAGTGGGGATAGAAGATACAGTGGTGCCTCTTAAGACGAATGCCCCATAACATGAAAAACTCACAAGGCAAATAAAATTTCTCAGGATAGGGTTGCTCCATAAAATGAAAACTGTTTATGGAATGCTTTAGAAGATGAAAATCTGGTCTGCATTTTGAAAAAAGTTACCCAGGATACATTGCAGCCACGTAGTTTTTGGAGGGGTAGGAGGAGTCTTTTCATCAAGTTCTGGAGCCATTCTGGACATTGTCTTGCAGCAGTTTTTGGACTTTTAGAACTTGGAAAGGTAAGGAGCTGAGGTTTCCTTGCTTTCTTTTGTGTTTTTTCATTGTTTTTCATTGCACTTTTGGCAGGAACAGGCTGGGGGTTGCCTCGCTGCTTGCTTTTGTTCATGTTTGCATTGCACGGGGGCGGGGGGGATCTGTGTTCTGGGGGTGGGTGGTTCCAGCTCTGCATGCCTTCAACGTCCACTTCACCACCACGTCCGGTGGGGGGGGAACCAGCTTGTTTTGGCTTTTTTACCAACCTCTGGACCGGATTAATCAGTTTCCCATTTATTCCTTTGGGAAACCACATTTTGTAATACAATTTTTTTCATAAAATGAATTGACACATAGAATGAATTACATTTGTCTGATGAGGCACCACTGTACTTGATACAGCCAATATTTTTACATGGAAGGATGGTGGTGGTGGGGAGAGTTATTAGGTGAGTAGAAAACAGCTTACTTAGCCAACCACTGGACACAACCCTTATCCACTTCAGGAGGACAACACACATTAGAGTCAATTCCTAAACACAGGAAGGCACACACGGGCAGAGAACACATATTCTAAACCTACAAAGGGAATAGTGCTCTTCTTTTCAGACCACTGGCTCCCAGATTTGACAAGATTATTCATACTTTGTGTACAGTTACTGGTAGCTATAGCAAAACCCTATAATTTGCAGGCATCTGTTTTAAAGTTCCTGCGCTACTTTATACTGTCATTAGCATTTATTTAAAATATGACACAGGTTAAGTTGTCTAATCAGTAGGAGCTATTATAGTGTGCTTTGAATGAAAAAGAAGATGGCTTTGAATCTGCTTAAAACGTCTCACTGGAATTTCTCTGAATACAAATGGTGTCATGTGCCCATTATAGCAGGTACTTTATCCTCCTTTGTCATTAGAACTTGGCAGTGGGAGGTGTATTCATAGAGAATACAGACATCCAGAATAGCCTGTTTTATTTTCTTTTAAAAAAATTCATCACACAGTTTGACCCCATGGGACACTTTGACAGGAACAGCAGGTGCAGGTACAAGTCAGGGGCTCATACCCATAGGAGAAAGCCATAAAAAAAATAAACCTGGATGATTTAATTAACAAATGGAAGGAACAAAAGTGTTGCAGAATGAACTTCAAATACATGGAACAATTTAATATTTTCATAGATAACAGCTTACCTTAGAACTTTTCTTTACAGATGAGAATGCTGAGAATGTATAAAAAGCATACAAAACTCTGCATATTTTGGAAAAAGGTAAAGAGTGAAAGTTTCCTTGCTGTTCAAAGTCATGCTAAAGGGCACCTGATCTTGTATGCAGCAATAAAAAAAATAAAAATAAAACAACCCATAGAACTTCTGAAGTTGGGAGTTCTTTTTGTGAATATGAGGGAGGAATATTGTCCAATAGATGTGTCATAAGGTCTACAGCATTTCCTGAATGAATCCCAGTGGTTTGGGCTTTGTGCCCAAAATTCTAGTTTGATACAATCTTACTAAATGTTTCATTAAAGGACAGTGTGCGCCAGAAAACAATAACACAGAGGGCAGACTTACTGTGTGCTTTGATTATCATTTGCTTCAGTGCCATGGTAAACATTCTTGTAATTAAGAACCATATTTCACCATTTAAAGGTCCTTCATACTCATCTAGAGTATTAAATACTAGCTGTAGTGTAACAATCAAAGAAATCAATGTGGGAAGCCTGAGATATATTCTCCTGGAACAGTTTTTACAGTTCCTGCCTCACTGTCGTGATGTTCAGAATATGTACAGCAGTGCATCTAAGCTTTCAGGTCATTGTTTTTATAAGGTCATGCTATTATGTATTTTCTTAATTTTTATTAAATGCACTTGTCAGGTAAGATTAAACCTTTCATCATTTTCTATCCTAAAAGCCTGCATTCATTTGCTAGCAGGAAATGTGAATAGTAAGTGCATTTTCCTCCACCAGTTAATAACCGGGCTTGAGTTAATGGAGAACAGCAACAGCAGAATTTAAAAATCATGTAATTGTTGCCTAAAAGCAACTCAGCAGCAGTTCCCATTTATCAGTTAATCTACAGTGCTTCACCGTAGGATGCCTGATCAAAACATGGAAAGGGGGAAACTCTAAGCCCTTGAATCCTACGATTTCATGTAAATGAGCACAGGGGAAATGGGGATTGGACAAAAGAGCAAGATTGGTTACAATGTATAGATTGGATCAGAAGGGAGTGGAATTGTTAATCAGAAATACTATCTGGTGATATGCATGTCATTGAACTTGACATTCAAGCAACATTTTGAAGGACACAAAGTGCAGAGGTTCTTTTCTTCCTGTTACAATGTGCAGTAGCAAACATGGATCATTCACATTAACAAGAGAGAATTGTCCTTGGTGTGTTTCTGATTTGTTGTTGTTTACTCTCCGTAAATCCTAAACCTTCATATTTCATTCTCTGTCTCCATAGACCAGTGTTGGCAAACCTATGGCACGGGTGCCAAAGGTGGCACTCGGAGCCCCTTCTGTGGGCACCCGACATCGCCCCTTCATAGCCACCTGTATACAGATTAAATTACTGTATTGGCACTTTGCAAAAAAAAAAAAAAAAGTGGGTTTTGAATCGCAGTTTGGGCACTTAGTCTTTAAAAGGTTCACCATCACTGCCATAGATACACACCTCTTGTTTTCTAAACCTTCCATCCTCTATCTGGAAGTTGAGTCATGGCTACTGGACTTCTTTTTTGAGAGAAAGAAACGTTTCACTGTTCATCCAAACAGCTTCATCGGTCTGAATACAGCTAGTGCAAGTACTCCATCTTATAGTCAACTTTGACCTCTTGTCACCCTGATCTGAATTAGGCTCATAAGATGAACAATGGCCTGAATAGGCTCATTAGGGAGACAATAGTATCCTTAGCCTTAAGGTGAACAATGGCCTAAGGTGCTGAAACCCATCAAGAATGAGTCGTTAGCTATGGCCTTGGTGGTGAAGGCTTTTTGATTTGTCTGGGTACTTTGGAAAGCACAGCCTGATAAGTAGCAGATAGACTATGCCGGAGCCCACCACCTCTGTTGAGGGAGGGGTTTTCAATGCGCACATGAATGGCCCTCCTTTCTTTGTCTAATATGTGTACATCCTCATCTTTGAAAGAGTGCCCTTTGTCCTTCAAATGGAGGCGTACTGCTGATTCTGGTCCTGAGCTGGTACCCCCTTCTATCCTCTACTGTCTTCAGTGATCTGCTTTTTAACCTTGGCCCATGCATACCAGTGATAATATTAGCAATCATTCCTATCAGATTACCCAAGAAATCCAGACAGATCATACCATTTCCTTTAGAGGTGAATGCCAATAGATTTGCAGCATCCAACATTCCACATGCCAGCCATGTTAAGCAAACTCTTTGTGCCTGCAAACACCACCTTGTATAGAATATCCTGCAAGCTCTATCCCCTAAACACAGTAACACTCAACTTCTCAGAACTAATCTCTAACTTCCCTTACCACTTGTGTACAAACAACCAATGTAATTACCAGTTCTAGTCCACCAAAACATCATTTATTTGCATGCTTCCCTCAAATTAAGATCTATTGAACATAATGGGATTTCCTTTTAAATAAATATGAAGAGATTGCTTGCAAAAAACTTTGCTAGTTAGCAAGAAGATTGACTGATACAAGCAATAACTTAAAAAAAAGATTATTATAAGCAGTCTTATGAAAAAATTGTTAGAAAGAGGGATACATAGGGGGCTATTTATGGTAGTTGATGTTAGCATATGTACTGATAAATGGGGGTCTAAGGATCCAGGCTTGAGCCTGCATATCAATGTAACTACCTCAAATGATTTGGTCTAAATGGCTCCTGATAATGTAAATTTGTGAGGCAAAATAACTGATCTAGTTGTTTTTGTAGATAACTGGTCAGGCCTTCTTGGTACCTGGCCCCTACAATTCAGTGAAGCAAATTACTTGGCTTTATGTTACGTCAGAATGTGGTTGGTGGCGAATTAATATGAGAACATTTCTTCATAGAAATACTGCAATATGTGCACATACATCCTGATATTCACTTTTTCATGTGCACAACTTAGCATGGAGAAACTATATGGTTGATTTTGTTCACACTGAAATAAACTATCTGAAAGCTGGAATACAGTGGTACCTTGTATAAAGGAATTAATTCATTCCAAATGAAATTCTGTTAAGCAAATTTTCCTCTGTACAAATTTCCCATAGGAATGCAATGAAAATGGATTAATCCCTAATCGCAACCGTTTTTCTGTTGTACGGATTTGCCCCATAGGCGATTCTGTTAAGTGATTTCCCCCATCTCCAGAATTTTTTTTCCTTTAAGTGGATTTTCTGTTAAACAAACTACCTATTATATGAGGGGCCATTGTATATTGATTAAACTGTAATACAGTACTGTTAAATTGGAGAAACAGGAATTAATTTTTTAAAAAAGGATTTAACTTGTTTTTCCTTTGTTTAAGCAAAAGGAAAAAGTTGTGTAGTTCCCAAGATTACATAATGTTGAATTGAGAAACTCGGTTTTTAAGCACCTTGTGACATTACTAAGGTTGCCCCTCTTAACATATCCAGCTATGGAAGGCATTTCTTTTGAGGCTGCTCTAGAGGGAAAGCGACTGAATCCTGGTTGTCTGGCAGCTGTTGGGAAATTCTTCGTTTGAGTTGATTAATTAACAGAATTGTACTCTCCCTTTTCTGTTATTTTTGTAAACCATGATACACTTAATAATTGGTTTTCAGTCTCATCAGCATCACACCCTGTTTTGGATCTTTGACGCCATCCTATGACTTGCCACAGTGCCATTGCCCCTTAAATAAAAACGTGAATTCATAATTTAAAACTGAAAACAGACTTCAACAGCCTAGAATATGCACAACTTTAAAGAAGCTGATAAATTTTCATTCTGAAAATCGTGTAAACATTTGACTCTCTTGGATTTCTTCCCATACCCCTAGGAAGACACACACTCCTCTTTAAAAAAAACCAAAAAACAGTTGATTAAATGGTTGTTGAGTCCTATAGATTTCAATAATTCTACTACTGTTTTTTTTCCCTTTAAAGTGATATCTTGCTGGATAAGCAGTAATATTTGAGACACATATATGGAAATCTTGCTGCTGGTGTTTCTGAGTTAATAAAAAAAGTTTCACCGTCTTTTGAAATAACCTCCGTGGAAAAGTAAAGAAACAGTCAACAGATTACCTTCAGATTTTTTTTCCCTGATGCTAATTCTGTTCTAATTGGTTACCTCGATATTTGTTGCTAATTAAAGCATAATTGGAGTCAGATAGGCAAGGGAAATGGAGCTGATAAGAAATAATGTAAGGAATTCTATTTCACTTGCTGGAATATTAACTGTGAATGCCATTTCCATCAAAACTGCTGCCATGATCAGAGAAATTATAGCTTATACTATTTCTCCATAACACCTACTCTACAAATTTCATTATTTTCTGAAACCATGGTATGAGTTCCGTATCTCATACAAGCCCCTTTAACGTAATCTCTGGCACAAAAGCGATCTACTGGGAGAAGCCACAAGTTTGCAACAACATGTTTTTCCACACTGTTCTGAAGTGACTGGACTGTCTTTAGAGGGATAGTTGTATATTTATTTATTTAATTAATAGTAGTTTTACCATAGCCACTTCCCAGTGTTTCCATGGTCTTAATCCTTCACTCTGTTTACTGCATCACAGCTGGTTGTATCTTTCCATAACCTAGTGTAATTTTAGTTGACCTATAAGTAAAAAAAGGAATCCCAGATTTCACAGGAGAGCATAGGAACATCTTTCACTTGAAAAGACTCCACACTTATATGTTTGAAAATGTTGACATATCAGGTGTGCAGCATGCCCAATGTACAGAGTTCTATATTAGGGTGTTAGTAGGTGAGAACTTCTGAACTTCATTTCTAAGGAAATATGAGATTAATCTGTCTATAGGAATGTAAAAAAAGTTCCCAGTGGAATCTGGAAGGATATACCGTTATATTTTACCCACTAAATACATCTTGAACATACTCTAAAGGAATGTGCTTATTTTTTTCATCTATGTGAATATGGAAACATGAGTGGATTAAAAGCTTATGCTATGATAATAATTCACTCGTTATGATTCCTTCTGCAACTCTCCAGAATGGCTTCAGTTGATTAGAAATAGTTGTGTTGTGCAGTTATCGCTGTGGCTCAATTATTCTGGACTCCAGATGCTCTCAGTGAATTGACGCATCTCACATTCCCCACCCCCAACCTAAGTAGCATTTTTAGTTTTAGACACCCCATACCCACACTTCTGAGTCCAGTTTCACTTGTAAATAGAGAGATTTTAGAACTTATGGCCCGAGAAGGAAGGGTTTGAATGTTAGATTCAGTATTTATCATTATTGTTGTATTAGTCTTTCCCTTCTCCCAAGAGTAGCAGATAGTATTGAAAAATCATTCCTTTTGAGCCTGTGAAATCTGAAATACTCTCATCTGTAACATTAGTATTTTCATGTTATTGTATATATTGTATTTTTTTTCTGGTGCCAGCGACAAAGTTCTCTCAGACAATGTCAGAAACTGTAATTACAATAGAACAATTTGTTCTGCTTTGCTTGAATAGTGGAAGTACTGTGCAGAGCATGTTTAACAGGACTGGCGTTTAGTTGCAATCTCCTTACCTGCTGATAGATCTAATATATTCAATTAAATTCAATTTTGTTAAGAAATTCTGTATTCATGCAACTGTCAGCTTCTGTATTCATGCAACTGCAGCTGTTAAAAACAATTTGGTAATTTGGTTGTGGGAAAGCTGGATAGTAAAGAAAACTGATGTGGTGTGTGTGGTTCATTTGGAACGTGGTGCTGGAGGAGAGCTCAGATGATACCTTGAACTGCCAGAAAGATAGACAAGTGGTTCCTAGACCAAATCAACCCCAAAATATCTCTGGAGGCAAAAATGTTGAAGCTGAGGCTCTTCTACATTGAAAACATCACAAGAAAGTGAGGTTATCTGGAAAATAAAATAATGCTGGGAAGGGTTGAAGACAAAATGAAAAGAGGAAGATCAAATACAAGATGGATTGCATAGATACAGGATGGGAAACACCTGGCTGGAGAATAGTACACATGAAAGCGATCTTGGAGTCTGAATGGACCACAGATTGAACATGGGTCAGCAGTGTGATGCGACAGCTCTGTTGCTTAAAGACATTTTAAAGATCGCTCACCGCTCCCCCACACCCTGGGGTGGGGAGAAGCCACGCACAATGTTTAAAATGGCTAAGCAATGGAACGAAGCACTTGGCTCCATTGCTTAAAGTCATTTTAAACATTGAGTGCAGCTTCCCTGTGCTCGGGGGGAGGGAGAAGTGGCACATGATGTTTAAAATGACTTTAAGCAATGGCTTGGCTCCATTGTGTAAAGTCATTTAAAATATCGCACGCCACTCCCCCGCACCCCGGGGTGGGGAGAAGCGGCGGGCAATGTTTAAAATGACTTTATGCAATGGAGCCAAGCACTTGGCTCCATTGCTTAAATTCATTTTAAACATTGTGCGCTGTTTCTCCCGACCCCCCGGGTGCAGGGGAGCAGCGCGGAATGCCTCCATGAAGGCAAGCCCCAGGCTCCAGCTGATTGGTGCTGGAGTGGGGGAGAAAAACCTTTTGTTTTCCCACCCCAGTGCCAATCAGCTGGAGTTCAGGGCTTGGGAAAGGGGGGAAGGTTTAAAAAGCCCCAGCTTTTAAAACCTTTCCCCCCTCCCTCAATCCCTTTTGGGGTCCTGCGGTCCTGCAATATAGCAGGACCGCAGTATATGAACTGTGAAAGGGTGGGGGACCAGTGTATCAACTCTGATATATTATTAAAACATTGGTTATGTCAGAGGTATGACATTGTTTACTTCATAAAATTCTATGCACAGTTAATGACATGAAATAAATACTGCTTGATATCAATGACCTTCAGTATTAATGGATTGTGCCATCTGTTAAATGCAATCACAGATATGTGCTCCCCTACTATATAGCTATTATTTCTGTTTGTAAAATGTACATTTCCAAATTATTGAAGCAGTAAAAAGAAAAAATAATGAAAATAAAAAAACATTATACTGTGAAATCCTTAATTTCATAGAAAGGAAACTGATGTGTTTCTTATATTCTTGGAATGATCAATATTGCTCACATTTATTTTATTATAAGCTGCAGTTCTGAGCCAATTAAATTTCTTGGACTACTTGACATTGGTGTGGGTTAAATATGCTTGTCTCTGTGTTGGTTTGCAGCCATAGAGACCAAATCATTCAGTAGCTTAAAAATCACTAATAATTACTATACACATTAATTGAAGTTCAGCAGCAGATTGAGGAGACTTGAGAATAACATAAGGTCATTCAAGTTTTATCTTTTCCATTAATGCTTTCAAGGTCACATTAATGGCAGCTTTTCTGGCTTCTTAATTAAATAAGTAATAGTTCAAAATATAATTGAACTATTATGTGTTAGAATCCTGAGAATTCCATTGTGCTGAATCACACTTTCCTTAGTACACTCAACCCAACTGTGGTTTGTTGGTACATTGAAACACACCCTAGCCAGATTGCTATTATTTTTCCCTAACAAACTGCAGTCTGAAAATACCATTGGAAAATTGTGCTTGTGTTACTTCTACTTTATTATTATATCTGGACCTGCATTCCTGGCTTAATCCTATCTCACTGCATGTTTTTTCTACAAACTTCCAGAAGCCATGAGATGACAGCATGCTTTCTGTAGTGCATGCATTATAAAATAACCTGGTAAAATGGTTTAACTTTAATCTATGCATCACCCAACAGTATATGCCAGTGGTGGCGAACCTTTGGCACTCTAGTGTTTTGGACCACAACTCCCAGAATTCCAAGCCTGTATTGCCAATGACAACAGCACTCTGCGGGACTTGTATCAGGGTGGGGTATCTTTGCTGCCCAACTGAAGAGGCGCTAAAAGTTCTGCACTTGTACAGTGGCTGCTATGGCAGGGAGCACGCCTTGTACCACCTGACTCCCTGCTTCTTGCCTCGCACTGTCCTTGCTGGCAAGATAGCATCTGGCTGCACGCCTGGCTTTGTTATATTGCTGCTGCCACGACAATGACCCACCTTCAAGGTTTTTTAGAGTTTCGCCACTAGAAGTTGTCCCCAAGAAGACCCCAGGCGAGTTCCACCTGATTCACCACATATTGTAACCTGAAGGGGAATCTGTAAATGATATGATCCCTCAGGAGTTGTGTAGTGTGAGGTACAGTTCTTTTGATGCTGCGGTTAGAATGGTGTGAAGTTGCAGCCCAGGGGCAGAGATTGGCAAGTGCAATATCAAATCTGCCTTATGACTCTTGCACATCTATCCTGATGATTTTGAGCTGTTGGGAATTGCCTTCGAAGACAAATTTTATACGGATAGGGCCATGCCATTTGGCTGTTCTATTTCATATGCCACTTTTGAATGTTTTAGTTGTTGAATGGGTAGTGAAGACATGGACAGGCAGTTGCATGTGGTGCATTATTTAGATGATTATTTATTTACAGGAAACGCTGGAACACAACAGTGTGTGCATCCCTTATGGCTGTTTTCCACCCTATAGCAGGGGAACTTAGTCTGTCCTTAGTGAATGAAAAGACTGAGGGGTCCTCCATTGTGTTGACTTTTTTGGGCATTGAACTGGATACTCATAACCACACTAGCAGGCTTCCAGAACAAAAACTTGTTGAGTTGCGGAAGCTTTAATCTGAGTTGTTGTTTAGGAAAAAATAACCCTAAAAGAGCATCAGAAAGCAGTTGGGCATTTGAATTTTGCAGGCAAAGTAGTTGCGCCTGGTCAGGCATTTTTACGATGATTATGTGATGCCATGGCAGGACTTCGGTAATCGCACCACAAATGGCATATGTCCAATGAAATGAAGGAAGATATTAGCATATGGCTGAGCTTTTTGTCTGGATTTAATGGAGTCTGTTTTCGGCATTCTGAGATAATACTGGGGGCAGGCCTTCAAGTGCAGATGGATGCATCTGGAGCACTTGGCTTTGGCTTGTTTTTTAAAGGTCACTGGTGCTCTGGCATCCTGGAGATGCTTCCTATTGTTCTTTCCATGTGGCTTTGGACCAAATTCTGGGCCAATTCAGCCATTAGATTTTGGTGTGACAATCTAGCAGTAATGCACATTATTAACACATTGTCGTCCAAGTCCAAGAGGGTGATGAACTTAGAGCAGGCATGTCCAAAGTCCGTCCCAGGGGCCAAATGCAGCCTGTTTTAAAATTTTGTGCAGTCCTCTGCTTCTTCTCCCTGCTGGCTCAGCCTGTCACTCATCCCCGCCAACCGGCTCCTCCCCGTATTGGCTGGAGACAACAGCTTGCAGTTTTATGGTTTGCCTGCTCTCCCTGCCTCTGTCCATCCCCCCCCCCCAGCCACCTACCCTGTCTACCCTCCCCTGGCTCCGTTGCTGCAGCGTCCTGCCCACCTCCTTGCAAGGGAAGGCAGCACATTGAAGCAGTGGTGCATCTTAGGTGCACATGGGCTGATCCCAGGCCATCCAACAGCTGCCGGGCCCTTGGGCACCTTGAAACCAGAGCATTTGCAGCTGTTGCAGATGCACACTGACCACGCCCTTTCTCCCCCCTTCAGGCTGAATGGTTGGCCCCCACACATTTTCACCTCACCAAATCTGGCCCTCCTTGCAAAAAGTTTGGACACCCCTGACTTAGAGCATTTAAGGGTTTAGCTCCCTGTACTATACAAGGAAAATTGTCAGCCCTCACTTATTATGCCAAAGTCCAGGGGTATGAACATCCTAAGTGTGGGTTTAGGATCTCAAAGATGTTAGAGGGTTGGTCAAAGGAAAGAGGTCAGGTGAGGGATTTTAGGACCCTGATATCACTGCAGATGTTCTGTAAGCTGACCACTGTGTGGGGCCAGATATGTTCTGATCAGTTTGAGGCTGCCTTGTTCCATGCAGCATCATTGGTCGCATTTTTTGCAGCACTAAGGTTAGTGAGTTGGTTGCTCACTCAAAAACTGACCAACCCATGGCAGCTTTACAAAGGCCTGACCTAATTCTTGAACCTGATAATGTCATACTCACCATAAGTAAATCAAAAATGGACCAAGAAGGAAAGGGCCAGGTGATTCACCTTTGTAGGTGTTATCTAATCCAAATTTGTCCAGTTGAGGTGCTACACCATGATGCTGCTTTAGCTGGGAAGACAAGGAGCTACCATTTCCAACATAGGGATGGTTCCCCACTGACACAATTTCAATTTTGGTGCATGTCTTTACATGCATTGGATGCTGCTGGAATATCTGGCTGGCACTTTGGAACATATTTGTTCTGCATAGGTGCCACATCCACGGCCACTGCCATGGACGTGGATTCTGCTGGAATCCAGTAAATTGGGCAATGGAAATTGCAGAAGTTTCACACCTACGTGTGGCCTCTAATGGACCGGTAGGCCCGTGCCGGTGTCTCTTTCTCTCTTTCTTGTTGCAGATTTCCAGCAAGGAGTGCACACCAGAATTGTGATTTGTGACCACAGTTTTGTCTTTTGGGCGGCCAAGTATGCGGCACACACTGGATGGGGCCAAGATGTTGGCCTAGGAGCTTGGGCTAAGATTGAGTTTGAGGGGATCATGGGGAATGCTTTGGGATGGCTTTGTTGCTGCTAGCTTGAAGGACTCCCCTGACCATCCATGGTTATTATGTTTGTCCACCTCAGTGGCAATGATATGACCCGTATGTCGGGTAAGGAGTTGATCATCAAGATCATGAAGGATTTGAGGGCTTATCCAGCTTTTTCCCACACCAAGGATTGTATGGTCCCAGATGATACCAGACTTATAGTGGGGACCAGCACATGACCCCAGAAAGATGCATAAGGCCTACATAGGTAGATCTCCTGCTTTATTAAGATGGGCCTCGGGTCCGTGATTAGACATACTGGCATTTCAGCCCTTAACACAGATCTATTTCAGCCTGATGGGGGTCCAACTATCCTATCAGGGCCTAGAGATCTCTCTTAAAGACCTACAAGAGAGCCTGTGGGCCGAGCTACTCGGCATGATGGGGTAAAGAGACATACACCATAGTTTCTTTTTGGTGGCGTGGTAGCGGAAGTGGAATATGAATTTAGCCATGCCCCTCAATTTATTGGGACCTTAAGGTGCTTGGCAGCCTTCATATAATATTATTAGAAGTAAATAGAGTAGAGATAGGTTAGATTAGAAGGTAAATTCAGATTAATGAGGGTTGCTCAGTTATAAGAGTCAGTAAGGGAAGGATGGTAATAATTAATTTGCCTACATCCTTTCCTCTGCAGTTTGAATCTCACTGATGCCATGGAGGGGCACTTTGTTAATAACATCCACATATGACAGCCACTTCCACTACAGCACAGGTCCTCTCTTTCCAGTTACAGTTAAAGATTTATAGCTAACATTGTTATCCATAAATTGTGGCCCATATTTAATAAAAAAAAAACTGTTGTCTCATTTCATTATTTTGGTCTGGGCTGGCAAAGGACTGTGAGAGTTGTGGTCCAAAATATATAGAGTGCTGGACATTTGCCACCACTGGTATATTCTCTGTGCAAGCATTCACCTGCGCATGGGTACAGTTAAACTTGAGCTGTTCAAGTCTGCATGCTCAGGGGGAACAAATGACTCTAAATATAAGCCCAACCTCCAGGGTCTCATGTACCTCAAAGATCTGAAAAGTATTCACTAAGTGCCTTTGGGAACCCTTTGGTCAGGCAGTTGCAAAAGCTTCTAAATAAGTTCTGCTGAGTATACTTATAGAATTATTTTGAGATGTTGATGCTGATTGCACCAAGATCTGGCATGCTGCCAAGTGCAAGAGGATATAAGGACAAAGGAGTATCATACCTTTTTGATACTGAGTACCTACATACAGTTTCTGTTTTTTTCCTGTGTTTCCTGCTGTCACATCTTTTTGTAACTCTGCTGTATGGCTGTTCCCATCATGCCATCATTGCCTTATTTCTAAAATGTTGCTGTTCTAAAGTTAGCCTCAGACTAGCTCATGTTATGTCTTAGCTCTCTCACCCTCTCTAATTCAGTGAAAGTAAAAAGGGGATTGATGCTGCCTAGATGCCCTAAGCATATCCAATCTCGCTTGATTTTGGAAGCTAAGCAGGGTCGGCCCTGTTTAGTACTTGGATGGGAGACCACCAGAGAATACCAGGCGCTGTAGGCGCCTGGAGTAGGAACTGGCAAGCCACTCCAGTATTCCTGCCAAGAAAACTCCATGGGCATGGAGTCACAAAGGGTTGGTCACGACTGTAATGACACAACACACACAATACAAAAAGGGAATTGATCTGAGTGACCATAAAATAAAGTGGCCATCTTTGCACTGAATCATTCCCAATGCAATGTGTTGCTTTAATTGTTTGGGTGGTTCTTGAGAATTCAGATGGCATTTTCCAGGCTGAATTGTGGAAATGGGCTTTCTGCTGTCTTTTTTCCTCTTGTAAGCACAGCAGTAACTTGCGTCATATTCAGGAGGTGAATTAACAGCTGCATTGTTCCAACATGCTTAAGGCTAGTCTGGGGATCCTGCTGTGCTTTGGAGCAGTGGTTTGATTCCCACATTATCTGTTGAGCTGAGAATTGCAAGTCACCATGTCTATCAAATTCCATGGTTCCTGAAGTGGTGGAGAGACTAGACCGACAAAGCAGGAAAATGATTGTCTTACTACATTTCTGGGTAGAAGCCTACGGAGGCTCTGTACTGTTCAGAATATTGGGCATATTAGCCAGAGGGACCATCCTATTGAAATTGTGCATGTGTGTCCATAATGTTACAGATTGTTCCTGAAAAGTGACACATGCTGGCAACTGGGTACAGCCTCTGGAGTATCAGAGCCCTGTTTTAAAAAAAACACAGTACAAATGCCTGCTTTGGCAAACACTATGAGTGTATACCAAAAAAACCTTGGTTCCAACTAGTATATACCGTATTTTTGCCCTGTAGGGTGCATTTTTCCCACTCTCAAAAGTAAGGGGAAATGTGTGTGTGCCTTACAGAGCGAATACAGCAGTCCCCCTACATATATACCACACATTTTCATTTAGAGATAAGATACCTTCACAGAGCCTCTCCCATCTCTTGCTGCAGCAGGGATTCCACAGTTCCAATCACTGGTTTGCAAAGAGACTTCCTCCAGGGAACCTCTCCCCACTCCTCCCCATCTGCAGCCAAGATTCCCCATTCAAAAATCACCTTGTTTTCAAAGAGGTCTCCACGGAGCCTCTGCCCTCCCCTTCTGAAGCTTGGATTCAACAATTCCAAATACCTTGTTTGAAAGCCTCCCCTTTTGCAGTTTGGATCCCACAGCTCCAATTACCTGGTTTCAAACCTTCCCTTTTGCAGCTTGGATTCCACAGCTCCAGTTACCTCATTTGCAACCCTCCCCTTTTGCAGCTTGGATTCCACAGCTCCAATTATGGCCTGGTGCATCTTGTAGGGCAAAAAATGTGGTATTCTCCAAAATACTAATGGCAACACACCACCATTATATCTAAGAGTATGTGCTGTGGAACTCTTCTAGGCCTGCATTTTCACATAATCACTGCACTTATTCAGTCACTATCAGTATCAGTAATGAAGCAGAAAGGCATATTGATATAGTATTCTCCTATAATATGCTAGCACAGATATTTAAGTATTTAGGGGAGAAATATTAGAAAAAATGGGATTATATGCAAAGTGTCACTGCGAATGTTTCACAATCATATTGCTGCTATTGATGTTTTAACTACTGTAAAGTAGGGCTTCCATATCTGTGGGTTCCAAGCCCTACTCCACATGGATGCTGAAAAGCAGGGATAAACACTATACGTATAATGTATTACACATGGTAAAAGAAGTGGGGGACATTTTCACATGCATTACCAGAACTGGGCACTAGAGGGGGTGAGATACCACATTGTGTATTCTTCACCAACAATTTTTTTAAGATAGTCTCTGACTCCCTCTAGTTGCTGCTTCTGGGAATACATATGCAAATAGTTTTTCTGTTTTTTTTTTCTTTTTACATTTTTCAATATTTTCAAGTCTCTGATAAGTGAAACTTGAAATAGTGATCCCAAGGATATGAGGGTCTTACAATACTTGTAATGAGATAGCATCTGTCTATCTAGATGAACCATGGTAAAGTAATGGCTGATTGAGATGGGATCTCTGAAGTTGAATAAGGATTGTGGAGTGTCAAAGAGTCTTGTAGCGCCATTCATTTGTTCATTTTAGCTTGAGTTTTCATGGATAACAGTCAGCTTTATCAGATGCATTATGGATCCACAGTTAATACAACTGGGATGATTTAAAAATTGCTTATTTTTATTTCTGCCCTTCTGTAGAATATGCTTGTCCTCCAATATATTTTTTCCATTCTGACTAACCCAAATAATTCTCTCTGAGAATTCACTCCAAAGTGAATAACATTCTCTGATTAAGGTTGTACTCCTAACACTCCTGGAACCTTTTTTTTAACCAGTTGGAGCCCCTCTCTCTCTTCTTCCCAGGAGTGTTCTGGCTGCATAAGCGACAGCAGTCTAGTCTGAAAGTCTGAAGTCGAGGGCATAAGAGGATACTGCAGTATCAAAGTACTTATAGGTATCATTAATTTCAATGGAAGCATTAAGCAAGTACTTAATTCTGTGCTGTTAAAACCTGTGGGACTTTCAAAATGTGTGTTGAATTCTTTTTATTGACTTTTGTGCACTGGAATTATTCTCATGTGCAATGTTTGGGTCGTTGCTTGCGATGTAGTGTTTAGAAGTGACGGTAGCCTTTCTGTTCAATGGAACTATTTAAGAGTGAGCTTCCTGGGGCTTGCTACTCTCTTCATACATTTTGTACATTCCATTCTTTTAAAGCTTTGACCCAGTTTTAAAGCATTCAGCTAGAGATGGCTTGCATTGATATGTATACTGCTAGATCAAAATTCCGCTAGAGGTTTTTTCCCCTTCTTGTTCTTCAACAAAAGAATATACTTATTTATTACCCTGGATTGGCAAGTTAATAGAGCATTTTAGAAACCTGATTCATTTGTGTATATCAAATATTGACCAACCTTGCCTTCCATTGGTATTAAAGTCAGCTTCCAAAGCTTTTGTGTTTTTGTGTGCTCCCCCCACCCCCCAATCAATCCTTTCAGCGTGGACAATCCATCTTTTATCACTGAATCAGAAATTGTGAAATATATTGAAATCGGCCTCGTAAATCAGCCACTAACTCAGAATGACATATGGGAGCAATGGATATAGGAGCTCGGCATTTGGGGGAGGGGCACATGCCATAGCTCCTTTTATGAGAAAGGCCAGCAGTAGGTCCCCAATCCAAAGTGTTGGGAGATCTTTCCTGCTTAGATCAGGGCCTCATGTCAGGTAAGCTGTATCTTTTCTTCTCTCTTCTTGGTTGCTCTTTGTGTCTAAACATACAGCTTGCAGTTAACAGTATTTGGGGATGAAACCAAATTCTAATGCGAAACCAGGAGGGCTGTAGTATAGATTTGAGGTACACCCTAGGTTAGGAATAGAAATCTTGACTTGTGTCATTGTTGTGTGAAAGAACAAGACATCACTACTTCTGGTTGCCTGCAAGATGTTAGAATGTGTTCTGTTGGTGTTGACCTCAACAGCATTTGTGTGTGTGTGTGTGTGTGTGTGTCTGTGTCTGTGTCTGTGTCTATGTCTGTGTGTGTGATTTTTTGTAGGAATCTACCAAATTGTGTACTTGAACTGTATGGTAGTCACAGCTTTGTTGCACAGATTCTTTAAACCTCATCAACTGCAGATGTGTTGTTTGCATCTTTTTAACCCGTCAGACCTTCCTTCTGTGCATGCTGTTTTTATGTATTCTACCCCTCACTAAGGGGAAAGATATTTACTTCATGCTAAGAAATGTTGCACCAATAGCAGAAAGACAATTGGTGAAGGAATATCTTTTACAGCTTGCTTAACATGTAGTGGAAAAATAAACTTGTGCTTCCTTAGTTTTGGGCTGTAGATGAGACCGCTCTTGTGGGTTAGCCCACTCTCAACAAGAGTATTGTTCAGTGAGATTTCTTCTCATCTGCAGATGGGGCCTTAGGCCCCCCTTTTTAGAAGCTCAGACCAGCTGGAATAAATTGACTTTTTAAAGCAAGAGATGGTTGACTCAGCCTTCCATCCTTTTGAGGTCGGTAAAATGAGTACCCAGCTTGCTGTGTGTGTGTGTGTGCAATGTGTAGCCTGCATACTGTAATTATTGAACTGTAAACCGCCCAGAGACCACTTGAAGTGGTATGGGGCGGTATATGAGCAGAACACATTTTTTTGGTATGGCCTTAAATCAGCCCTCTCTAGTTTGTCCCATAATATGTTTGGACTGGGGAATGGGGAATGCCACATCTGCAAAACTGAGGGTACTTCATGTATTCTAAAATAAAGTAGGGGGGGGAAACCCACCACATACTAAGATGTAAAATTATTGGTTGAAATATTTGTTGATCCAATGTCAGTGCACTCAACTGGAAGTAGTGGCAATATCTTCTTGAAAAAAGCAACTATGTTACTCCTGGGATCGGTTTCTGCTGATGGCAGCAAAAACAAAAGTTTCACTGCAGATTGGACACCTTCTGTTGACCCTACTGTTATACAAATTGATCGTTATACCAATTGGATGAGTAGCTGATCATCACAAAATGAATCAGCCCCAGACCATGAAGGCTGCACAGAACAGAGTACATTTTACTTTCAGTCTATAAAGTATATCCCTGTTTTAAACATTTTAAAATAATCAGTTCAGCAACAATGCTCAAATGCATTGGCACTTCTTTCGGTCATAGTACCAGGAGCTGATAGACACATACAGACTATTTGGGTCATTGGGTGCTACTGATGTGAATGAGCGCTGAATGAGGCGAAGCTGAGACTGTCAACAGGAGGGTGTCTTTTCCTGGCAGCTTAAAGATGCCAGGCCAGAGCAGAAGTGTTAACAGTAGAAGAAATATAAAAGAGACAAATATGTAATTGTTCACTTCATAGTAATTAGTGATGTAATTTTGTACTCAGAAAATCAAGGTAATAGCAAGATTATTTTAAAAATGTAGCCTCAGGTTCTTGCAGTCCTGGATCATATTTAAATAGTATAAAGACTTTTCTTGCGAGTGGTTCCGATTGGGGAGGTAAATATTAACTTGTTTCATTCTCTCAGACAAGAACAAGACATTTCAGACACTAATGATAATAATTTCTACCATTTTAATAATTTTTACTTCTTATTTCATATATATCCATAAGTTTAAATTATGTAACACTTGGGTACGACTAAAGAAAAAAAGACCTAAAAACGAGCAAAAAAATCCTCTGTATAATTAGCAAAAGGAAAGCGTGCTGCTTACATACCATCCCATAGCACTTTAAGCACTCTCTGGGGGCCTTATAAATTCAGTTATTTAGGCTATACATTGTCTCCCCAGCAAGTTGGGTGCTCAGTTCACCAACCTCGAAATGATGGAAGGTTGAGTCAGCTACCTGAGTCCACCAGGATCAAAGTCGGGTTGTGAGCATAGTCTTCGAAAGAAGTACTGCAGCTTAGTCATACCATGCAGCTGCATACTAGAGCAGTCAGCACACACACATCTCTTTCCAATGCATCTAGTTTAATTGCTCAAATTTTGCAGGAGGAGGAAGGATCAGGCCAGCTTATTTTTACATGTGGAAGATAAGATTTCTGGCAGTTTCTTTCAGGAGAGGGGGATAGTAAGTCGAGCATATCACCTATCACTGCACCTCTCTAGGTACCTGGGTGCCTCCCCCCCCCCCCGCCCGCGGCCAGAGGCTATTCAGAGCTGCCTTATTCTTGGCAAGAGTATGGAGAAAGTGACATTGAGAAAGAAAGCTCAGTCAGGAAATTCTGTTATCTCTCAGAGATAACACACATGAGTAAAAGGCTCATTCGCTCAATAGTCTGTTGTTTTGTGAACATGTCCACAAAAGCTTATATTGAAATATAACAGCTAGTCTTTAAGGTGCCCTGCCTTTTTGTTTTCTGTTGTTTCTTTGGATTTTGGCCAATTTGTATGTTAATGTTATTTTAAATCTTTAAAAAATAATAATCAGAGCCTGCCCCAATTCTAAAACCGCTGTGGGGATGCTTTTCCCTTGCTTTGCAATTTTTTTTTTTTTTGGATTACCTGTAAAGAATTAGTTGTTTGGATTTTCTTTCTTGGCAATCTGGCTTTGTTTTTAGCTGCATAAGAAAGAGTGTGTTTGCCCAGAGTTCTCTTGAGAGCAGACTACATTTACCGTTGTCTTTTGTTCTAAAACTGAGCATCTTTTAGTCATGAAGGACACACGGGCCTGGGAGGATTGAGTTTACCTAGCTTTATCCACACCTAGTCTATTACCCACACACTGGGATGAAAACTTTCAAAATGCATATTTATGATCTCAAGATAAATGTTCATTCTCTCTGTCAGTGGGGTGCTTCACCATACCTACTGTGTATTGCACTCTTATGACTGATGGATATGCATATGCAAATAGGTATGCAGATGAAGCCATAGCACTCTGAACAAATGCTTCCAGTGAGGACTTTTTAGTTCAGACAGAGAACGATAACACACTTAGAGATAAATTAATTGAAAACCTGAGGTGAGCATCTTTGCACTTTTATAGCCACTCATGCTGGATACCTGACATCTTCCCCATCCCCCAAAATAGGTTTACTCTTTGTTATCACAGCAGCATAACTGGTCTGTTCAGCCTCATAAGCCAACCCTCCAAGTAGCAAAAACTGAAGACAGATGAAGCTACTTGGATGAGTAAAGGTCAGTTGTCATGACTCAACTTGCAGCTAATGGGAAGTACCATGTATTTTAGCTTCATGTGCCGTTTGAGAGTTTGAAAATGCTGCAAACTCTATAGTGCTCCTTTATCTCCAAATTCTAATTTTGTTGGGCACTGAATCATTAGTGGCAAATTTCAGGTTATTAAATTTGAGAATCTGGAGAGATTTCTTTGCTTTGTGAAGGAGTTCCTTGTATGCTGAAATTACCCTAAGTCAGTAGCTACCTTGTTAGTGGGGATGGGAGTGTATCATCAGCCCAGAAGCAAATAGGCGTGGCACCGATGAAGCTCTCTGTGCATACACACATCTTATAGGGAACATGGGCCAGCAGCGATTTGTCGCTGATAATGAAGGGTTCTACCCAAGATATATACCGTAATCTTGTCTGAACTCACATGTGGGGAGGGGTGTGAGGAGAGAGAGAGAGAGAAAGAGAGAGAGAGAGAGAGAGAGAGAGAGAGAGAGAGAGAGAGAGAGA
>JAHTLZ010000010.1:41156577-41182789 GCA_023846285.1 Phrynocephalus versicolor
GAGAGAGAGAGAGAGAGAGAGAGAGAGAGAGAGAGAGAGAGAGAGAGGTGCACACAGAGAGACCTGTATTTGCAAATATATTTTCTGGGCACAATATCAAAATATTGAATACTGTGGAGTTACAGCTTAAAAACACAAGGCCAATATTCTGTAACAAATGTAAATATGTATTCCCTATGTGATACAAATCATCTTTGGTGCCTTTCTGCAACTGGTGTTTAAAGACTGGGAAACAGAAGATATGGGGAAACTCTGATCCCATGACCTCTATTTTGCTTTTTAGCTCCAAATGCCATTGGGAGTAAGGGTGATTTGGCAGATGAAATATGGTAGTAAATATTTAACCATGATGCAATTCAGCCACTAATCCCACAATGCTTATTTCCTGTTCAGAAAAATATATAAACAGTTGCTACAAAAATAGAAATTAATGGGTGACACTATGAATAAAAAAATGAAATCCATGCTTGGTTAATATACTCATAGTAAATGTGACTTTCAAGAAGAGAAACATGATTATGTTTATAGCATTTTATGGTCTCCACCAACCTCTTCTGGGTAGGTTGGGTTCCTCTCTTCCAATCTTGACTTAATGACAGAGACTTGAAATCATTTCAACGATACAGATTTTATTGAACCAGGAGAAGATTGTGTAGCATTAATAATATCAAACATGTCCAAACCAGTTCTAAGCATTGTCTGGCTACATAATCCAGACTCATGCCCTTTGGGTTGCCCAGTTTCACCTGTTACCTTGGTTTCAAAGTAGTGGAACTGAGCCTGTTGAATGGGGCAAAATGTAGCACACAGAGATGGCTTGTAACTACACTGAGTGAACTATTTTGTCAGTCCCTGGTCTTAGCTTCCCTCAGACTTGCTGTGATTTGGGAATGCCAGGTCTTCTACTCTAGCTTCTGCCAGGATTTCTCTAGACTCTCATTTCCCCGAGATTTCTCTGCTAGGCTGTACAACATCTTCTTCTCTTCTCTTACTCTCTTTAGTGTAAAGGCTTGTGTACTGATTGACGGTTAAGATATCTCTTCACTTCTTCTCCGGGAACCCTTAGTTGCATCAATTCCCCAGTCTAAGGATCCTCTTTATATATGCATTCCCAGTCCTCTAGAGGCTCGGGTCTTCTGGGGTCTCAGAGTCTAGCTGATAAGATTCAGTTTCAGGACCTTCTACTACATCATCCCAGACTTCTTTTAACCACTCCTCCCCCTATCCTCCCTTTTCCTGTCTAGCTCCACTTTCTGTTTCCAAGCCATCTTGTATAGACCCACTAAGCTATTGCAGCTCTCCTCCTTCCTAGGCTTTTTCAGTACCTGGATTTTCACCATCTTCTCCTGCCCTAACTGGTGCCTTAGACTCTTCCCGGATAATTGGTTCCCCTTGGAAGTCATACTCTAGCATAGTCTCTCCAATGTCCACCAGGGAGCTTCTAGTAGGAAATTCAGCAGGTTTTGGAGAAAGATGAGGCAGTTGGTTGTTAACCACTGGTGCCATCCTCATACTTTTTGACACTGAAGTAAAAAATTCTTGTGCTGGCAATAAAAAAGAAGCAGACAGTGTACTCATGGATTGGGCATGGATTAAGAACATAAGAACGTAAGAGCAGCCTTGCTGGAACAGGCCACAGCCCACCCAGTCCAGCATTCTGTCTCACACAGTAGCTCACCATTTGCTTCAGGGTATTCCCAAGCAGATGACTTCACCTGCTTATGATTCCCTGCAAATGGCATTGAGAGATGTCATGCCTATCTCTCCAACCCAGACATTGTCCTTAGGCATCCATAATGATAGCCATTGGTACCCTTATTCTCCATGAATTTGTCTAATCCTTTCTTAAAGCTGTCAAGGCTGACAGCTGTCACCACTTCTTCTGGCAGGGAATTCCACAGACCAGTGATCTTCTGGGTATTTCTTCTTATTTGTTTGAGATATAGCACCCAAAAGTTTCATGGAGTGCCTCCTAGTTCTAGTGTTGTGCGATAGAGAAAACAGTTTTTCCTTTTATACTTTGTCCATACCGTGTATTATTTTATAAACTTCAATCAGGGCACTTCTTAGGCGCTGCTGTTCAAAAGTGAAGAGGCCCAGCCATTGCAGCTTCAGATGGTAAGGAAGGTGTTCCAGTCCCCAAATCATTCTGGTTGCCCTTGATTTCCATAATGGAAATCTTTCTGGAGGTACAGTGACCAGAACTGTACACAATACTCCAGATGTAGCCTCACCATAGATTTATAAAGAGGAAAAAAATCACACTGCTGACTTATTTTCTATACCATTCCTAATGATCCCTAGCAGTGAGTTTGGTTTTTTCATTGCTGCAGCACACTGGGTTGACACCTTCATTGAGCTGTCCACCAGGACACCAAGGCCCCTTTCCTGGTTTGTTGCAGAGAGATCTGAGCCTATCAGTTTATAAATGTAATTGGTGTTTCTTGCCCCAACATGCATCACACTGAACTTACTGATCTTGAAGTTCATTTGGCATTGGATTGCCCACTCCTCCAGTGTCAAGAGATCCTTCTAGAACTCCTCATAACCTCTGAGTTTTTACTACCCTGTATAATTTAGTGTTGTCAGCAAATCTGGCTGCCTTGCTATTTACTCCTACTTCTCAATCATTTATAAAGAGGTTGAAAAGCAGGGGTCCAAGTACTGAACCTTCTGGGACCCCACTCGTTATCTCCCTCCACTTGGAGAAGTGCTCATTTAGTGCTACCCTCTGTTTCCTGTACCTTAGCTAGTTGCTGATCCAGGACAAGACCTGTACTTTTATTCAATGACTGACAGGACCTTATCAAAAGTCTTCTGAAAGTCCAGATAAACAATGACAACTGGGTCATCCTCATCCACATGTTTGTTGACACTTTCAAAAAATTGCAACAGATTAGTGAGGCATGATTTGCCCTTGCAAAAGCCATTTTGGCTCTCATTCAGCAGCGCCTTCTCTTCTATCTGCCTATTAATTTTATCTTTTAGGATGATTTTCATCACTTTACCGGGGATACCTATCAAACTGACTGGTTGGTAATTTCCTGGATCACCTCTGGATCCTTTTTTGAAGATTGGTGTTACGTTCGCTACTTTCCAGTCACCAGAAAACAAAGCCTGATTTGAGGGAAATATTATATATTGTGGCTAGGACTTCAGCAATTTCAACTTTAAGTTCCTTGAGAACCTGTGGATGGATGCCATCTGGTCCTGGTGATTTGTTAGCATTTTGTTTAACAAGACATGCAATCACCTCCTCCCTGGTTATTTCTATCCGGCTTAATTCTTTGGTTTTCCTCCCTAGGAAGATAGGCTCTGTTTTGGGCATGTGGTCTCTGTTCTCTTCAGTGAATACTGAAGCAAACAGCAACCTAAATGCAGATTACTGCTTGCTCATGAATTGCTCTATTGTTAGGTTGAAATGAGTAACCGCATAGGAATGCTAAGCTTCTTGGACAAGCAGGGCATTAGTGTGTTGTAAATAAACAGTACATGTTCTTTGCACACAGGATTTGCAAAGCCAGTAAGGAGTTTTTCTTTCTTTCTGTGCATTGCAGAAAGACTTTATATTTTATCACAAATATGGGACAATCCAGCTAAGTTAAGCACTTTCAACACTTATAAGGAGGCTTTCTCTACAACCAAAAAGTTGTATTTTAAATTGATAGCTTTCTTGAAAAATAATGATCCGGTCATCATGTCTTGAAAGCTGTGGGAGCTGTCAAAAGCAAATGCCAATTAAAATGTTCCCCAAACAGATACATTTCTCCATGTGTTGTCAGAAATACAGGCAGCCTCTCCAAAGAACAATCTTTGGAATTGGACAGTTCTGCTATTTTGTTAAAATTCTGCCAGTCCAAAAAAGGAAAGGAAAGTAAGAAAAAGGGGGGCGAGAGAGAGGGAGAGAGAATATGGTACTGAAAGAAATAAGAACTGCATTATATTCCAAAGTTGTTTCGGTATTCTTAAGAGTTGAAAAATAATCTTCTGTAGTTCAATAAAAAAAGAAATATCACTGCCTTATAAACCCACTAAAGTCATTTTTTTTTCTTTTCCTCTTTCTTTTTTTAAAGTTTCCCTTTGAAGCTACACACTTGATGGATTAGCCCAACGCCAAAGAAAATGCCCTCTTTTATGTGTGAAAGCTTCATAATTGCTGCAGAAAGATGCTTAGTGGCTCATAATATACATATAATCAGATTAGTTTTGAATCTTACCTCAGCACAGAATGCAGAAGTCATCCAATTTGTGGATGTTTTAGCACTGATTTTTTAAAAGGTGTCTGTTTTTTGCACACACTTAAAAGCTGCAAGCAACAAGTTCATGGCCCCATCTCAGTAAGGCAGGTGAGTGTTTCAGTGGCCAGTAAAAAGAGTGTTTAAGTCTTTGGAGGTGGGTTTTTCTTAATTAAATCGGATAATGTTTGTTCCCTAACTTAGTACATTAAGTCCAAGTTCTGCAGTTAAATTATTGAGACAGATACAACTAGCAAAACCTCTCTCTGAGGCCTGTGCCATGACTGCCTCTGATCCTCTAATTGATTTTGCCACGTCTGATTTTTGCATCACTTTTTAAGGGAGCAACTATCATGCAGTAGAGATGTATATACAGTAACTGGGAATAAATTAAATCAGAATAACCTCGAAATATTCTTATTTATCACCTATAAGCTTTCAAAGAAAGAAACACACATGGTGACCTTCCTTAAAATCTTATCCTTTATTTGACTTGGAATTAGATGTGATTGCAGCAAGTATCTCTTAGCGACTCTTACCTGCTTGAGGATGACAACAAGCAGGTGACCCAGCTTTGCCTGTGATGCATTGCTTTGTATATTCTATATTCATTGATGCTTTCCTTATGGGTAGCAGTTGTAATCTGACAGAAAAATAAGGCCTTCTGTCGCCTGAAGGAATAGTCTAAAATGACAAAGGAATGGAATAAGGAGACAACAAAAAGGAGAATGGAGAGAGATGTGCATATTGCCCCCAAATGCTCTCCCTCTTGTCCATCTATTATATGTGCCTTGCCTCTCCCTTTGAAAAACTCACATTTAACTTGCATCATTGCTTTCCCTTTCCCACTAGAACCTTCAGAATTATTAGATTTGAGACAAGGACTTGATAGTTTCTGGTGATAGAACCTGCACAATTGATTTAAAAGACACACCAATTATTGAAATGTTGAAGTCTCTTGTATATCTATTTAAAGTATAGCCATCATTTTGCCACATAAAATTAGTGAATGTAGATTTAGGTATATCTATGATCTCAGTTACTTTCTTTTCTTGGAAATGCTGGTGAGAAAGGCACAACAGAATAAATACAGAGGGAGCTGACCACAATGTGCCCAGCATACAAAATAATAATTTAGAAGACCTGGAGAACTTATACAACATCCCCTCTCTTGGTCTTTTTGCAGTTTATGTTGGAGATACCCTTGTTACTTAGTTGAACATATCATTTTCTGTATGTTTGTTACTATGAAGCCTGTTATTCTATTTTTGGTTATTTGCATGACCACTCCAGTATCCCTGCCAAGAAAACTCCATGGACATGGGGTCACAAATAGAGATGGGCACGAAACGAAAAACAATTTGTTCCATTATTCATTATTCATTTTGTCACGTAATGAAACGAATAATGAAAATTGTGATGAAATTGGAACTAACCAAACAGAACCACGAAGATTAGGTTCATTATGTTTCGTTTTCATTAATGGTGATGCACAATGAAATGAGCTGTTTTTAAATATCCTGAATATTCGTAAAAACCCATTGATAATTATTTAATCTGCATGATAATACCTACCAGGGGGCTTGGTGTCCTTAAAACGTGCATTTATGTCTTTTCTCAGATTGCTGTATTTTTTTCCTTTAAGGTGAGTTAGGGGACATCGACCCAAAATGGCTCCCAGATGCCTAATACTGATTTCTTGGATATTAAACGCCCTGAACATCCATAAAAACACAGCAATAATTATTTGAAATTATTACCTACTAGGGGGTTGGGGTCCTTAAAACGTTTGTTTTTGTCTTTCTCCCATCATGATTTTTTTCTTTTCCCTTTAAGGATGACACAAAATGGATCCCAGCCACAAGATGGATGCAAGCCATGTGATGGGATCATGTAAATTCTTGGACAATTTCAATCAATAGCATGCCCAGGTTGCAGACTGGGTAGGTGTAGCAGCCACAGAGGGCATAAAAAGCTCTGGCAGCCCCCGTCTTCCTTGCAGTCTGCGGTGGGAGTTAGGGTGGGATTGCTGTCTCTGCGACTCATTACTTTAGGCCAGCCAGGCAGGTGTGTGTCTCTGTGTTCCTGCTGGCTGCAGCCTGGCTCTTAGGGAAGAGAAAGAAGAGATTTCTCTTGCAGCCTCCCTGTGTGTGTGCATACCTCTCGGTGAGTACCCTCCTCTGCCCTGCAGTGCAGTCACTCTGTGGTTGCCTTATGCCCTGGGCAACACCTGCCACTGCCTTTGCAGCCTCCCTGCATACCTAGTCTATACTGTGTCTCTGCCAGCATCATTTTTTAATGTTTTCTGGGGCGTTGGGGGCCGCCCATGTGCAGAAATGCTTTAAATTGCGCAAAAAGCAGGTAAAAATGAAAAAAAAAAGAACTTTTTTTCAAAAAATTCACAAAAAACAAAAATGAACCAAAATGGACCTGCAACGAAAAACGAAAAACCAAAATATCATTTTTTCGATTTGTGCCCATCTCTAGTCACAAAGAGTCGGTCATGACTGTAACGACACAACACACACATGCACACGCACGCACACGCACACACACGCACACACACGCACACACACACACACACACACACACACAAACCCATTCTAGATTTAATGTCTGAAATCCTGTTGCTTAGTATAATAAGTCACAAATCATCTAATTCCTGCTGATTTGATGGGTCTGCTGTAGTTACAGGTTACTACACTAAGCAACAGGATTTCAGCCCATATTATCAGCAGGTGTGTGTACTACAGGTGATACCAGACCCTAAAAGCCTACATGAACCCTCAAAAGAACTGAGCCAGTTTCAGAGGGCTGTCATTTTCCCTCTAAGACTGATTTCCTCAAGGTCTAATTTACTCTAGACTTTCCAGAACACTTGTTTAGTACAGTGAAAGATATAAGGTACCTGCTCCTCTGGAAGGTAAACAGGCCATATGCAGATGTTTGGCAGCACATGCAAAGACTAATATTTGGTAGAAGTATGAACGATGCTTTTACAAGCTCTCCCTCCCTCTTCCTGACTGCTGATTGCAGGTGTCCCTCTATACTTAGGATCTCAAGAGGCCTTGAAACATGTCCAGGCTTCAGCCTTTGGTGCTAACACCTTTAGAGCATGCAAACATGTCATACATCATCAGTCCACAACCTTTTTGGCACCAGGGACCAGTTTCGTGGAAGATTTTTTTTCCTGCTGACTGGGGCTTTTTCTTGTGCACATGCACAAGTCCCCCACACATACACCTGTTGGTTCGGTCATGACCAAAATAAAACCAGTTGCAATGGGTGCACAGGGGAGGAAAAGCCTCACATGGTGGGAGAGGGATAAGTGTGCATGCTCATCTTAGAGAGAACTTTGCTGGCCACTGAGGGAGCAGTGTAGGGAACTGGGAGGGAATATGCTCATTAATGCAGCACTGTGCATACTAGTTCCTAACAGGCCACAGGCCGGTACTGAACCATGTCTTGGGGGTTGTAGCCTCTGTTCTACATACTTTGTCCTTCATGTTATGCTTATATTTTAATTATCCTCTGTTTTTATATAAATTGCCTAGAAGAGTGCTGTGCCAGAAGTCAGTCAGTCAGTCAGTCAGTCAGTCAGTCAGTCAGTCAGTCAGTCAGTCAGTAAGAGGGAGCAAATTGGGTTGCATTGGGTTGCTGAATTATTTCTCCTAATTTAGTAGAATTCTCATGGCCAAAGTTGAAGTATTATGGGCCAGATTCTCTGAACCAAGCACAGTATGTAAATTATCAACAGAAAAACAGTTTCACAGATTTCAGAAGAAGCAGCTCAGTAGGTTAGGGGTCTTACTGTGGAGCCAGACATTGGTCATTTGATGCCCTATTTTGCCTCCTGGGAGAAGATCCAGCCTGCATAGCTTTGTGCAAGCTGCCCAGTCCAACGGAACCCCTAGTAGAAAACCCTAGAAAGGGTCTCCATTAGTCAGAATTGAGTTGGCGGCTCATAAGAGTGACCCTACGGTGATAGGAAACTTCTGGTGGTGATTATTGTGGTTGACTAAAATATACAAGTCCTCACTGCATGCTGTGAATGATCAGATGCATTTGTAAATCAAGATTTCATTGCCTACCTGTACTGTCATTGATGATTTCTGTACAGGAAATAGTTAAATGAATTAGAATCAGTGTCTGAAGTTCACAGGACATTGAAGTGAGCTATTAATAACTTGCTTGATATAGATTACCACAGTGTCAGGCCAGCTCAGGTATATACAGAAGCATGTGCCACAATAGATTGGCTATTAACGTGATAAATGAATGGGGTGTTTTTCTTGTTTCATAAGTTATACTTCAGTTTAAACTGCTGACAGGCCTTTACGTATAAATTATATTTAACTGTAAACTATGAAAAATTGCAATACTTTCCCCTTAAATTGCGATGTAACCCCTTTTAAAGAGCTACCATATATTGTCCAGGGTGGTTTTTGGTGCTAAAATACAATCTTAAAATGCAATAATAAAGTCGACAGTCTTATTTTAATGCTAAGCGAAAGCAGGCTCTAATGATAATGGAATTAATCAGTTCAATGTATGCAAATAGATAGGAGGCAGAAGTCAAAAGGTACTTGAAATACTCTCTGCAATGCCAAGTGTTCTGAGCCTCCTAAATTGTGCATTCTGTGACTGAGAGCTATGCTTGTTGGAATGAGCTTAGACTGTTTTGACAATTTTATCCTGCTTAAATTGGATTTTTAAAAGTGCAGAAATTGATGTTGTGCTACTTGGAGTATATTTTAAAAGATACCAGCACTTCAAAGAGAAATAAAGTAAATCAGATGCAAACGTTTCTCAATCCAGCATACCAGAATAAGTTCAAGCTATCCTGGGGTAATACTAAATTAGAATGTATTTCTGGTGTCCAGGAAAATAGAAATAGCATTAACCTTCTCTCTCCTTTCCCCCCTGTGAGTGGAAAGGGGACTATGACAGCATCCTCTTGTATTTGGGAAGATAAAGCCAAAACATGTGAAACACTTTGTGTGGTCCTGCTTGCCGAGTTTCCCCTCCCTGTTTCCCTGCAAAAATGTACGAAGTCTGGCAGGTTTTAGATGCTGCCAGATACCTTTGCTTTGGCACGTTAAATTAGATCTCTAGCTCCAGCATGTATACTGCAGGTTAGACCATCCCTTGAAAGCTTAAAGCATTTTATAATGAAGGCAGAGAAATGGAGTGATCTGCTTGATAATAAAGCTTAGCTTTAATGCCAGCTCCATGCTGTTAGAGCATATTACTAAACAGCAAGAAATGTGGCACAGATGTTGTGGCAGCTATATTTTACACCCTCCAAAAGGTCATGTCACTTGTTATTACATTCAAAATCAATATTAAGTGAGTGTTCCAAATTTCAACTGTCAGTTGAATTTATGGCCGCAAACCAAGGCTGAAGGGTTTTTTATTGTGATTCGTGCAAGGTAACACATTCCTAATATAGGGACACTTTTAGTAGGAATAGGTGATCCACACAGGAGCAGGAAAGGTCAGCCAAAACTGTGGGCAAAATTCATGCAATGGTCACCACTGTCAAGAAAGATTCACAAGGACACAAAATCGTTCTTAAAGACAAGTTGTCAATCCTTATTCCCCTATATCTGTGAAATGTTGCATTTGTGTGGCTTAATTAGCAAAAGTTTCAAAATCATTCCCAAGTTCCAATTCTTTGAGTGTTCATCAAAAAGCAAGGCTATTTATTCCATGGAAGAAAATGAAAACTCTCTAATTGTTTTATCCATGGTATTTTCCCTATATATTTCTGCATATGTAGCAAACGTATAATATAGATATCTATAAATTTTGGAGACTGCTGCGGCGAAAGTACACACAGAGTTTAAAGAATGGTTCCATCATTTGTGTGTTGATTGAACTTGCTCCAGATATTTCACATTTGGCTTCTATTCACTGTCTTCCTGCGATGTAGCATCCAAACAAGTAACTAAAGAATATCCATTGCTATGAAACTGCTTTTTTGGGTGATTTTGAATGAATTCATATGAAAAGTCAAAGAGAAGAACAATTCAGGCAGTTCCACAATTACTAAAATTCTTAATCACACTTCTCATCACTTTACGGTTAGGACTATCACAAATTACAGAAGAACATTTGTAAATTGTAAATTATAATTAGTGAAATGAAGGGAAATCACCACCATTGCTGCTCAATTGAAATCATAACAAGACCTAGAATGGAATTGTCACTGCCAGGCTGTTAAGATACCAAGCAGTCTAGGTGCACCAACTTTAATGTAGCTGTTTGCTGCAAAGGCAAGGCACTAATGTTTCGTTCTTCAGTCTTTAACCAGAGAAAAACAACATGCAGACATTGAACAGAATAGCACTGTCAATGTGCTCCTTGCCTTCCAGGCAGAAAAATATGTTCTGCAAGTATCAATGAGATATCTCAAATTTGTGAGGGATTATTGTGCACATGCATGAATTGTCCAAAGCTGTTGCCTTGGACTTATTTAAAAAAAATCAAAAATTGTTGGGTCACTAATTTGTTGCATCAATAATCCAGCCACTTTTCTATGTTTCTTATGTTTATGTACTCTCTTTCACAATTGAAGAGGTAATTTATTTTGTGCAGGAATATTTTGCACAAATTGTGGAAATATTGGTGAAACCCCACCACCACCATTCACTGTCTTCTAACACTAGGAATGAGAACTCTGTCAGGGGCTAGTGATTTCCAGACAGGCTGCCTCCCTATCTAATTGAGAACAAGTAATTTATGAGTATTATTCACATCCTTATTATTGTCTTTTGGACATGAGTTCATGAATCATAATTCCAATCTGATTCAAATAGGGGGTTCTGTGGTCAGTCATCTTCCATAGTAGAAAACCCCAGAAACTCCTTTGCTTTCACTCACCCAGATAATTGTGATAATAATGAAAAAGAGAACCCTGCCTTTTTTAAAAACAAATAAATAAAATAAAATAAAATAAAGGTATTTTAGATCTTTCAATTTATATATTCTTTCATTTTTGTCAGGAATGTCTGTGTTTCTCTTTCAACGCTGTTATCTCTACACAATGAGTTGTGCGACTTTTTTTTAACAGAAGACTAATTGCAGTGGAATTAGTGAATGCCAGATGATAAGATTATGCTACAGAAAACATCTTAATGTTTAGACAACATTGTCCATAAACTTCAGTGGCTTGTGTCTGTGCAATATTTTCTTATCCTCATTGTTAACATTAACAGTGTTTTATCTTTTCACCATATAGTGTTCAAGGTGCCAATTAATAATCTTCATGGGTATACAACTCAGTAAACTCAAATAAGATATTTCTTACACCAGTTCATCTCTCTTCCAAACGTCCATGAGCATGGTCTTTGTCACACCCTGACTGATCAGCTTCTATTGAGTGATAATGTGAGAATTGCATTTATTACAGGATAATGTGTAAGTGCAGAACAATCATCAGTCACCACACATCAAAATGGAAGACAAGCAGAAAAATGATATGAACTACTGAACTGTGGTGATGAATATGCTATGGTAGGAAGAAGAAATGTCTGCCCCTGTTAGAAGAGACAGTTATTCAGGGTCACCCAATAGCAAGGCTGGCATTGTAATACCGAATGTGTTTAATTTCACAGCTAAAAAGCCTTAGTCTCTTGAGTGAAGTAGACATAGTGATTATCTTCCTGGACTTAGCCCAGTACCACAGTAACCATTTCATTGCAAAATTCCATGCTGCTGCATTCAGTGTCTGAGTACAGTATATACATCCAGTACAGCAGGGATGAATTGTCTCAGGCCATTTACAGTTTTCATGCTTTCTCTTGTGCCCCTGAAAACTAAGAAAGATCTGTAGGAAAAGTCCCAATGACATACTGTAGTTCTTCTGCTGTATAATACAGAGAGGCAGTTTGTGACTAGTGAAGAAGATCACACAAGCCTGAAGTTTGGGGGTGAGATTCCTCTCTTGCATGCAATGATGGCTGTTGCTGTGCTTACTTCAGTATAGGAAGCTTGCCATAGAAAAAAGGTTTCATGTTACTGAACTGCATTTATTTTCTAACTAGTAGCCATTGTGCTTGTTAATAACTAAAGGAGAACTGGAAAGTTATATTCAAAATTCAATTATATAACCTGGGTTCAAAAACATAGCTTTAAGCTATCATAGGTGCAGTTTTTAAACTACAGTGGTATCTCTGGGCCATTTTGTATTATGAAAAATCCTTAAACCAAAATGTGGTTTCCCATATAAATGCATTGAAAACCAATTAATCCGTTCCAGAGGTCGGGGGGGGAGGCAAACTGGGGCATTCCATTTAAAATTTTCTTAAACAAAGGTATCCTCATTCTTTCGTCATGAGAATATCACATATCAACTTTTAATGCCTTACAGGGATAGGGTTGGGGAACCAAGGCATTCCATTGAAACATTTTCTTGAACCAAGGCATCCCCATATCCAATAATTTCTTCGTTTTTTTCATTTAAGTAATTTTATTGAGTTTTTTTTGGGGGGGGCGAAAGAGGGAGGGGGAGGGGGAGGGGGAGGAAATACACTATAAAAATTACATTAAGTATATCAAGCCAAAAATAATGGTTTAACATATTAACAAATCACCAAATAATATCACAATACTAATAAGTTTGTTACTTCTTGCCATCTTTTCTGGGAAGTCTCATCGTAGTCTCCCTTTAGAAAACCAGAGAGTCTGTCGATTTCAATACATTCTCTTATCTTTTCGTGGAAGTTTCTCTCTGTTGGCACTTCTGGTTGTTTCCAAAATTTCGCATACAGTATCCTTGCTGCAACTATTACATGATGAAGTACATATTTCTGGTCATATGAGATATTAATATCTACTATATTTAATAGAAAAAATTCTGGTCTAAGCTCTAACTTAATCTTCAAATAGCTTTCTAAAAATAATTTTACCATTATCCAATATGCCTTTGCCTCTTTACATGTCCACCACATATGGTAGAAAGTACCACTGTCATGTTTACATTTCCAACATTTGGGTGAGCAATTATACATCTTAGATAAACGGTGGTGGTGGGGGGAATGCCATCTATAAAACATCTTGTAACAATTTTCCTTAAAGGCTATAGATTTAAAGAGTTTAACTGTATTCCACAAAGAGTCCAATTTGTTTAGATGAATAGAATAACCAAAATTTTATGCCCATCTTATCATAGTATCTTTGACCAGTGTATCAATCATTTTTTCATTTAACAAAATACTATAGAATTTACTGAGAAGTTTTGAATCGCCAGAAGATAGTATTTTGTCAAGTGGAGTGTCATTAGTCATAACCCCCCCCTTTAGTGAGATTTTTAAAGTGTGAATATATTTGTTGGTACTTCCACCAGTCTAACTTGTAACCTTCTGATACTAATTTTTCTAGTGACTTCAAGGAGAAATCAGCATTCAAAAGTTGTCTGTAGGTTAGAGATTTAAGGCTTGCACTTGTATGGGGACTGGTAATCGCTCCTAACGGAGACAGCCACGTTGGTGCTTTAGGGTAAAACTGTTTTTTATGGATAACCATATTTTAACTAAGGCATTCCTTATCCAATGTTTTTTGAAAAGGGTAGGTATATTACCCTTATACCATACGTAATGATGCCAACCCCTGTCCAAATCGTGACTCTCAAGCTGCAGTATTCTATTATTTGTCATCAAAATCCAGGCTTTGATCCAAGTCATAGCAGCAGCCTTATAGTAGGAAGAGGAATAGGAATGCAATTTATTGTCATTGTATAAATACAACAAGATTAAAAGTGCCATCCAGTCAGTCATTCACACAACCCAGCATAAAAATCCAAGACGTAAAATCTACAATTTAAGAACAAACCATCCATACACATACTCCAACATTCACATGCCAAACATCACTTACACTCATTGAAAACTGACATAAAAACCAAACACACACACAGCCCTACACTCTTTCACCTAGCAACATTCATACACAATCCATAAAAACTACAATTTAAAAAACAACAACAGCCATACACAATCCCCCATACAATATATATGTAACACATTCAACACTAATATTACCCGTCAACTTAATTTTTAACAGAATTTAGCATGGATACTGCTATTGGGTAAAAACTATTTTTGAATCTTTCCGTCCTTGTTCTAATAGATCTATACCTTCTGCCTGATGGTAGTGGTACAAACAGAGAGTGTCCAGGATGAGAAATATCTCCTACAATATTCTGAGCTTTCTTAAGACAGCGGGAGCTGTGTAATTCCTCCAATGTGAGGAGTGGGCATCCGATGATCTTCTGTGCCAAGTTGGGCAGGGCAAAACCACCAGTTTTAGTTGTGTCCTGTAAAGTGTTACAATGGTTGGACACAATAATACCCAGATATTTTGCCTTACTAGCATGTTGGAAACCCGACTGGTTAACCAATTTTCCAATCACAAGTGGGGTCATATTTTTTGTGAGCAACAGTGTTTTTTCTCTATTAACCTTTAGTCCTGAAATTTTAGAGTAGGCCTCCAAAGTCTTTAGTAGTTCTGGAAGGGAGATCTTTGGGTCCTCCATAATAACCAACAGATCGTCCGCGAAGGCTTGCACCTTATAGACTTCTCCTTTGCTTTGTAGACCTTGAATACCTGGGGTATTTCTTATAACATGGAGTAGTAATTCTAAAGTTAAAATAAACAGCAAAGGAGAAAGAGGGCATCCTTGCCTGGTACCTTTGTGTATCTTGACTATGTCTGTAAGGTAGCCATTAACTACAATCCTAGTGTTTTGGGCGGAGTAAATTTGTTCTATAGCTCGTAGCATTCTGTGGCCACACTGTAAATAATCTAACTGAGTTTTAAGTAAAGACCAAGATACATTGTCGAATGCTTTCTCAGCGTCGATGAATGCGAAGGCTACTTGCTTCTCAGGGTGACATTCATAGTACTCCAACGCCAATAATTTCTTTTCTTAAACCGAATTTTTCTTTAGCCCAAGCATTCTTAAATCGAGGTACCACTGTACCTCTTTGCTCAGCGGTTTCTCAAAATAATTGAAATAGTTGGTTTCTTGGGTCCCCGAGAAAGACAGAGAGACAGAGAGATAGATACTCATTTTTCCTGTTTCTCTTATCATCACCTCAAAACAATCACACATATGTGCACATATAGTACAAAGCAGAAGGCAGCAGTAACCACCATTTGTTAAACAGACCACATTCCATAAATATAAAAATAACTCGAACATAGCAGTTCCATTGCAAAATTACTCCATAAGTTACAATCATAATATTATGGGGTCAAGAAATTATTTTCAAATGTGTAGTCAGTATAGTTTGATAGGTAAAAACTAGAGAAAGGCACAAAAGGCCAAAATGGTATTTTGTTTCATTTTTCATTTTGTTTCCCTTTCCCCATTCCATTTTGTTTTTTTAAAAAAATTGTTTTTTTATTTCATATTGTTTTTCATTTTATTTTAAAACCCCACGCCACCAGTCTGAGCCTCGTGGCGCAGTGGTTAAATGCCTGTACTGCAGGTAAAACTGTGCTCACGACCTGGGTTCAATCCCCGGTAGCAGGCTCAAGGTTCACTCAGCCTTCCATCCTTCCGAGGTCGGTAAAATGAGTACCCAGCTTGCTGGGGGGGGGGCAATGTGTAGCCTGCACACTGTAATTAAAAATTGTAAACCGCCCAGAGACTACTTGTAGTAGTGTGGGGCGGTATATAAGCAGAACACTTTGCTTTGCTTTGCTTTCCCTTCCAATGCACCCAATTGGGGTGAAGGCACAGGGGTTTAAAACTTCTTTGCCACCAAAGCAAGTGGCGGTCAGGACACCAGCATGAAAGACCCAAACTGTCATCCAAACCATTTTCAGAGGGTTCCTGCCTAGCTGTCATCAGCAACTCAACAGGAACCCTCTGAAAAAGGTCAGGATGCTAGTTTGGGGCTGTCACGCTAGCATCCCATTTTCAGAGGGACCCCCATAGCTAATTGAAAGAATGTGTATGGTGTATGTCAGCAATATAGTGGTTAATACAGGTTAAGCTGCTTAAATTAACCCTAGTATAGCTGGTGTGCACTGTACACACTCTTGCAATTAGCTTTGGGGGGGCCTTTGGAGCTTAATAACTTGGCCCCCTGAACCCAAGACCTCTCCAAATTTTGGGGGCTTACAGGGAAGAGTCCAGTGAAGCTACCCTGTCATTTTGGTGCTGACACATGGCTATGAACCCTATTTCAGAATCAGAATCAGAATCATAATCCTTTTATTGGCCAAGTGTGGTTGGTCACACCCAGAATTTGTTTTGGTAAAATATGCTCTCCATATAAAAGGAAATATAAGAATCAGATAGTCAACAATAAAAACACAGTACAACAATAAAATATAACCTATTATTTAAAAAGGAAGAAGAGAAGTAAAAATTAATTATTCAACAGTTTGATAGCACTTGGAAAGAAACTATATTTATATCTAGTTGTCCTAGTGTGCAATGCCCTAAAACGTCACCCTGAGGGTAAAAATTGAAACAGGTTATGTCCAGGTTGTGTGGAATCTGTATATATTTTCATCGCCCTCTTTTTAGCTCTTGTGGTATACAATTCCACAATAGATAGCAAATTAGTAACAATAATTTTTTCTGCAGTTCCAATTATCCTTTGAAGTCTATATCTGTCATGCTTAGTCGCAGAACTAAACCAGACAGTTATAGAGGAACAGATGATAGATTCCATAACACCTCTATATAATTGAATCAACACTTCTTTTGGCAGTCTGAACTTCCTAAGTTGACGCAGAAAAAACATTCTTTGTTGTGCTTTCTTAATAATACTTTCAATATTAGATGACCATTTTAAATCTTGAGATATAATAGTACCTAAAAATTTAAACGACTCCACTATTGACACTAGGTTATTTGATATTATAAGAGGTGGCTGTATAGAATGAGTCCTCTTAAAATCCACCACCATTTCAACAGTTTTGCATGTGTTTAATTCAATATTATTTTGAGTACACCATAAAACTAGTTGTTCAATCTCTTGCCTATAGGCAGATTCATCATTGTCTCGAATGAGGCCAATCACTGTAGTGTCATCTGCAAACTTCACTATTTTAACGGAGGAATCCTTTGAGGTACAATCATTAGTATATAAGGAAAAAAGAAATGGAGAAAGCACACAGCCCTGAGGGGCTCCTATGCTAACCTATTTTCAAGTACATAAAAACATGTACTCAAAAATAGGGTTTGCTGCCATTAATTGGCATGGAAATCACAGGGTAGCTTCTTTGGACTCTTCCCTGCCAGCCCCTGAAATTTGGAGAGGTTTCAGGTTCAGCGGGGTGAGTTATTAAACTCCAAATGGGATCCTCATAGGAAAAAAAATTCTAATGGAATCCGGAAACCACAATAGCCTCCCCACAGGTGAGTAATTATCAAGTTCACAATTCAATTAGAATATTTCTTTCCTAGGGGGAACCTCTTTGGAGTTTAATAACCCAGCCCCCTGACCCACAAACCTCTCCAAATTTTGGGGGCTTACGGGGAAGAATCCAAAGAAGGTCCCCTGCCATTTGGGTGCCTCTAGGACCCAGGGGAGCATAGTGTTTCATTTTGTTTTATTTCATTACAAAACTGCTTTAAAAATGTGTTACTAACAAAACAAAACTAATAAAGAAACAAAATACTAATTTTTCATTTGTGCCCATCTCTAAAATGCATCACTTGCTTTTTGAACTTGCAGGAGCCACGCTGGTCTCTGTTCAAACCCTCTGTTCACAGCTGGTAAAAGACTGGCACATCCACTCATCAAATTCACCCTGCTGGGAGCTAATTTAGGGTAGACAGTACTGGGAAAGGAAGTTTATATCCCTGTTTGCCCATGGGCACTTAGTTAGCCCAACCTGTATCCCTTTCTTCTACACTTGCCTGGAAGTTTAAAAAAGAAACAAAATGAAATGAAAGGGTGTCCTGCATTCTCATAATGTAGCATCTAGTTGGACCCTGAAATGCAAGTTTGTTTTTGCACAGAAATAAAGAAGCTTCTCCCATGTTTAGCCCATGTTTGTAGTTCAAGGCCATTACCATGCAAATTGAGGCCTGCTGGTTCTTCTTTACATTGGTAATGAAAGCTGTACAGGTGCTGTATCTTTTTCCAAGTAATTAACGTCCATTATAAAGCTGCCTGACATAGGCCAGGCACCTCTAGGTACTAATATCTATTTTAGAGGCCCTACCAATTTTCTTTGTTTCTTAAAGGAATATGACATACATTAGTGGAATACAGCCTTTCCACTATATATTGTAGTTATTCTGTTATTTTGCCTTGAGGTACAATATTACTGCTTATGAACAACAGGCTAAAATGTAAGATATAGAGTAAGAAGGAAACTTAAAATTCTTTTTTTTTTTTGTATAGGTACTGAGTTTGAAATAATTTCCTCAAGGTGAAGTAAGCTTTCTTTATATTGATGCTGATACAGTACTAAAAATAGATCAAAGGAAATTTAGATTTAGCTTAAGGCTGATTACAAAGGAAGTGAGAGAGCAGTAGAGAACATGTGAGGAGCCCTTCACTTCATTGTTTCTGGTAAGAAAGAATTGCCCCCTACAGCTAGCCCATTTATCGCTCCAGGCTGCTGTATCTTGGCTTTCCCACCTTCTTTCTGCTTGAGAGGAAGAAGAGAAAGGGTATGGCCCCAGAGTACCTCTGATGCACCACAGAGTCCTGCCCCCATTTGCTTTCTGTCAGCTCTTTAATGTTAGGGGAGGGTGCCATGAAAGTTTATCTCTTGCATGCTCACAGCTTTGTGTGTGTGTGTGTGTGTGTGTGTGTGCGTGCACGCACACATACGTCAGTGCTTGTCTCCTTAGAAGCCCCCAGCAGGTCAGTAGGGGGCCTTGGGAGACCTCTGCTATTCTTTGTTCCAAACAAGAGTGAACTATAGCAGGCCCTTGCTTTGAGGTCTCTCCATGCTCTACAACTGTGTTTCTCAGCCTGTTCCAAGTTGCAACCCCCTTTTCTAATACCCAAGTAACCTGCACCAGCATTGCTGTCTCCAATAAGAGTCACCCAGTCACTCCCAGTATGTTCAAGCCAAAAGCAAAAGTTTAAATATCTTTCAGTGGGAGCCTGTATTGACCACACTGCAAAATATATTCAGCATATCACTCCTGACATGGATTAACGATCCTCATTCCCCCTCATTGTCACAACAAGAACTGCCTTGAAGCAACTGCCAGACCCCACCAGGTAGTTCCTCCCATCACAGATAGTGGGGCAGAGCTCAGTCTCTCCCCCCCTAACAGCAAGTCTTGGCAAGGCCCTGCCCAATTGCCTCTTGAGAGGCTTTGCTCAGGTGTTCCCTCCTCCTCCTCCTCCTCCTCTGGCTGCTAGCAGCCGCTGTCATTTCTGATGGCTCCTTTGCTGCCGCCGCCACTGTGCCCATAGATGAGGGAACTGGGCCCAAGAGAGAACCTTTGCTGCCACCACTGGTTGCTCTCCATGATGACTCAGGGCTGGGAAACTTTCAGTTTTTGCAGTCTAAAATAACTGCAACACATGCCCCAGAATGCACTTTACAACCCCATTGGGGTTCCCGCCCCACAGACTGGGAACCATGAGTTGTACTATAGAGCGTCCCCTAGGCAAGTTATTACCTGCTCAGTTGAGCATTGCTCAGTCAGCTCCAAGGCTAACCAATTACAAAATGTGCCTTCAAATCATGCAAGGTCTGATGCCCCATAATGACAACATACACCCAGTGGAATACAGGTCTCCATCATCCCTTGAGGATCGACTTTCTCTTCCCAGCAGTAGACGTCAGTACAGTAATCCAGACAATTTCCCTGGGCCGGGCACTCCATGCAAGCTGCTTTTGTTCGCCTTCTTTCCTCCAGCAAGGACAAAGAGGGAGGTTAGTGCTGCAGCCATTTTGTCTCAATTTTTGAGATAGTTCAGCTTTCACTGTCCCAGCTCTGTGCAAGCAGAAGTCATATTTCCAGACTGGAGAAATTTGGCCACATTGGGGGTATGGAGGTGGAAAAAAATTGATGGGTAGGGAGGGAATATGTAAACAAGTACAGTACTGTAATTCAAAATTGACACATATGCATTTTTGAAGGGGGCAAGACTTTCATATGCAATGTGTGATTGCAATGTCAGAATTTTTGGCATACAAATTTCTTTTCTGCAGCTTCTGAACTGAAATTTAATTGAAAAATATAAATGATAAACAACAGTGTGAACTGGGTTAGCCAAAGGGGTAATATAGCAGCAACGTGATGAGTACTTGCAGATTTTCTTCTTCCTGGTGGTTTGTTCTTGAAATTCATCTTTTGTGTGCAATAGAATGATTACATGATGGATATCTGATTTTCTGCCCCCCCCCCCATGCTGAGACTTCCTGCCAAGACTTCCCATGGCATCAGGGAGATTTCCAAGTCTCCCACAAAAATGAGACCCCGGTTTCATTTTTCCCTTTTATTTTGGTTTGTTTATTTTCCTCCTCATGTTCAGTGCTGAAAACTGCCAGATTCTGCACAGTTTAATAATGCCCTTTCTGGGTAAATTCTGCGCAGGAGTGGTGCCATTCTGCAAACAAATGTTAACAATCCAGCACCATGTGGTATTTGTTCTCTCCTTTTCCTGTGAATTCTTTGCAGGAAATATGCCATTCTATCCGTTAAAACCAGTCTTCTTGTGCTGCTTGGCATTTTTACCATTCCATTCCCCCCCACCCAACAAAACCTATGAGAAATCCCACAGGATTACTGGGAGGTGAATCTTGTTTAACATCCACAGAATGTAACATATATTATGCCTATAGGACACATTTTAAATTACAGTGTTATTCAGTTTCTGTTTGAGGGTTTTTTTTCTTCTGTATCTCCACAGTACTTCAGATAATCATTTTTTGGAAGGCAGGCAGTCTCAGTCAGGACAACAGGTGCACTACAAACATTTAAAATTATAGATTAACTTTAAAGACATATATTCATGGGCCTCATGGATTACCCTGTCAACAGCTAGAAGGAGTAATGCCAGAAAACAAAAATACAAGAAAAGAAGCATTGAAATAATTTGCCCAGAAATGAATCTTTGATTTGCAGGAGCTTGTTTTGATCAATTCAATTTTTTCCTCGGAAAGTGAAATGAAAAATATTGCTAGCATCTATAGATAATTATCCCAGGCACATTCTTTCTCTCTGCCGATTTTTGCCTTCACAATAATTGCTAATACAGTGGTACCTCTACTTACGAGTTTAATCCATTCTGAATGCATGCTCATGTCAAACAACTCATAAGTAGAGCTGCCATGTCTAAAAAAAAAATCAAATAAATAAATAAATAAATAGGAAAATTAAATTAAAAAAACGTAAGTAGAGCAGACCACATCTAAATTTTGTAAGGCAGCAGTTAAAACGGCAATGGTTTTCCGCTCTTAAACCGTATTGCTCATAAGTAGAGCCACTCGTAAGTAGAGGTACCAGTGTATTGGGGTTTGTAGGTTGTTTCCCCAACTCTTGCATTTGCCAATGATCCCCCTGCCCGTCCACCCCATTGTGGCAAAGTATAACGTGAGTTTAGAGAAAGGTGGAGCGGTTCTGCATTAAAAGTAATGATGTCAGAACAAGCCTCCTAACTGTCAGCATCAGTACCCTGACAATTCAATTGATTGTTCCACCCCCTTATACAAAATACCTAACAACGTGTGCTAGAGAAATGTCATTAAATGATAAGCGTTTGCAATTAATGCTGTGATTTGAGCTGAGTTATCATGATACATTGGCTCTGCAAGACTCTCACAGAGTGATATGGAGGGAAAAACTTTGATGTGAGTTTTAACCAACATGAAGCCGTGATAGCATTAATGCAAGGCTTCTGATCTCTCTACTTGTATACAGATATTTATCATGTAACTATTCTGTAGCACACAAAGGCTGAATTTCAGGACCAAGATGCTTTCCACTTCTATCCAAACTGAAAGCGCCTTCCCTTTCCCTGCCCACTACGCTTCTCATTCCATCCTAAGGTACATTAACTGAGGATTCCTGTTTTTGTAGTCCCTTCCACTTTTTATGAGACTGAGCTAGATTATAAAAGGGAAAATATGTAGAATTGCTGTTTTTAAAGAGAACAGAACACATGTCGATGTTTGGGTATGTTGTGAGTGTTTTTTCATGAGACCGAGTAGTTAACAAATAGCGTGAATATTCTATTACTTTAAAACTGATGTTCTTGAAATGTGGCAGGACCAAAATAGCTTTGAACTTTGAATAAATCCCCTCCGGTATTGGCCCATCACACTCCTGTCAGTGCTCTTAGCGGAGTCTTGTTTTCACCTCTTATTCCTGTGACTATCAATTATTCATACAGCAGTATAAGTATCAATAGTATTTATGAATAAATAAATGGCAGGCCTTTGCCCTGCGCTGGTAGCTTTTAAATTAAATATTGTAGATTAATCTGAGGGAAATGAAGGTTGAGCTAGAAAAGTGTGCTAGAAAAGTGGCCACCACCTAAGGTTTTCTTTTTCCCATGTGGATTTTTAGCATTTCACCTCCACTGGGACTTCTTGGACACAACCAACTGCTGTCACATTTTATAGAGTCTAGACAAGAGATGGATGTTCTAGGTTTGCTCTCTTTCCCACATTTTCCTGTGGAACATGTTTGGGTGCACCCCACCGAAAAGACAATGCTATGCACCATTACTGGCTTCTATTTCCATATGTGTTATTGTGAGCAGGATTTTTGTACTCCTTGGTTTCTTGTAGACTTTCAGTGTGGCTGGTGAATCCCATTGCCAATGGTTGAGATTTTTCCTGATGTGTGGCATCTGAAGCAGGAGGCCTGAGTGCATGATAGTGTATGCAAGTCTTAAGGCACCCAGAATGCTTTCTTGCTAGTACCACAACAAGAATGCTACAGGAAGTTTCTTTAAAAGTCTTCAGGTGTCACACAAAAACACTGCCAGTGCAATGGATAAAACTGGATAAAACTGCAAGAAACAGGAGCTAAAGGCCACCAGTTTTGACACCTTAAGTAGACTATATCAGGGAGCTGAGTCATGGCAACTGGACATATTTTGCTCATGATATTGAAACATTCTGCTACTCTTCCAAGCAGCTTCATAAGCAGAATATAGGAAAGAACTTTTGAAATATAAATCTTCTACCATATTTTCAACAAATAAAATAATTAATTTAGGAATATAATAAAGGATCTTAAATAAATAAATTTAAAAATAATCTTTTTTGGGGGGAAGGGGGATAGAAATATTTTAAATAAAATAATTATAAATAATAATCTGCAACAATGCAAATAAACTCCCTGATATTCTCACATATTTTAAACAAATCCTTCATGATCATTTTAAATTTGTTATGTTTTTGTTGTTAGATTTTTATTGCAAAAAGTGGAAACATAACCAATATATTTCTGTGAACAATAATCTAAAACACAAGTCCCATTTTAATGAAATAAATCTAAATAGATCTCCCTTAGTACTTCACCTCCATACCATTTCAGATGCAGTTCAAAAAACTGATGAACTAAATGTTGCCAAAAACAAACTTGTCTTTCAAGAGAGCCAGCTAGGGAACTCCATTCTTGTGACTTGTTTTACTTTCCTTCAATGAAGATAAATGCCTATTATTTTATTTAGTTTTAGTTTATGATTGATCATTGCCATTTAGATGACTAGAACTAAAAGATACTGTATTTTTAGGCTCATAAGATGTACCTAGTTTTTAGAAGTATGTATGTATGAAAAAAATCTTCACACATACATACTGCAGTCCTGGTCCATCTCCAACCCAGTTTACTCTCTAGCTATGGTGCTCTTGGGAGGCCCAGAGAGGCATGACTGGAGAGTAAAATGCAAAGACAAGCCTTCCACCCCACTCCCACCCAGGTCTCCATTTTGGGAAGCCTTGGGCTTTTGCAGAGGCCTCCAGACCCAATGCAGGTCCCAGCCCTAGCTGCAAACCAAACAGATGCTTCCCGGCCAGGTTGTTTTTTAAAAATGACTTTTTTGCATGATTGGTTTGTTCCATATAATAGGAGATGGAGAGAAAGCAGCCTGTTTGGAGACCATAGAGATGAGAAACAAGCTAGAGAGTAGCCATCCACCATGACGACCATAGAGCTGCAGCTAGAGAGTAACCACCCACCATGATGACCTTAGAGATGCAGCTCTATGGTAATCATTGTTGGTGGTTACTCTCTAGCCCGTTTCTTATCTCTATGGTCTTCAATCAGGCTAATTTTCCTAGAACTGGAAAAGGTGCAGAAGAGAGCGACTAAAATGATTACTGGGCTGGGGCACCTCCCTTATGAGGAAAGGCTAAAACATTTGGGCCTCTTTAGTCTGGAAAAAAGGCGCCTGAGGGGGGATATGATTGAGACGTACAAAATAATGCAGGGCATGAGTAAAGTGGACAGAGGGAAGCTCTTCTCCCTCTCCCAAAATACCAGAACTAGGGGACATCCACTCAAATTGAGGGCTGGGAGAGTAAGAACAGACAAAAGAAAATATTTTTTCACTCAACGTGTTGTTAGTCTGTGGAACTCACTGCCACAGGATGTGGTGATGGCATCTGGCCTGGATGCCTTCAAAAGGGGATTGGACAGATTCCTGGAGGAAAAATCCATCACAGGTTACAAACCATGATGGAGATGTGTAATCTCCAGTCTTAAAACCGGGGTACTTCAAGGGCCAGATGCCGGGGAGTGGTATCACGAAACAGATATCTAGTCTCGTGCACTCCCAGACGCATCTGGTGGGGCCACTGTGAGATACAGGAAGCTGGACTAGATGGGCCGTTGGCCTGATCCAGCATGGCTCTTCTTATGTTCTTATGTTCTTATGTTCTTAATTTATCTCCGTCTCCTATTATATGGAACATATCAATCATGGAAGGTATTTTTTAAAAACAGATGGGTGGCAAGCCTCCACAGGAGTTGCAGCTGGGGCTGGGACCTGCACAGGGGGCGGAGGCCTCCAAAGGCAACCACTCTTAATGCTGCTGGTGGGGATGCATTTGCCTCATAAGATGCACAGACATTTCTCCTTACTGTTGGGGGGGGGGAGTGCATCTTATGGGGTGAAAAATATGGCACTGTTTTCACTTTTGGTAAACTAATTCCTGGATGCCGTATTATTTATTTAGAAGAATTAGTTCCCCTGTATTGACTGAATAAAAGCAATTGTGTTTGTCTGAACAGTTGTAGGAGAGGTGCTTTTCAAAACTGTCAAAATACTTGCAAATAAAACATGTTTTTGTTCTATTTTTACGTATTTAAATGTAATTTCTGGATATATAGCATAATTTATTTTTAAAAAATGCAATTTTTGCAGTGTTTTAGGTGGTTACGAATGCTACTTGTTTTACTTTAAGCATTAGATCCAAGATCCAGTGAATCTCAAATAAAGCAAATTCACAAAATAATCCTGCATATGTTCACCTAGAAATAAGCCCCATTGAGTTCAAAATGGGACATACTATTAGGTAGACATGCCTAGAATTGCAGTCTTAGCTACTGAGGCTTAGACGAGGCTTTAAAATAAATAAAACTCCCAATCTAATTAATTAGTTCTCTCTTTATTACACATTTGAATTACCCCACTATATTAAATATTTCTACACATGGAATAAGTTTTGATAGTGCTATAATTTATATGGTTAAAACCTCTGGCAGGAAAAAAGATTTATAAAAAAGATTTATGCGTATGTGACAGATGAGACAAGTTTTCTTGTCTTGAATACATACCAGGAGTTGTGCCTTTCATGGCTGGCTTGAGAGTCTTAAGTAATTACCTTTGGGAATTTTTGGAACTCATTGAAAGCACTGTTTAGTCAGGTCAGACTAGATTGTTGGGAGGCACAAGGGGCTGGTAGGGGTTCCCCTACCCATATCTATCTATCTATCTATCTATCTATCTATCTATCTATCTATCTATCTATCTATCTATCTATCTATCTATCTATCTATCTATCTATCTATCTATCTATCT
>JAHTLZ010000010.1:41183221-41228283 GCA_023846285.1 Phrynocephalus versicolor
CTGAGCTATATAAGCAGAAACAACTAATTTGTAAAGGAAAAAACCCTTTGTGAAATATTCCCCAAGCAACCTTACTGTGATGGTATATATATTGCATAGATTAAGTCTGCACAATGCACAATAGTAAAGGTTTTTATAAATACAGTGTTTCACTGGTGGGCAACAGGAGGTAGTGTGCATCCAGGAAATATATAATATATGGCATACCCTTCTGTTAAAGTGCCAATTAAAGAATAAGACTTCAGAAGCACATTGTGGTATATCACATACATGTAGATGAAAAACAGTGCCTTCTTTTCTCCATTGCTGGAAAATTGGAACTGAGATTTCACTGTCTGAAATCTGAGTGGCAGGCCTAGTATCTTGTTGATATGGCAACCGACAGTTATTCGTTAGTTATTTTTTCAGATATAGGACTCTTACAATATCATCCTGTATCATATATAGCCACTGTTCAGGAAAAAAGGAATGAGTTTCTTTCCTGTGTGAATATTTTGTTATTTTGGTTGCAAGAGTAAATGGACTGAATCTGCTGCAGATAGGTACTAAAGAGTGTTTATTCACTTTTAAAACTATGTCTGGAAGCTAAGCTTGTATATTGCTAGCTGCTACAAGGGTGGCAAGGGTGGGATCTTCTGACTTAATTATATAGAAGGAGGAGCAATGGAATTGACACCTCCTGAAACCACCAGAAGCACTTTGCCCACCCCGGCCCCACAATAAAGAGGCAAGACAAGAATTGTGGAGAAGAAAAACTTCCAGAACACAGCCAAGCAGCCCAAAAAAACTCACAACAGCTATCAGATCCCGGCCATGAAAGCCTTTGAGAATACAAGAATTGTGGAGTTCAAAATTGGCCACAGTTTATTGATTAACTGTAGAACATTAACTGGAACCAAAAAAAGGGGGGGGGGGCCTCAGAATAGTGCAAGTGGCTACAATTACCAGGTCTAATTAAATTTAGGTGGGAGCTGTCCACTATAAAAGCACCCACCCCAAAGAAACGGTCTGGCCAGCCCTCATCAAACCTCTAGGGGGCAATTTTAGTGCTCTAAGTAATATTCTTAATATTCTAAAGCAGTGATGGTGAACCTTTTAGAGACCAAGTGCCCACACTGTAATTCAAAACCCACTATTTTTTTTCAAAGTGCCAATACAGCAATTTAACCTGAATACAGGTGGCTTTGAAGGGGCGATGTCAGGTGCCCACAGAAAGGGTTCCGAGTGCCACCTTTGGCACCCATGCCATAGTTTCGCCAACAGTGTTCTAGTATTAATATTGAGTGCCGCCGGGTAAATTAAGAACACTCTACTTTCTAATACTATACTGACTAACTTGTCTTGCCACTTGCACTAACCGCCAGTTGTGACCAGTGAAAGTATGAATAACCACACCTTACCCGTGAAGAATGGGATGGGCAAAAGCTTATTGCTTCTCTTGGCCAATCTGAGTAGCAGTCAAAAATTCCCATCCAGCCCTGATTTGACCAGCTAATCTCATTCTTCTGATAGGGTGGGCAGGAGGGAGAATGGCACAAGGCAAAAGAGGCCGGGAGACTTACGAAGGGACCTTATATAGGCTTGTATCCTGCTGGAACATTTGGTCCACCATGCAAATGCTGCATTCATTGAACGGAGGCAAAGGGCCCCCTTCCAGCGCTAAATGGCTGTTCGGGGGATGAGCCAAAGCAAACAATAGAAGACCTCTCCTCCAAATTTTAAGTTGGAGACTCACCCTCCAGTGATGGAACTGCCTGTATTGCTTTCTTTTTCTGCTTTTTTATGGTACAGCTTGAGTCCCCAGCCTGTTTGCTATTTTCAGGTTTCTTTCTGTTCAGCATGATAGTTCCATTACATGTGGACTATATTTTGGCATAATTGTTCATGTGAAAATAATTATCAGACAGTTTCTAATGTTTTTTCCATCTGTGTTTGGTATTTTTATATGGGGGGGAATCCTTTCGAGTGAAAGGTGTTGGGAAAGAAATGGTTGTATTGATCCAATGTATGTAAAACACTTTGCTTATCTTTGTGGCTAACTATGGTACGTGGTGTTAAATATGGCGTGTTGGCAGACGATTCCTCTGGTGGGCATCTCTCTTGATGAAAGAAGCACCTTGCCTGTCTGCAATTGGCAACATTCAGGGCAGGAGTGACTATATTCTTCCCAGGACACAAAACATCTTTTTGCCTGTGAACTGCCTCTGTGAAACTGTGAACATCATCAAGAGAGTGGCCTTGGAGGAGGGATGGAAAGAACACTCACAGATTTCTTTTGTCATATGACAAAATACCAAGATAAGTAATTTTCAAGCCTCACAAGAATATTCTTCTTTAATGCAAGAGACAGGGGCAAGGTATTTTTTTTTCCTCCCTTCATGATGCTGTCCCCTCCTGCAATCCTTCTGGTGTAACCTACACAAAAACGAATTCCATTCAGCTTAAGAAGCAAAGCGCGCACACACACACACACACAGAGAGAGAGAGAGAGAGAGAGCACAGAAGGATACTAGCAGGTTGCTTTGGAAAATGCAGGGAACTCAGGCAAGAGCCATCACAGTTTTGCAGAATGTGCCCAGTTTATACAGCTGGTTTAAAACCATTGCATTGATAGTGTCAGAATCTGATGATGCGGGCTTGTCCATGAAAGCGGACATGCATAGATACAGGTGCTGCCACGTTTTTGACTGTTTCAATTTTAATTTTTCTTTTCTTCTATAAATAAAAAAAATCTCACCCATGTTGTAGGTCAAGGGGAAGCGCACATGAATTCCCTTTTTTGCATTCATTTCTTGAGCAACATATTACATGTTTCCTGTCATTTGAGTGTGGCAGAACTATTAGCACTGGGTCTGTTATTTCAGCAGCTTTTTTCTTATGACTGTTTTCCTAGGATATCTATTCAGAATAAGTGCTGAGCAGGATAAATTTTGTTTTTTAAACAACAACAACAACAACAACAACAACAACAACAACAACAACAACAATTCATATCTCATTTGAAAAAGAATTGTCCACGTCGCTGACAATTGTTTTGAGTGTACAGTATCTCAGTTACAGCAGCTCTTTTGGGGGGCAGCTCAGTTGCACAGTGCTGCTACATATACAGAGAATTGCCAAGAGTTCTGCCTGTAACAGGAGAAACCAGTCTTTGCTTCATGCTTCAGCCCAAGTCATACTCAAACCTGGATATTAAATATTTCTTATTCAAATATGACCAGTCACCATCTGAGCCACGCACAAAGCAGAAATTCACTGGAAAAGTGAGTAGTGCCTTTGAGGGTAGCTAAATTTAATGCAGCCCAAACTTATGTAGGTTATGGCCTACTTCTTCAGAAGCTAGAATTAGCATTGCTAGAAATAGGTATCCAAGGTATGACAGATTTCTATTGTGCCATTAACTCTGTGCTTGAGTCTATGCAGACTAAACCACGGTACATGTTTTAGTTTTATCTGAACTATGTGCATAAATCTTTGCAACTTCTGTCTTACAGGAAGGTGTTCCATGTTCATACCAGTGCCGGCCATTGTCAAATAAAACAACAGGGAAGTCAGAGCAATAATTTGGCCTTATCTGGGCTTTCTGTTCTTTCTCAAGGGCTCCACATGCCATTTTGGAGTCAGAAGCTCAATGGTTGACTGCAGCCTATTTGTTACTGGGAACAATCCCAATACTGTATTTTCTCCTCATTCAGATCATAAAATACACTCTTTTTCAGCACGCTTCCCCGCCCCCAGTTCCACACGAAGCATGTTTATTCAGAACTAAACATTCCTGAGTTCAATGGTACTTACACGTAAATATATATTTAGCCCTGCATACATTTCTCTCTGTGACATCAATGTGGACAGAATAAATCCCTTGGGAAGCAAATGGCAAAAATGGGGATAAATGCATCTGTAGTTGGGGGAAAAAATGGCTTGAAATTGTATTTCAGCATCTAAAGGATTCTGCTGGCTCTTCCCTATTCTCTCTGTATCCATAGGGTATGAAATTGTGAACGAGTTATATGCCCTGGCAAAAATCTCAATTATTACTCAAGATTATACACTGACACCTCCTCACTGCACTGCACCTGCTCTTGGTTTGCAATGACTTGTGGTCTTTACCATTTCACCAGCTGCTGCATTAAATCTTTTTTGTGGTTAGAGAGAGAGCTTCACAGATAAAGATAAGTGAAAACACCTGTGCAAGTATCAACAAGGGATTATCCTGTTTTATTTTTTGTTTATTGATGTATTTATTTTCAAAATGAGGAAAAGGTCAGGATTATACCCCTCAAAGTATACAATGAGAGGTAGACTTTAAGTTAGGTTTCCAAAAGAGCCAAATGCATTTTACTATAAAAGTAACAGTGTATCCTCCTAGGAGTTCACTTGTGTTCAGATTTCCGAGAGATTTACTCCCGAATAAACATGCCTAGGATTGCAGTTTAGTTACAAACTGGTAACTAACAGCTAGACAATTGGTGCTGATAAAACTGGGGAACCAAGTGATCATAAATCAAAAGTTTAGTGTGCAAAACTGCTAAAAGACACTTGCAATAAGATTATCAGCCTCTAAGGAGATTATCCAGGACAAGACATTTCATTATTTGAGAAAAGCAGCAGATGGGCAAGCTCCAAATCTTTAAAAATCAGACCATTGTTACAAAAGCCAGAGATCACTCTGATGCGCTGAAAGCAAAAATAAATAAATGACTAAGTCTTAAATCATGTGCGATTTGGGACTCAGATTATCCATATAATAGACCAAGCCGAACTCCCAAAGCTTAACATCCTGAACAATTGATACATTTGGGGCACTCTTTTGCATGACTTTTTATTTATTTATACATTTATTTATTTATTTTTGCTGTTATTTTTCCGCCTTGCAGTGAATACACAAGATGCTTAGTGTAGGATTTCTCCTGGATGCTTGGCTGCTGACGTTGATTTATTTAAAATAAAAGTGCACTGAAGCATTTATTTGAAAAATGAGAACATGAGAAGTTACAGGAAGTTTTTTTTAAAAAATGCAGTAAGGAAAAGAATAGGAAGCACAGGAATGACTCTGATGACAAGTTGCTCTATGTAAGGTTGGTTTCGTTTTTAATGTATTTTCAATGTAGTAAGGTCATGTAAACACCCTGAGTGCTTCAGCAAAATTAGCACTCTAAAATTTAATTATTTCTTGTTAGAATAAAAATGACCAAGCTCAGTGCTGGATATTTGGGGTTCATTTATTATTTAGTTATTATAATATGAAGTACTGAAAGATTGCTTCTTATTTTCTCTGTTAGTCCCAATTCCTTTTTAAAAGAATATTGGAACCATTCTTGAAACATAACCTTCCCTAACTGATAATTAAAAGTTATCATAGTAATACTAAATGAATTAGCCCACTATGTAATTTGATGAAGAAAGGAACGGTCGTGCTGTAGCAAAATATAATTTTAGGTTATACAAATAATATGTTCCTATTAAATATTACAGAACTGTATTACAAAATTGTAAGACTGGAAAATAATTATTCCTTGAATCTTGCAGGGTTTCTCAGAAACCAACATGCACAGTAGGCACTCCCTAACTTTGAAATGTTTGCTGTGAAAAAAAGCTGAAAACAATGTGAAAGTCCTTGTACAAGAGCCTGGCAATATTTTTATCACTACACTGTGGCTATCATGTTGATGACTTGAACATCAAGATAAGAGCAGGGTGAGCACCAGAACTGAAATGTTAACACAAGTACCATAAGCTGAACTTCTCATACACAACTCTAAAATCCAGACATACCCTGATTATATTTCAGTCCCATCTTGGTATGTTAAGCATACTTAAACCATTTAAGAATTAACCTGTTAGCAAAGCAAGCAGTTTGTTTCTTCACCATACTTATACTGAAATCAAAAGCAGATCTCTTTATGTTAATCAGAACTGTAAATAAATGATAAAATGCCTTAGCACTGTTATAAACTATTCCAATGTCTTTATAACTCTTCAGTGGATAAGAAACCCCAAACTCGGAAATGTTGTTTGCAATCCTAAATTTATTTTCCTGGGATTATGTCCCATTGAACCCAGTAACCAAAATCCTGTTGAATCAAAGAGGATTGGATAAGTCATTGTCTTTGTAAATTTCATTGATTTAAAGGTGCTTGCTTTGGCTTTAGCATAGTAAGTCAAAGTTAGAGTAGTCCCATTTGAATCAATGGAATTTACAGAGAATTCTCACCAAATCCCCATTGATTCAGTTTGTCTACTCTAATATAATTCTGTATAGCAAGCAACAGAATTCAGGCCACTAGGTCAGTGGTGGCGAACCTTCGGCACTCCAGATGTTTTGGACCACAGCCCCCACAGCCCTTTGCCATTGGCAATCTAAGCTTGGAATTCTGGGAGTTGTGGTCCAAAACATCTGGAGTGCCAAAGGTTTGCCACCACTGCACTAGGTGCATAAGATTATGTTAACGTGCTGTACTCGTTTGTAAACGAATGTGTCTGTCAACAGATATTGTAGAACGCAATGAAGCAGCATTCAACACTGGATGTGAAATCAGGGTTTCCAAATAGAATGGACCCTTGTCAAATGATGTTGGCTACTTAAGTTCCTGCAAAGATTCTGATAGTAAGCGTATTAAAAAATTAGAGTTCAAAACAGCCAAGGTGAGAAAACCCACAGTGTAGAGAAGGAGCCAGACAACTTCTCTTGCTGAGTCAGTTCAAGAGAACATAGACTTTCTGATTGCCTCCTGCACATTTTGCCTGTAGTGGCATGTTGCCACTAGAGATGGGCACGACTAGGGAAAATGACGTTTTCGAGTTGTCGTGTGTCGGAGGCAGCCCGTGACGGCTTGTTTCCGTTTTTCGCGAAACTTCGTAAAAATTTGTCGTTTCGTTTTTCGTTTTTTCATCTGTTGTTAAACTGGTTTGGGGGGGTAGCGGGCTCCTGGAGGCACCTCTTTTTGGGGGGTGGGTGCCTCCTCTGGCCCGCTGTAGGGAAGCGGGCTCCTGGAGGCACCTCTTTTTTTGGGGGGTGCCTCCTCTCCTCACCCGCTAGGAAGGGAAAGCAGGCTCCAGGAGACCCCTCATGGCATGGGGGTCTCCTCTCCTCACCTGCTGCTGCAAAAGGGCATGCATAGCCATATGGATATGCATACCAGTTGCAGACTATGAGACCAGTGCACTGGCAGAACCCAGAGCCATAGGGTGATGCCTAAGGCTCTCGCACCCGCTGTGTCTCACAAAGAAGGGAATCGTACTTGCGTAGTGCAATGCAAGTAGATCTGGCTTAGGGGACAGCAGCTTAGCGCAAGGGCTAGGGTTAGGCTAGTTACTGGTGAGGTTAGGGTGGGGTAGTGGGGTGCACCTCTGGGTGCCTCTCTGACCCTTTAAGAGGACAGAGTACTGTGGCGTATGGGTAAGGAATCAAGGATTAGGGTTAGGGTTAGGGGGCTAGGGCAGGGTTTAGTGGGCTTTTTGGCACATCCCAGAAGTCTCAGTGGCCAAGTGGCCATGCGATTGGTGGAATGGCTCCAAAAATTTGCATGGTCCACTCCCACATGGCCACTTGGCCAGCCCATCATTGCACAGGTGTAAAAAAAATAAAATAAAATAAAACAAATGGAGAGAGAGAGGACAGAGGAGGAGACATTTTGTAGCAAGAAAAACCCACTGCTACTGTAAAAATTCTGGCAGTTTTAGCAATAGCATTAGCAAATTTCGCATGTTTCTGTGGTGCTTGTGTGTTTTTGGACCACGATTTCAAAAAAAATATTGTGGTCGCCATCCCATTTTGGATCCCCCGCCCGCACCGCATGGCATGGTGACTCGAGTCTGGCTGCCCAGGACAGGAGAGGGGGGAGGCCGGGACCCCCCCCCCCAGAAACCACCCCTCTGGTAGGTGCACTCTGCAGCCATATTTTCGCCTGCTTTTTGGCCCGGGAATGGGGGGGGAGTTTTAAAACTTTTTTTCTGTGCCGCTTCCGCTTGAATTGCGGCCGGCGGCCGGCGGCAACTTTGGCGGGACTATGAGGATGCCCGCCCCCAGCACAGCCCAGGGCCAGGAGGGACAGGAGGAGGGGGAGGCCGGGGACCCCCCTCCAGAAACCACCCCTCTGGTAGGTGCACTCTGCACTCTGCAGGCATATTTTCGCCTGCTTTTTGGCCCGGGAATGGGGGAGGGAGTTTTAAAACTTTTTTCTGTGCCGCTTCCGCTTGAATTGCGGGCGGGGCAGCGGCCGGCGGCGACTTTGGCGGGACGATGAGGATGCCCGCCCCCAGCGCAGCCCAGGGACAGGAGGGACAGGAGGAGAGGGGGGAGGCCGGGGACCCCCCTCCAGAAACCACCCCTCTGGTAGGTGCCCTGAGCCCTCACTCAGGCAGGCATATTTTCGCCTGCTTTTTGGCCGGGAATCGGGTTTTTTTTAGGAAAAAAAACTTTTTTTCTGTGCCGCTTGGCATCGCGGGATTGCCGCACTGCCAGGAACGACAACGACAAATCAGACCCAATTATTCTTTAGTCGGTTCGAGTTCGAGTTCTGGCGGAGTAATTCCCGTTACCGTTTCCGTTGCGTAACAGAAACGAGTAATGGAAACGGAAACAGGAATTCCGCTAAGTCGTGCCCATGTCTAGTTGCCACGATCACTCCATTTCACCAGCAGCTACTGGCCCCATGCTTCCCACAAGGGTTGCTGAGTTCACAGCAGTTAGTTGAGGCACAACTTAAGTCATGCCCAAAAGATCAACCCAGTTCTCCAGGCATGGAATTGGGAGGCAGAGCCTATGCCTTTCTCCTTAGCAAGCACAGCAGCTGAAATGAGAGGTAGACATCTGTGTGAGTGAATTGGACTCCTCCGTCGGTTGTTTAAATTTGCCACACTGCTTTGGTATTCAGAAGCAGCAGCTCCTTCAAGAGTTAACTCAAGAATTTGAGCAGCCTTGAAAAATAATAGATACAATGAATACAGTTTGGAAAGGGATTTGTATTCATTCAAACTATTGTCGGCATGGGAGGGTGCCATGCTCTGTTTTATACTACTTCTTTCTGCCTGTTCCTTGCCTTAGTTTCAGATGGCTTGTGCAGAGGTGAGAGATATGAATAAAAGCTCCATGTCAGGAACAGTCACGTGTACCTCATTGCTCCCACTTTGAATTTGTAAGATAATAATCTGAGCCACACCTTGATTCTCCAAGAATAGGGATATTTTTTCAAACTGAAATAGAAGGACAATTGGGAAACCTTTGTTAATAGATCTTTTACTTTTTAATGAGGTGAACCTTAAGCACACTTTGATTTCCATTATTCTGAAGAGAAAGTAGAAGAGAGATAAGCAGGCAGGTAAATCTGGCATGCCCAGCCATGTGTGGTCTTGGAGTGACATGTTGCTTTAGCAAATGCAGCTTGGGGGGGGGGGAACCATGTGGTCTGACAGTCATCTTTATCAATTGCAGTGTTTTGTGCTTGTGCTTTATTTTACAAGTCAATTGCAGGGGACAAATTGTTTAACCATCAGTTGCACCTTCTTTGGGTAGCTCACACTTCAACTGAGCACTGGGCAGGGAAGGTTGTGTAACCTAGATAAACTGAGAACAGAATACACCCTTGTCTGCATCTTCCACAAGGATGAACTGATCTAGTGGTGTCTGGACAAATGTTAAGGTGTTGCTGACAGATCTGTCTATTTTGGTTCATCGGAGAAAGGATAAAAAGCATATCCATCATTGCCATATTTTTTCTGGGCTTAATGATACCTACAAAACATGTTTTACTGTGCAGCACAGCCCCAAACTGTACCCTTCCAAAGAGATCTACTTAAGTGGATTCTAAAATAGATTCTTAGATTCAGTTTTCCCCCTCCTCCTATGCAGTTTTTATTTGTATTTTTGCAAACCTAGAGGTTCCACCAAGCCAACTCAGACCTTCCTCTTGTGCTGCAATGGTACTGTTTTGACTAAATAAGGACTGGAAACCAGAGAAGTCGGATCTCTGTGATATGTATGTTGGTGGTTATTAGAGGCAATGCAAGTTTTCAGTGCTGCATTCTATAATGTGAAATTATTTGATGTGTTATTGACTATTTAATTGGAACAGGTTTTATCAGAGATATTTTTTTAGCATCAAGAAACAGCTTTTAATATTGTCAAACATTTTATTTTGTTAATGTTTCCAGAACTACTACAATGACCCCCTGCGTATTGTGGTGGTTAGGGGCCCGACAAGACCCACAATGATTGAAAATCCGCGATATGTGGATGCAGACCAGGCTGGGCCTGGGGGGGCTAGCTGGGGGCTCTTGTACTTGACCCCAGCCTGGCGCTGCCCTGAATGGGCCTGCGAAGGCCTTCCTGGGCCTTTGAAGGCCCAAAAAGGGCCTCCCTGCAAACTGGAGGTGACTTCCAGATTGCCAAAAATCATTTCTGAGGCCTCCAACAGGCCTAGGAAGGCCCTCAGAGACCTCAGAAATGATTTTTGGTGATCTGGAAGTCACTTCCAATTTACCAGAGGTCACTTCTTGTTCGCAGGGAGGCTTTTGGGGGCCTTCAGAAGGCCTGGGAAGGCCCTCACAGGCACGTTGGGGCAGCACCGGTCCTGGGATAAGTACCCTGTTTCCCTGAAAATAAGACCTCCCCAAAAAATAAGCCCTAGCAGGATTTCTATGTGTTTGTTAAATATAAGCCCTACCCTGATAATAAGACCTAGTGATGGGCGTGGCTGTGGTTGTGTGCAGGGCTGACATTCAAGCATATTATACTTAATAAAATAAGACATCCCCTGAAAATAAGCCCTAGTGTGTCTTCCTGAGAAAAAATAAATATAAGACAGTGTCTTATTTTCGGGAAAACATGGTATGGGAGGCCTGAAACAGTCCTTTCCCCCCCTTACCCCAGGGGGGCTTTTTTCATATACTGCAGTCCCACGATATAGTGGGACCGCAGTATATGAACCACGAAAGGGCGGGGGACCACTGTACATTGAAACACACACTGAAAAATTGTACATTAAGACCGTTCTGAATGGCAGTCAGAGAATAGGTCATGATTTTTTCCCCTCTTGCTCCAGTGTTATCTCCGATATCAGTTAATACTCTGTGGCTGAAATCCAATTATGTAGAGTTATGCTGCTTAAGTCTGATGATGACATCAGTCACCTCTGTATTTGGGTCATTAAAAGTGTCCTTCCTTTCCGCAAAGATTCCTGAGCCCTGAGTAGCATTTGAGGGCAGCAAGGGTGTTAATGTCTGAAGATCACCACCAGTGGGCACCTATGAAACCAGCAATGGCATTGTTCAGACATTTAAGACTTCATGCCCTGCTGTCCCGAAAGGCTTCCCCATGATCATAAGGATACTCTTTAAGTAACTTTCAAGTTAGGCAACTTTACATCAATAGATTTCAAGCAGTGCATGGCTATAAAAGCTAAATTATGTGGGCTTAAGGAGCACGGGTAAGGAGTATGAAGTAGTGAATGTACTGCAAATTGAGGGGGGGCAGTCAAGGTGCACAAGGTGTTTATCAAAGCCTATCACAAATGCTGAGGATATAATATTTCAAGATATTTTAATCAGTGCAATCTGCATATTTATTACCTGTGGAGTGTTTTGGTTCTCAGCTGTACAGCTGGAAAATGTTGCCATCTATTAATAAGATAGAATTTATTGGCATGATACAAAGATAATGAATGCCAAAGGACTTTCTATGGCCATTAGTCAACTACCAAGCTAATCCAAATAGATTTTCAATTTTGCACACTTTCCATAAAAGACAATTTTATTGGACGAAAGCGTTTTCTTTCAAGGCCTTTGATTAAACTTTAAAAATACACAGTGAAATAGCAAAGCAAAAAACAATGCTCGGTCAGATTAAACAAGGAGCAGTAGGAAGCGCTAGTTGAACTGTTTGACCCAGAATGTTTGCTATGAAAGGAGCTAAAAGCTGCTGAGCTGCTCATCAACTTCTCTTCCCACTGTTTGCTTGCTTGCTTCTTTTCCACTTCCCCAGGAGTCATGCACTTTACTTCTTGCCTAGTTCTTGCCCTTCCATGAATCTATTTTGCGTCATCTAGCAGCAGGCATTTTTTAAAAATGGCATAGAAAACAGCAAAGGAAAAGGATAGTCTCCAGAGCCATTTTGACCTAATCAGTCAAAGCCTGCCCAAGAGAGACAGTTGTCAATCCAAAAATCACACAAGCACTCACAAAATCCTAAGTGTAATGAAGATTCAGTATAGCTACCTATAAGAGCCAGTCCAGTAGGATGTGGCATCTTCCCTTTGCCATGCCTGGGTGCAAACTAGCTGGTTCATCTGACAAACAGAACAATATATGGATGTTGAGGTCAGTCTGAAGCATCCCCATGGGTTCTGTGATGGTTTTTCTGGAGAGGTTTTGGCTTTCATTGGACCCTCAGCTGTCAATCATCTCCTTCTCTGGCACTTTCTTTAAAATATTGGTGATCAAGAAAAGAATGAAATGGGGGCAATGTTCTAAATAAAATTTCAGCCCACTTTTTCTAGATTCCAAGAGTAGAACCATATTTTGTATTAGAAATCTTACCCAAAAATGCACTGGAGAATGCATCAAAAGGTAAGGTAATTCCATTTGCCTCCACAGATATCCCTGGATAAATGTACAACATGTTTTAACTGGAGAGATATCACTATGGAAGAATAATGTCCTCCTTGTAAAAGGCCTGGGGCAGCAGTTTTGCTGCAGTTTTCTGAACTAGATGTCGCAGCTCAAGTAGAAAGAGCCAGAGAATGGTTTTGAACATCATGCACATTATTAGGTTGTATAGAGGACAGTTTAGGAGATTGTGGAACCCTTTAGTTGGGATTGCAGCTTCACTTCCAGAAAGAAGTGTGACAAGTCCCCTCTGGAGTTTTGAAGATACTGAACCATCTCTCAGCCTGAGAATCCATGTGTAAAAGACACAGGCTAGGCCAGTGGCAGCATGAAGCAGTGAGAGGTTACTTACAGAAGAAGTCTCCTGATGAGTAAAACACTTACCTATACAACTTCCACCTGGGTGTCTGCACAGTTATCCTCTGCAACTGAGCCCTGGCATGTCAGTTGCAGTCATAGGCAGAGAGCATTGCTGGTACAGTATATCAATGGAAGTCTCTGCTTCCTTTCACCTTCCCTAAATAGCTAACGCTTGTGCCACTGGAACCTCTTATGGCAGTCCCTGGACTGCCTCTATACAACGCTTTTGGAGTTGCCCTAGCCTGGATGCCAACTTCACATTTTAACATTGCAGGCCCAGCATCTTGGCCTGCCATGGGACTGAACCTCCTGCCAGAGCCCATCCAGACTTAAATCCTGTCTGGAAATTGATGCTGTTTCTGGGCACTTTTCAAAAAGTGTCTCACAAAGAGCTTACAATTTTAGCAAAAGTAGTATTTTTGTTACTTGAAACAACAGGATGCTATTTAATATTTTGTGTAAACACACGAGTCAGAGCACAGTACAACATATTTATGGCCATAAAGCCAATGGCGTAGGACTAGGCGAAGTTTAGATTTCTTATCAAAGAGGTTGCCCAGACAGAATCAAGGAAGGTGATTGAAGGGCGTAGCATTTCCTTGGCAAAGTCACCACTTCATGTTTAATTTAACAAAACATTAAACATTTCATGTTTAATTTAATGAAACAGAAGAACATTAGGATTTATGACCTTAATGACATGATGTCAGCGCTATGTAATATGCACCGTATTGTACAGTAAAGGACACGGATGCACAGAAAGCACGAACCGAATGCTTCTGCTGTGTCATTGATATGAGCAGGGGAAGCAGAAAACAACATTGACAGCAGCCACCGCCCCCCCCCAAAAAAAAAACCATTAGGTATGCACTACTGGCCTGACTAATTCTAGGGGTGCTGCTAGAAGACATCTAGGCAAATTGGCTCACAAGTGAAGTTGCTCCATTTCTTTTCCTGCCTCGGACAAAACAAGCCAATCAGGAAGAAGGGGAGAAAGATCATTTGTCCAATTCTTTCTGTCTTAGCAGGAAACTCTTGGGCGGGGGGGGGGGGAGAAGAGACACTGTCAGCTCCAAAAGCACTGAAAAAGAAATAGAGCTGGGGCTGCTGTCAGGTTCCAGGTATCTGAATATCTTATTTGAGGCATGAGATCATCTGGTGGTGTTGATGGGCAGAACAATGCTCTTTCCAGAACAGCAAAGGAGAAAATGGCCCTTTATTATTTTTGAAATGCGGGTTAAAAAACATTTCAATTTCATCTGAATTTGCTTTTGACATTTTGGAAGCCATTTTTTTCTGCTTTGAAATATGGAAAATACTATTGCAAGAGATAATGGATAATGTTAGTAAATAATTGCATGAAATCTTAATAAATTGTGAATATGTAAGGGAGTTAGTTCTCATTGTGCAAATAACTCACAACTGAGGCTATGAATGGTGAAATTATACCACTGTTAACAAACAGCAAATTGCATATCTTTATACAAGTGCAAATGTTCAAGCCTCTACAGACCAAATTGTGTGCTGCTGATCATTAAAGAGTGTTTTTTTAAAAAAAAGCTTTTAGGTGTGTTTGTCCTGTATTAGATTCACATGCATCTTCCTTACAGCCATACAAGCAATGAGGTAATCACCCTGAAAAGCAAACCATTATTCCATTTTATATTTTTAAAATCTTCTTCTTTTATTAAAAAAAGATCTTTATTTCATATAAATATTAAGAGTAAATATTAAAGGAAAGTACAGCCCTTTTGAAAACCTTGATGTACTTAGAAAGTGTTCAATGTCATATTTTATTGGTAAAAATGGAATAAAAATAAAGAGTAATAAAAATAAAATAAAAATAAAAAGATGAAGATGTGGCAGCACCTTAAAGGCGTATTCTGTCATTCTGATTTTAGATAATCAAATTTGTAAAACCTTTCAGACATAAAACTGATCCTGAAGTACTTCCTAAAAGCAATTAAAGAAAGAGTAACAAGCCCTTTATGAATCCTATCACAAAGAGGGAATAATTCTAAATACCCCACACTTTTATAGGATGCCCTAATGGCTTCTGGTGGAGCAGAATTTATTTTCGACCTCATTCATGCAAGTACTGATGCCTGTTGTGTTGTATGTTGTATGTTTTGGTGGATGCCAATAAAGGTTCTGTAATTTATCCTCGACATTTTAACAGGGAAATAGGAGGAAGATTTAAAAGCAGGGTGGAAGGAGACTTGACAACCATAAGCCCCTCCAAAAAGGGTGTGATGCCTTCTTCTCCCATTATATTCCGTTGTTTGGCATGAAAAAACAACAACCCCATGAGACCCTTTGTTTTCGAGATCCAAATAAAATTTTCTCTTCAAGTGATTTGGCCCATTACTCAATAATGGCCCTACAGTTGCAGAAGATACTGTAGGTTGCATGAGTAGCTGTGTCACTAATGTTTCATAGTTAGTGCAAGGAGAAGGCTCTGGACAGAACTCATAGTTCAACGAACGCATGCATTTACCAATTGGAGTCAGAGTCCTGTTCACTTACCTGATTGCAGATGATACCAGATCGGGAGGGTTGCTAATTCTCTAGAGGATAGGATGAAAATCCAAAAGGACCTTGACAAATTAGAGTCCTGGGCCAAAACTGACAGAATGGGGTTCAACAGAGGGAAATGTAGGGTGGTGCATCTAGATAAAAAGAATGAATTGCACAGATATAGAATGGGAGACACCTGGCTGGAAAATAGTACCTGTGAAACAGATATGGGAGTCTTGGTGGATCTCAAATTCAGTGTGATGTGGTGACCAAGAAAGCCAATGCAATTCTTGGTTGCATCAACAGAAGCATAGTGTCTAGATCAAGGGAAGTAATAGTACCACTCTATATTGCTCTGGTCAGACCCCATCTGAAGTACTGTGTCCAGTTCTGTTCACCTCAATTTAAAAAAGATGTTGATAAACTTGAAAAGGTACAGAGGAGGGAGACCAAGATGATTGAGGGTCTGGAAGAAATGTCTTACGAGGAGCGGCTTAGGGAGCTGGGAATGTTTAGCCTTAAAAAAGAAGGCTGAGAGGGGATATGATAGCTATGTTTAAATATTTGAAAGGATTTCACATTTAAGAGGGGACTGGTTTGTTTTCCATGGCTTCAGAAACTAGGACGTGGGGCAATGGTCTGAAGCTACAGGAAAGGAGATTCAATTTAAACATTAAGAAGAACTTCATGACAGTTAGAGCTGTTGAGCAGTGGAATATGCTGCCACAGGGAGTGATGGAGTCTCCTTCTTTGGAGGTTTTTAAGCTGAAGCTGGATGGCCATCTGTTGGGAGTCCTGTGATGGGGGTTCCTGCTTGGCAGGGGGTTGGACTAGATGGCCCTTGAGTTCTCTTCCAACTCTATGATTCTATGATTACTCACTTACGTCTAGCAGGTTTCCTTTTTCAAGCTCAGTCTCACACTGGTTGCAAGACCTGTGATCAGGAACAGACTATCAAAGAATACCATATATCCATTTTTATGGTTTATGTATTAGAGGAGGGGAGTACACATGTATGACAATTCATTCTCCATTTAGGGTACTGTGGTTCATCACTTTATAATAGTTGTGTACAAATTGGCCTGATAAGCCTCAGTACCTGTGAGGAGCGTACAGCCTACCATACTTTTAAAAGTAATAAGGAAAAAGACTAGAACGGAGACAGTTTTGATTTCATTGTCAGCTCCTTTCAGCGTGAAGAGGACTTCAACTCTTTTTTTAAATGTGGGGCCTCAGGGAGAGTAAAAAAAAATTCAAACACAACATTTACTGCATCCTTCCTTTCCTTGGGTACTGTACCCAGGTTGGGGAAATCTTATAGTGAGACTGTTGAGCTGGCATGCTGCCCCTCACTGTGTTGCAGATAATTCCTTAGGTGGGGGTATGGTGCGAGTAAGGATGGATATGAGTCCTAGAGGAAACGAAGTGGCAAGGTCACATCATCTCCTGAAAGCTCCTCATACCTTCATGACTGAGAGGGTCATTATTCTGTACACACTGTTGAAGGGGAGTGTTCACTGTTTCATTTGCAGTTCACCTTTACAATGATGGGCAAAGCAATCAAATGGCAAGACATTAACTCAAATGCACTCCAGATACATATTATTGTTCATAGCAGCAGACCATTTTGATTGTTATAAACGACTAAGTGTGATTGCATTGGCACTTAATGAGCATTTAAGTAGCTGGCAGTAACCTGTGAGTCTGAGGTGCTCCAAACTGGATTTGAATGTTTTTGCTTAACTCCAGACTCTAGCTTGGAAGGCAGCGGTTTTTTGACTAAGCACCACCATCTTTGTGCTTCTAATGCAGATGAGCTTTCAAAGGCAGCAGATGTGTGAGAAACAGAAAGATTAGGCACTGTTATTACGAGTTATTCTGGAAAGGCACTGAACAACAGTTTTGGCTGTGAGTGCTGCATGGGTTGCCAGATGGTGGCTTAGAGGCACTGTGTCTTCACACTTTAAGTCTGTCTGTCTGTCTATCTCTCTTTTGCTCTCTCTTGTGCACACGTTTACTGAGACACATACCTGTCAAGTTCCAATCTCAGCAGACAGAGATGGAGAGATCTGAACTACCCCGTAATATTAGGGGATGGGATGGTGGAAAGAATTATCGTCTCCCTCCAATTCTCATATATGTTTCTATTTTCCCAAATGGTCTAGCACAGAAAAAAAAATCTTAGCCAGTACTGTTGGAAAAGTATGTGTCTCAACCCCACAATTTCTGTCCTTGTTGAAAAAGCAGTAGCTCCAGAGCTGCAATCTTACCCCTTTATGGCTGATCAGTGGTGCTGTCAGAGAGAGTAGGTAGAGCATCCAGGCGCCAGATGATCAACATGTAGGAAACCTGTTCCATAGAGACCTGTCCCAGAGAATGCAATTTACTCTCTTCCAAGCGTAGGTCATCATGATCTTAGAGCTGCAGAGCTGGAAAGGACTCCATGGATCGTCAACTCCAGGCCTAGTCAGAGAAGCACAGTGAAGAATCAAACTTCGAAGCTTTCATTCCATAGAGAGCAGTTTCTCTCTCATGGGTGATAGTTTGAAGACATCTTGTTTTTAACATGGTTTTTTAAAATGAATTTCCCATTTAGTGAGCATTTTACTGATGTTAATTGTTGATTACTACAGTTTCTTCAGTTTGTGTTGTTTAATCTGGTTTTATCAATCTGTTGTGTGTTTGTGGGCCACCTTGACCACTTCCAGGGAAACATGAGAAATATAACAAACACAATTAAAACCTAAAATGTAAATGTTCTAGAAAAATGACATGAAATAGTTGTCTGGCTGGTATCTAGCTGCCATTCTGTCTGACTAGCCAGGCAGAAACTGAATTTTCAAATGCACTTCCAGGTTTTGAAATCAAAGGACAGCTGACTTTTCCTGTTGGCAAATAGTTGGTTTTGATTTGCCTGCATAAACTTACAGCCTAGTCAAAAGTAATCTATGGCCTTAGAATATGTGTATATGTGATATTTACATAAAACATCAATCCTTCTATCTAAGATCCAGAATTGAATTTCTAAATTCAATATTGCCAATGAAAGAGTTGAATAAAATTTTGCTAGCAGAACAATTCCCCGGGAAATAGCTGAAAAAAAGTAAAACCAATCACAAACGCACATGCTTCTTGAATTCTTTCTACAACATCTATTATAGGGGATGTTTAGAGCAGATGTTTAGTATTACTATGTCTTATGAGTTCCAGTTACATGATGTTCCATGGTCTGAAGTTATGAGAGTTGTAGTGGGACTGCCTACCTGCTGTCTCTTACGATTCAAAGACTGAAATCCAAAAATAAATTGCAATTAGAGTAGGCTCATAGAATTACAGGGGATTCCTCCTTACATTACATTGCTTCTATGGGCCCAGTCTAAATACAGCAGACTAATGGATTCCAGTCAATATTTTATTCATGTATTTATTTTGAATATTTTTACCCTCTCCTGATGACCTTAGCACCCGAACTGGTTCATACTGTGATATTCAATATTTGAGGTAGCTTTGACCCAGGCCATTTTGTGCTTTATAGGTTAAGGTCAGCACCTTGAATTGTGCCCGACAGCTGATTGGTAGCCAGTGCAGCTGCTTTAGTAGGGGTATAATGTGATCTCTGTACCCTGCCCCATATCAGAACTTTGCATTTTAATTGTCCCATTATTTTTCTATTATCTTAATATTATGAGTTTTTAAACACAGCTCCAATTAAAGTCATTCATGAAGAAAGATAAGATAAGATCTATTCCATTAACTGTTTGTATGTTCTCTGCTATGAGCTGATAATGCAATGGGTGTGAATCTGGAGTGATTACTTTGTAATAGCATACCTCATATTGAGGCTTCATGCCAGCTACATTTTATTAATTTAGATTAATTGTTATTTAATAAAGGCCTGTGCTGCACTTTACTTGTGTCATGTATACTCTGACATTAAAAAATATTCTTCTATTAATAATGTGGTACATATTACTTCTCTCTCTGATATAGCTCCTGCATCAGCTAGATGGAACTGACAAAAGACAAATATGCACAAATTACTTGAATTAATTTCCAAGACATGCAATGTTATGGATAATATAAACATTTGTAATTGTCTTAATAACCTCTCTAGAAAGAATCCAACAAGCCTAGGAGTTTGTGATTGGTTTTACTTTTTTCAGCTACTCTCCTGGGGAATTGTTATGCTAGCAAAATTTTAATCAACTGTTTCATTGGCAATATTGAATTTAGAAAGTTAGTAGCTACTAGTTACTGCATGACTTCATTAGTATACAGGAAAATCAGTCATTCTACAGTGATTAACATCTATTCAGAACTCAGAATGTATTATGGGTTCTAAATTATCACGGGAATTAATGCAATCTTTTCAGAAGGCTTAAAATATGATAATAGATACAGCATTACTAGCACCTGCAGCTCAAGGTACCAAAGTTATTAAAGACGGCTGTAATTATATTTATTATTGTAGAACTCTGGGTAGGGAAAAAACAAAATGTAATGAGCATGAATAAAAGAGTGGATCTTTATTAAAAGTATGTTAAAGATGCGTGTTCTTAAAAAAGAAACCCATATATAAACATGTAGGTGTCATTTTGAGTGATATATTTTCCTAACATATTTATGAACTTCTCTGTCAGTTAAATGTTCCAGATAGCCTGTAGGGATTAAATATCAGGATGAAATCCTGCTCCAAGTTTATCCCAACACTTCTTGATGCCTATGACAGAGCAGCCAATGGCATCCCCATCTCATCCTTATCAAAGAGCATAATAGCCAATGACATCTGGGTATTTTGGCACATGAGACAGAAAATCCCAAGAGTGGCCCCTAGTGGTGAAATACAATTAGAACAAATTAGCTAACAATTTTTGGCTGTTTCATATCATCCAAGCTCTGCTGCTTAAGATAAGCGCCCTTCTTGCTTAACAGTAAGAGCAGCACTATCTTGCCAGCCAGGTTCCCCTTCTGTGGCTTTGGCAAATCCCACTGGTTCCTGGGAGCAGTAAACCACTTCTGAGTTCTTTTTACCTAAAAAACCAGACCTAAAGGCTGACCTAAACCTGACCTGTAAGCGTGAATCAATTTGACAGCACACAGTTTAATTAGCAGATGACATACCCAAAGAAATGGACATGGAAATCTCCTCCTTCCATTGCAGATGATGGAGGCCTCCTTTGGGTGGAGATTTCCATTCATTCATTGGATCCTGCTGAACTTATAAAATATTTAAGGCAATGAGGAGATTATAGCCAGATTTCCCTACTTAACTGCAACAGCTTCTCTTGTAAAAGGCTGGTTTCCACGCCACAGTAGAGAGGAGGATAAATAAGATATCTAATTTTCCCTCCCCAAAGAAATGAAGAGGCAAGTCAATAAACGGTGTAATTATGAATTCATTCAGAAAGAAAAATAATGACTTTCTGAAGTGACATGGCCAAATCCAATAACTAACAGTTTTCCAGGCAATAATAATGGTATTTGTATCTCTTTTAATTGACTTTAACCTTTCCCTTCATCTGCAAACTATTAAAAAATTAAAGAGGAAAGTATTTAGAGACACAGATTTACATCAGTGCATGGCTCACATGCTTTTAATGAGGTCAAAGCAATAAAGAGCCTGAGCAGTTTCTGTAGTCTGGATGATGAATGGCTGTCTCACCGGGTGCTTAGTGGATACTGCAGATCTGCAGCTGTTGTTTGTTTATTAAGGTAGAGGTTTATACTTCAGAGAGAAGGCAGCTTCGGGTGTCTTAAAACTTTCAATATGTAACATGGAAAACACTGCAATAAAAAGAAATCTGAAAGAAGAAATGGACTCAAAGAAGTCAAATCCATGGATGACTCAGTAATAGAGATGGGCACGACCAGAAAAAATTATGTTTTGAGTTGTCGTTTTTCGGGACGGGTCCGTTTCGGGTCATTTTTGTTTGTGATGAAATTTTTCAAAAATTTGTCGTTTCATTTTTCGTTTTTTCGTTTGTCGTTTCTACTCGCTTTTTGTGCGATTTTAAAGCATTTCCGGGGGCTGCCAGAGCTTTTTATGCCCTCTGTGGCTGCCAGACCTGCCCAGTCTGCAACCTGGGCATGCTATTGGTTGAAGTTTTCCAAGAATTTACATGATCCCATCACATGGCTTGCCTCCATGTTGTGGCTGGAGTGGCGACATCCATTTTGTCATCCTTAAAGTGAAAAGAAAAATACATAGCGATGGGAGAAGACAAAACTAAACGTTTTAAGGACCCCAACCCCCTGGTAGGTAATAATTTCAAATAATTCTCGCATTATCGCTGCATTTTAATGGATGTCCAGGGCATTTTAATACCCAAGAAATCAATATTAGGCGTCTGGGAGCCATTTTGGGTCAATGTCCCCAAATCCCCTTAAAGGAAAAAAAAATGCAGTGATCTGAGAAAATACATAAATGCATGTTTTAAGGACCCCCCACCCCCCTGGTAGGTATTATCAGACAGTATAAATAATTATCGCTGTGTTTTTATGGATGTCCAGGGCATTTTTTAACATTTAAAACAGCTCATTTCATTGCGCGCCGCCAGTAACGGAAACAAAACTAACGACCACAATTTTCATGGGTCGTTTCGTTTTGTTCAAGTTCCAGCACAATTTTCGTTTGTCGTTTCGTTACGTAATGGAAATGACAAACGGAAACGGAAACGAAAATTTCTCCGAGTCGTGCCCATGTCTACTCAGTAACTAATGCTGCATTTTCTTCTATTGTTTAGTTCAAATTATTTGGGGTTTTTACTCATTCCAACTGGAATTTTCAAGTCATGTACATGTCAGTCTGTGAAATGGGGTGGTGCACATAGGCACAGACTTACAGTTCTATAAGCCTGACTACTCAGAAGCAAATTTCACTGGGTTGAATAGGACTCACTGTACCACTGTTACATGTGCCTAGACTTTCAGTGTGGTTAGCTAATCTAGAGTCATGCTAAGCAATTCAGACTGCACACTGAGGCTATGAGCTGAATTGTTTCAGGGTGAGCTCATGGGCCGTGGGATTGCTTCAGGTGTCCAGCTGACAACTCAATGCATTTTTAGCTTGCTGCCAACCAAACATTTGAGAGTTTCATGGTGCAAATTCACATAAGTGAAGCAATCTTGCCACTGCTCATGGTACATTCAGCCCAAATTGGCTCATCCAATCATGCTACCATGACAACTGTTTCATGTGAGTGGAAAGAGCTGGACATTCTCAGGGCATAGTGTAGTTTCTTGCTATTGTTTGCAGTTGTTCGTAGGACCCTTCAAACAGCTGAGATCAAATAAAGCTAATTTAGGCATCAGGTTTGGGAGTTACTGTTATTTCCTTAGAAGCACCACTAAAGGAATGAAGTCTCCAGTCTCAGTTTTAAAAGAATCTCTAAGACCATATAATCTTTGTATGCCTATTCATAGTACATCACTTCATGATTGCATCATCTGTCATGCATTTGTCACATCACTCCATTTTAGCATATACATTGTTGTGAATACTTGCTGCAGTACTTGCTGTTGTAGAATTCTAGATCAGTAGCAGGTTATTTACATGTGCAGGTTATCAAAATTATCAAGGTAAATAATGGAAACAACAACATTTTACTTTTTTTTGAGACAGGTCTAACGGTGGCTAGCTGACTTTGCATGAGCAGTCATTGGTAAATTAAGCATAGGGTCCCCTTTCTATGGACTTTGTTTATACAGTGGTACCCTGTATAAAGGAATTAATTTGTTCCAAATGAAATTATGTTAAGCAAATTTTCCTTTATACAAGTTTTCCCATAGGAATGCATTGAAAACAGAATGATCCCATTTTTATGTTGTACAGATTTTCCCCATAGGTGATTATGTTAAGCAAATTTCTCCTATCTCTGGATTTTTTTATGTTGTACAGATTTTATGTTATACAAGCTATTTGTTATACAAGGGTCCACTGTACTTGTATTGATTCATCTTAGTCTTATATACAGTATTTCCTATAGGACATTTATGGAATACTGGTTAGCGGCACTGCCAAGTTTTCAAAACAGGATAAGGTGACTGGGATTGAAACAGCAACAGCAGCAACAAAATGTAACACTGACAGAGCAGCATAGCAAGCAAATCATTGTTTCAATATGCTTTTTGATTACACCAACATCCTGTTGAAGCAACTGCCTGCCTGCCTGCCTGCTTGCCTGTCTGTCTGTCTGTCTGTCTCTCTCTCTCTCTCTCTCTCTCTCTCTTTCTCTGAAATGGTACAGATATGTTATCCGGGGGGGGGGGCACAACCTGTATTGTAACTAATTAAGCCAGTTGGCCAGGGCTGTGGAGTCGGAGGAAATTTGGGGTACCTGGAGTCGGAGTCGGAGTCGGCAAACAATGCACCGACTCCGACTCCGACTCCTACTAAGTTTAAATTGAATTTTTTTTTAAAAGACAGTTTAAATGTCCCAATTCACAAAAAGTTATAATTAATGACTTCTCTACTGTAAGAATACTATTGAGGACTCCAGGGCCCTGGATTATTGCAGGACGACGGCCTCTTCCTTCGACCCTTGCCCTGCATGGCTTATTAAATCTGCAGGAGGGAGTACAGTCACCCCCCGCCATTTCGCGGTTCAGGTACTGCAGTCCCACTTCATCGCAGGATCACAGTACCTGCACCGCTGGGGGAGCAATTGCCCCCCACCCCTCCAAAAAGCCTAGGAGCCGCGCAGGGGGCAGTGGGGCAATCGGGTCGCTCCCCGCAGCTGCCCCGGGCCCCTACGAAAAGGCTTGGAGCCAGGCGGAGGGCAGCGGGGGGCGATCGGGTCGCTCTCTACAGCCCCTCTGGGCCCGTCCGAAAAGGCTTGGAGTCTTGGGGAGGGGCACCGGGGAGCGATTAGATCACTCTCCGCAGCCCCTCTGGGCCCCTCTGAAAAAGCTTGGAGCCGAGCGGGGGGTGGCGGGGGTGATTGGATTGCTCTCTACAGCCCCTCTGGGCCCCTCTGAAAAGGCTTGGAGCCGTTGGGAGGGGCACCAGGGAGTGATTGGATCACTCTCCGCAGCCCCCCTGGGCCCCTCTGAAAAAGCTTGGAGACGAGCGGGGGGTGGCGGGGAGTGATTGGATCGCTCTCTACAGCCCCTCTGGGCCCCTCTGAAAAATCTTGGAGCTGAGCGGGGGGGAACGGCAGGGAACGATTGCATCACTCTCTACAGCCCCTCTGGGCCCCTCCAAAAAGGCTTGGAGCGGGGGAGAAGGGCGCCGGGGAGCGATTGGATTGCTCTCTGCAGCCCCCCGGGCCCCTCCAAAAAGGTTTGGAGCCAGGTGGGGGGCGGGGGCGATCAGGTCACTCCCTGCAGCTGCCCCGGGCCCCCCTAAAAGGCTTGGAGCCGGGTGGGGGTGGCGGGGGGCGATCGGGTCGCTCTGTGCCACCCACCGGGCCCCTCCAAGAAGTCTTGGGGAGTGGGGGGCAGCAATCTCCATTGAAATGCATTGTCAATGGATTTCAATGGAGAAATTGTCCCCATTGGAAAGCATTGAGCCAATGTTTTCCAATGGGGAAATTTTTCTCCATTGAAATGCATTGGCAGTGCATTTCAATGGAGACGGCCCAGGACAAGAAGTCTTGGGCGGTACAGGTGGGCGGCGGGGCGAGGTCCCTAACCCCCACGATCGGTGGGGGGTTACTGTATGACTGAGTGGGCTTCCATTATTTCAACTGCCTCCTTCAGGGAGGGGGTCTTTCCCTCTCGCCTGAAGGAGACGGTGTTGAAGCCCACCCTAAAGAAATCTGCCCAGGCGTCGGACGAATTGGCCAACTACCGTCAGATTGCCAATGTCCCCTTCTTGGGCAAGGTCATCGAGAGGGTGGCTGCTGCCCAGATCTAGTCGTTCCTGGAGGAAGAACAAGTCCTTGACCCATTCCAGTCCGGGTTCAGGCTGTATCGGGGGACTGAGACAGTCTTGGTTGCACTGCAAGATGACCTCCTCTGGGGGGCTGACAGGGGTTGCTCTACCCTGTTGGTCCTCCTGGATTTGTCAGTGGCCTGTGATACCGTCAACCATGGTATCCTGCTGGACCGGCTTTCCGGGGTGGGGATTGGGGGCACAACATTCAGCTGGATCCGGTCCTTCCTGTAAGACCGGCCCCAGCATGTGCAGCTTGGGGGGAGCTGTCGGCTCCCTGGGTGCTCTCTTGTGGGGTCCCACAGGGGTTGGCTCTTTCCCCCAAGGAATGTATAAAATACATTCGTATATTAATACAGAGGAGTCGGAGTCGGGGCGTCGGAGTCGGAAGTACAAAAAGACTTAGGAGTCGGAGTCGGAGTCGGAACATTTATCTACCAACTCCACGGCCCTGCATTTGGCACATGTAGTTAAACCACAATACAATCTTGTAGGAAAAAAGCTTAAGCAAGGCCAGGGTCTTTCCAACCACGGGCACTTTAGTCCTTCACTTTAGTCCTTCTTTTAACCATGTGTTCTCAACACACAGTGGGGCAAAGTGATAAAATAGCAAAGAAGAGGCTGTTCTATTTGTGCAGGCTTCCTATGCGGAGAAGAACCACAAATATTTGGGGTGGAATTACTGAACACGGGTTCCTGGAGGCCCATGGAACCCCACAGGAAGCCCAACAGCAAACGCTCCTTCCCCTTTTATTTGGAGAGGTGGATTAGATGTCCAGTGCCATTGCTAGGAGGCACACTGTTAGGCCATTCAAGAATAATGTCCAACAGCTCAGATGATCAAGCACCCAGCCTCTCTAATTCTACATCCTAGAGGTACATAAAAGCCCTTTTGAAAATATTGTCCAAGAACTGTGCTTCTCCTCACTCAGTCTTGGGAAAATGCAAATGAGAGAAAGCCTTGGATTGCATGGAATACTTCTGGGAAGTGATGCCCTACAGTGCTTGATCCTGCTGAGCCTTTCTTTCCGGAAAAACCAGCTGGAGCAAGAACAGTGAGTACCGAGAAACACAGGTTGTGATTGTGTTCTGATTTCCCTTCAGAAACAGCAGCGAAAGAGGTGTACATTTTTAGCAACACACAATTGGATTCCCAGTTTGGCAGATTAGTTTTGGCCTTAATTATTGTGGCAATGATAGAAATCAAGGGCCAAATTGTCATTTAATGAATGGCTTGGATAATGAAATTTAAAAAAAATCTAGAGTAACCCATGACAAAGAACGTTTTGCCATGTCCTTGGGAAAGGCTAAAGAAAAGGAAACATCTTCTGAAATTGCCTTTTCATCCTCCAGCTAGTTGAATACATAACAGGCAATTCGAAATAGTTTAGAAATTATATTGGGTGTTTCTGATCTTCTTCTCATTGCTGTGTAAGAGGAACAAGGAATTCCAAAACCTATCCTTCATGGATTAGCATTACAAAAGTTTGTTGTATGTTGTACAGTTTCAATACAAAACAATAACCACCTATCAGTGGCTAGAGACCAATTTATTTGCAGATATTGTTACACTTTATCAGCCCAAATTATCCACCTGACTCTTACTTTTCTTCCTGCCACAGTCCCTTGTGTGTAGGCATGGTATGCCTAGTAGTTTTGTAACATGTGAAGCTTTCCATAGTTACCTGTGCTAATTTCCCACCTGTCGGCTCTCCATTCCTTTTGATACCAGTTATTTGGAGAATTAATGTTGCTTTTTTGTTCTACATTGCTGGAACGGGATTAGTAGAAGTGAGAGGCTTCAGAAGGGTAAACAAGTCCCTACTAGATGTTGTACACATTTTAATTGCTTTTTCCCTCCTTCCTTGCTTGAAATATTGTTTGTTTCACTGTAAAACATCAAAAGCTGAAATCTTGAAGTTGGTCAGAGTGAATCCCCCTGGTACACATCACATGTGCAATGCAATTTATACGGTAAGCAGTATTGTCTAAGAATAGAATTGTGAGGGCATGCATGAATGCTGACTAGAATCTTATGGGAAATGAAAGCTGCATAAGTGAAGGAGTAGATGTTTTCAAGGAGCGTGAAAGGGAAATCTTCATTAAAGACACAGTGAGATATGTACCCACCTTCAATTTACTGAAACAAAACCAATGATCATGTTTAGGAAAGAGTTTACTTTATGTCTAAATGAATTAGGTGCCTATAAGATAGCTCTTTGTGCATAAATAAAATTATAGTTATTTTTTTAAATGGTTTTTTAAATTTACTGTACAGTATATTACTTAAAACTTTTACAAAATTGCAAATTTGGACAGACCAAGAACATCCTCAAAGCTAACTGAAAAAACATATCTATGAATTGTCATGGGGTTCTACAAATAGTTATTTTTCTCTGCTGTAGTAACATAATTTGATTTTTAATATTGTACTGTACTTCACAATTGTTTTTAGTCCTAAGAGGTCTCTTTGAATCAACTGCTTTGAAACTGTGAGTCTGGATATTTACGTAGACACTTAGCTCCAAATTATGTTATGGACTGGGGTGTAAATATCTAAGAATAACTCCAGGTCCACATCTTGTCCTACTCCACAATCTATAGGATAGTTATGTTTCATTTTGGATCATTAAAATTAGTAGATCTTGGGTTCAATACTTGACAAAGTCACCTCTATGAAAGCATGCTTTCCCATGTTAGAAAGGAATGCTAGGTTTTGGTGATAAGTGTAGTAGCTGTGATTGTCGGCCGCTGCCTCTCTGCTTGATCTTGATACTCTCTTGATACTGCTTGATACTCTCTGCTTGCCCCAGGCCAACCTCTCCGTGCCACTTGCTCCCCTCCCCCTTGCTCAGCCGGGCCGTGATGAATCAGCCCAACTCATTCAAACCTCATTTTCCCCCACTCCCCCCCCCCAGTCCCAGGTCTCTTGCATGCTCTTCCGGGGTCACAAAAAAGAGGAAAACAAAGTGGTGCGGCTTTGGCTTCCTTGCCCGTCTTCCGCTCCCGTCGGCTGGCGACCAATCGTGTGCCCGTGCGCAGCGCCATGGCGACCAAACGTCCCTGCCCACTGCCTTTCTCATGTGCGGTGATGTAACACCCCTGGCCAATGTCTGTTGACCCGCCTGCTGGATCAGCCAGACTTCCTTGAGTGGCTCCTTCAGGACCGCTTTTCAGCAACATCCTGAGAAACATGTTCTTGCCCTGGCCTTTTCCTTCAGTATTCAGGGATGTGTTTGAGCTGACCATTGAGCCCAAAGCAGATTCACTGAATGTTAAGAAATGCACAAGTGGACCCTCGTATAACAAACATAACATAAAATCTGTACAACATAAAAAATATAGAATGGCCTTTCCCTGATTCTTCAAACATTTAGTAAGGCACTATTTTTAACCATTTTTTCCTCTTCTCCCCCCCCCCATTTTATCAATCTCTTGCTATTTTATCCTCATTTTAGCTTCATTTTAGTTTTTGTTTTATGTATACTTTATTTTATTATGTACCTTATATTTTGGGTTTTAAAATGCATTCCTTTGTTTAATTGTTATGTTATCATATATTGTAAACCGCCCAGAGTAGCCCTAGGTCTAGATGGGCGGTATAAAAGTCAAATAAATAAATACATAAATAAATACTTTATTATTTATTTATTTGTATACCGCAATCCAATTTTCCTCAAATGGGAACTCTGGGTGGTTAACAATAATAATTTATCAAGCAACCCAAAACATAATGAAAATGGTAATAGTCTAAAGAAAAAAAGAAAAAACATTAATACAAACTACAATGGAACAACAACAAAAAACAAGTACCCGGCAAGAGGGAATAGTAATAATAAAAATACTATTAATCAAACAAACAGGAAACACAGGAAACACAACATTCCTAGCAATTGCCAGGATACTTTACTTGAATATATTTTTGTTCTCTTGTATGCCCTTATTCCTTATTAATACTTGTTTCACAGCTGGAGTAGTTAGCTCTCTCAAAGTACTAATTTACAGTTGTTTATATCGTGACTCCATAGTTGTCTGAAGCTTCAGACAATGCATCATTATGATTTGTCTGTCACCATAGGATTGGTCCAGGCTGTTTGGAAGACTGTATCTCCCCACACAAGCCTGCCTGCTTATTAAGATACTATTATTTATTTATTTACAGCCAATGACCAAGCTACTTATTAAGATACTAAGGGGAGCTCTTCTTTTGTTCCAGCCACCCTCACTAGTGCATCTGATTAAAACACCAGAGATGGCTGTCACAGTGGCTGCTCTCAGGTTGTGGAAGTTATTCTTAGATATTTACACCCCAGTCCATAACATAATTTGGAGCTAAGTGTCTACGTAAATATCCAGACTCACAGTTTCAAAGCAGTTGATTCAAAGAGACCTCTTAGGACTAAAAACAATTGTGAAGTACAGTACAATATTAAAAATCGAGTGTATAGGGCAATGAAGAGTATTTAAATGTTAGTGTGGTGCACGTCATTATTTATTAGTTTTTCTTGTGTTTTAAAAAGTTTTAAAGGCATTTTCAGCTGTTAAAATTATTCTAGTACAGTATATGATGAACAGTTTCTATTGCTGTAATAACGTAGAGATACCCTGTGTAGTGTCCTGCATAGAGTAACGGGCTGGTGCTCAGGAGGCCTGGTTTTGAATCCCTACTCAGCCATGGAAGCTCAGTGGGGACGTGTAGCTGGTAAAATCCTTCCTTAAATATCTCACTTATCTTGAAAACTCTGTTAGGGTTATTATAAATAAGTGAGTTCTGGGACACAGGAACAAGAAATGTAATAACTTGCTGTTTTTCAGCTTGCTTAATTCCCCCCAGTAATATTCGAGCCATTTTGAGTCCCTTCACCAAGAGAAAGGCAGCATAAAAATTATGTATAAGTGCTAAAAATGCTCTTACTGAAGGAATGACATACAGTACTCTGCTGTCCAGCCATGTATTGATGGCTGTTGTTTCTGTGTTGTGGAAATTTATAACAGGTTTAATATTTTAATGTCCTTGCAATAGGTATTTTTATTAACAGGCAAATAATATATTCTACTAAACATTAGTTCTTATTTTCCTCTATGTTTGCTGAATTAATTTTTGATTTTTTTTAATAATTGTATTTTGCCATCTTAAAACTGCTAAGAAAAGGGGTGTGAATGTATTTTTTTTAAAAAAAACACACATTCTAAAGGCTTGTGTTCAAAGAAAAAATTGATCTTTTTTTCCTGAATTTCCCAGCAAGAATAAGCAATTTGTTGAGCTATGTTTACTACACAAATAAATGGACTAGGCTTCAAGTTGTGTTGAGAATAAGAAATTTGTTGAATTATGTTAACTATACAAATAAATGGACTAGACCCCTTTTAATGAATGGAACTCATTAGTCAAAAATACATTTGTTAAGTTCAGTGAATATGCTCTATTTAAGACTAACATTCTTCAAAAATCCCTAGGGTAGACCCATTGGATCAATGGGGACGGTTATGTAAACACTTTCCCAAGGTTCATCCGTTCAATGGGTCTACTACGATTGAGACGAACAATGGAAGTAATTAGTTTGGGAGGTGAGTGCTCTAACGCTGGAGGAAATAAAGAGAAAAATTGACAACTGTATACCAGTTATGCTTTGATTTGGATTCTTGCCCTGAGTAGGTGGGACTTGATGGCCTTATTAGGCCCCTTCCAGCTCCAATATGCTATGACTTGTAGGCCATTGAAGCAAAGCAAAGTGTTCTGCTTATATACCCCAGTAGTCTCTGGGCAGTTTAGTTTAATTACAGTATGCAAGCAACACATTGCTCCCCCCTCAGCAAGCTGAGTACTCATTTTACCAACCTCGGAAGGATGGAAGGCTGAAGTTACCTGGGATTGAACCCCAGGCCATGAGCACAATTTTGTCTGTAATACAGGCATTTAACCACTGTGCCATGAGGCTTTACTAGATATAGCTCATAATCTAGGATCTAGACTCCTTGTTAGATTAAAAAGCCCAGAGATAGTTCATGAAATAGTTTATAAAATCAGATAGCTCAATGGAGATAAGAGACCTCTACAGACATTCTCTCGACTCCCTGATACCATTGATAAGTAGGCCATTTCACTCAATCTTTTTTTTTTTATATATAATATTTTTATTTATTTAGTAAAAATAAAAAACAAAAAAAAAAAAGATCGCTTTACATTGATAACAAACTCCAGGCGCTAACATCGTTTATAAGGTTTTTAACGCAAATACCAGCTCTTGCCATCTTCGTGACCGAACCTCTTCATCTTCGCCTTTCAGATGGCCGGAGACTCTGTCCATCTCGATGGCCGAATATAATTTTCCCTTCAGGTCGCCCTTTGAAGGTATTGCAGAATTCTTCCAATGTTGGGCGTATAGGATTCTGGCTGTTACTAATATATAATTAATTACATATTTTTGATCATATGTTACCTCAGAATCTATAATATTTAACAGGAATAGTTCTGGTGTATGTTTTAACCTAACCTCCCACAGTGTGTCTAATAAACTCTTTACCATATTCCAGAATTGTTTAGCTTTTTTGCAAGTCCACCACATATGATAGAAAGAGCCAATTTCTTGCTCACACTTCCAGCATTTGGGTGAACAATTGTACATCTTGGATAATCTATGAGGACTAAGATGCCATCTATAGAACATTTTATAACAATTCTCTTTGTGAGAGGTGGATTGAAACATCTTAATCGTTTGCCATAACATATTCCATTTTTCTAAGTGAATTGAGTGCCCACAGTTTTCCGCCCATCTTATCATACAATCTTTAATCTGTATGTCCCTTGTTCTTTCAAGTAACAAAATATTATAAAGCTTGCTCAACAATTTCTTCTCACCTGCGGATAGTATTTTATCAAAAACATTGTCATTTACCATAAATCCACTTTCTTTCTGCACTAACTTGTAATGCGAGTATATTTGTTGATAAGACCACCAGTCTATGTTTATCCCTTCCAAAGATAACTGATTTGGGGGTTTAAGAGATTGATCTGCATACAGGAGTTGTTTATAAGTTAAAATATTACTAACTAACTTTGAGCCTGGGCCTCTGATTGCTTCCATTGGGGATAACCATTTCGGAGCCTTGGGGTAGAATAGGTGTTTAACAGACAACCAATTTTTGATTAGGGCACTCCGTATCCAGTGTCTCTTAAACAAAGATGGAATATTACCTCTATACCATAGGTAATGATGCCACCCTTTATCTAGATCGTGACCCTCCAAGCCTAAAATTCTTTCATTTGAGATGGTAATCCAATCACGTATCCATGTCAGTGCTGCTGCTCTATAATACAGAAACAGATTAGGCAATGCAAAACCTCCAGAGGTGGTCCTATCCTGCAAATAAACATTTTTAATTCTAGCTTTTTTCTTTTGCCAAATGAATGTACGAATATGCTTCTCTAGGTCGGACAAAATATTAAAATTGGATAACACGGGTAAGCATTGAAATAAGAAGAGCAGCTTGGGTAAGATGGACATCTTGATAGCTGCTATCCTACCCATTAGTGACAACTGAAGTTTGGTCCAGGTAGCTAAGTCTACCTTTATAGATTTAATCAAAGGAATATAATTGTTCTCAACAAGGGTAGAACATTTGTTTGATACTGTTACACCTAAATATTTAGCCTTATTCACATGCATGAATCCTGATTGGTCCACTAGTCCTTGAATATTAGTCACAGAAATATTTTTGGTCAACATAACAGTTTTTGTTTTATTGATCAAAAAGCCAGATATTTCTGAGTATTCCTTTAGGATTCTTAGAAGTTCTGGCATAGACTGTGTGGGTTCTTCCAGAATTAATAATAAATCATCAGCAAAGGCTTGTATTTTATAGATTTCCCCCCGATTGTTCAAACCTTGTATCGATGCTGAGTTTCTAATCACGTGCAATAGGATCTCTAAGGATAAAATAAAAAGCAACGGTGAGAGGGGGCATCCTTGCCTTGTACCCTTCTGTATCATAATCTTTTCGGAAGAGAACCCATTCACTATAACCTTTGCATTCTGAATGGTGTATATCTGTTCTACCGCTCTGAGCATCCTGTGTCCACATTGTAAATAGTCCATCTGGGATTTCAGTAAGGACCAAGAGACATTATCAAAAGCTTTCTCAGCGTCCAAAAAGATAAAAGCTGCCTGTTTTTGGGAATGTATTTCATAATATTCTAAGGAATTGAGTAAGATTCTAATATTTGAGTGGAGATGTCGGTTTGGCAAGAATCCTCTCTGATCTGGGTGGATTAACGTGGTAAGGATTTTCCGCCATCTAGTAGCCAAAATGGAAGCAAAGATTTTATAGTCCCCATTCAGAAGGGCTATAGGCCTATAGTTCTCTATAACCTCTTTTGGTTTTCCATCCTTTGGGATCAAAACTATGTTGGCAGATTTCCATGTGTCTGGAATGTCTTCTCCTTCCAAAATTGAATTAAAGAGGAGAAGCAATCTTGGGGCTAAAATGTTGGAGAATTTCTGATAGTATTGGGCTGGCAGAGCATCCTGGCCAGGTGTTCTGTTAGGTTTTTGTCTTTGAATTGCATCTATCACCTCTGTTAAAGAAATAGTGGCATTGGTTAAATTCCTTTGGTCTTCATTAAGTTGTGGGAAGTTATGTCTTTCTAAATAGCTATATATTAAATTAGAGTCTATCTGTTTTCCTTTAAATAGGGTTTGGTAATATGTTTCAACTATTTTCATAATTGAGGCTTGGTCAGTTTGGTAAAGTCCCCGACTATCTTTTAAGTTTAAGATCGTTCTTTGGGATTGCTGTTTCTTGAGTCTATAGGCCAACCATTTCCCTGGTTTGTTGGCGTTTTCAAAGTGGTTTAGTCTTGCTAGTCTAAGTTTGTGTGCAACATCTGCAGATAGGATCAAATTCAGTTGGTGTCTACTTTGTAATAACTCATTAAGGTGTTGTTTATTTCCAGGATCTAGTATCAATTTATTCTCTAGTACTTCCATTTTATTCAAAATCTCTGCAGTCTTGGATTTCCTTTCTCTATTTTTCTTGGCCATGTACTGTATCACTATGCCTCTGAAGTAAGCCTTGGAGGCATCCCAAATAGTCTTAGATTGCATACCCTCCGTAGAGTTTAACTCAAAGTATGTCTTCATATCCCTCTCTGCCTTACTAAGAAACATTTTGTCAGACCAGAGCGTGTGATTAATTTTCCAATGCCTAACTTTATTTATACCCTTAAGACTCCATAGGATGGGGTTATGGTCAGAACATGATCTTACCAATGTTTCAATGTCCTGTGTTTGAAGTAACAAATCTATACTAGCCCAAATCATATCTATTCGGGAGAAAGAGGCGTGACGGGCAGAATAAAATGTGAATCCATTGGTAATTGGACGTTTTCTTCTCCATATATCATGAATCTGCAAAATATTAGACAACTGTGAAAAGGATTTTGGTAAAGTATCTACCCGGCCCCCCCTTTTCTTCCCGGGTGGGAATTTTTTGTCCATATTTGGGTTGTTAACAGCGTTGAAGTCTCCTAAAATGACTATTGGGGTGTCTTCGTAGTGTAACAGTATTTGCAGCAACTCTTCGAAAAAAGGATCTTGCAATTTTTTGTCATTGGGGCTGTATATTCCCACAATCGTCGTTTTCTTAGATTGAAGGATTGCTTGGATAATAATCCATCTGCCTTCCTCATCTTTCTTAACCAAAGTCGGTTGCATCTCAGGCTTAGCATATATTACTACCCCGTTTTTCTTGGATTTCTGATTTGAGGAGGGAAAGGCAATGCCTAGCTTCCGATTTTCTAGAAGCTTCTCTTGCGTGTTTATTATGTGCGTTTCTTGAAGACAGATTAAGTCGCATTGTTGTTTTTGCAGGAGTGCCGAGACCCTCCCACGTTTGATTGGCGAGTTCAGACCGTTCACATTCCAGGTTATTAGTTTTTGAGACATTCTTACTTCCAGCGTGATTTTTTTTCCCCTTTCGGCCTCAGTTGTCTCTTGAATTTAGTACCGTCCTCCACTCTTGGGTCTTGGGGATGCTGAGGTCTGCCTTTTCTTTGTATTGTCGATTGCACTTTCACCTCCTTGTTGTGTTGGTGGTTATCTTCCTCTTCTCCCTCGTCGTCTTCCTCTGTGGATGAGGGGGTATAACCTATTTTATCTGCGTTGAACTCAGCAAATCTATAGGCTTTCTTCACAGAATCAAGTTGGATATTCTTCCCCTCCCAGCGGAAGAACAGACCGACCGGAAAAGTCCACCTATATTGTACATCGTTTTTTTGCAACAGTTTGGTTAAGAAAGTAAAATCTTTTCTGAGCTGACGGATCCTCCAGGGTAGGTCTTTAAGTAGTCGAATTTCTGCGTCTTTGATCTTGATCTCCTGGCCTTGAGCCTTTTTCAAAAGTGAATCTCGAGTCTGTCTCCTCACCAATTTGACTATTATTTCTGGCGGTAGGGAATTCTTCCTGGTGTAAGCGTTTGGCTGCCTACGAATGTAGTCTATCTCCTGCTGGATTTCTTGTACTGAGATTCCCAGCAGTGCCGCAAAACAATCTCCCACCATGGCATACAAGTTCTCTCTGTCCTCAAAGGGAACATTTTGGATTCTGATTATTTTGGCAGAGGTTTCTATTTCTTGGTTCAAGACAGCTTTGTCAATGATCTGGAGATCTGACTCAAGTTCATCTTGTCTACATTCAAAAACTGTCTGAACATCTTCTATGACTTGGATTTTCTGTTCAAAGTGTAACAGTTTTTCATCAACTTTGGCCAGGCCCGCCTGCATTCCCTGCATTTCTTGTTTGAGATCTGCAAAGTTCTTGGCCTGGTCTGAGAGAAGCAGATTTTGACTGGCTTGAAGGTTTTGCAATAAGTCCATTATTTGGGCTTGCCCCATTTGAGTCATAACTGCAGCAGAGGGCAGTGAAGGAGTTGTTGAGGCAATAACTCCTTTTTTCCCCCCAGGATAACTCATTTCAATGGGGGGAGGTTCGACTGACAGCAAGGGAAAAACGAAGAGAATGAGAAAAAAGAAAGAAAAAAGATACCAAAAAAAGTTCCACTGGGTGGCGCCCAAATACTAGCTACAATGGCCACTGTAGCGAGGCAGTTTTTTACTCAAATTACTCAGCGATGAAGAGGGAGGGGGTGAAGCTCAATCCCCCTCTTGTTTACAGGTTCCGTTCGCAAGAGTTTGCCCTTAATCACTCAAAAGTGAGAAGAGAAAAAACCAAAAGGAAACAGTTCGGTTAGAAATGCGCCTGGGTTGTTATTCAGATTGAAGGAGTGAGAACTCACGCTGAGAGGGAAATGGCTTGAAAATGCCGTCCGGCGTCTTTTCCCTTCCCCTTGCCTCGAAAGAGGAGATTTCCAAGCGTTTCCCCAAGAATAAGAAAGGAGAAAACGCTCTCACCTCTGCCTCGGAACAGCCTGAGTTTCTGCTGCTCTCAGGCAGCTGCAAACGCTGGCTGGCAGCCTGTGGGAAGGAGCTGTTGCCCGGGGGTCGTACGGAGCTTCTCAACAACAGACCGAGCAGCCGACCGCCATGTTCCCTCTCGGGTTTCTTTCTCTCTCTCGCCATTTCACTCAATCTTGCAGCTGTTTCCTGTGCTCTCTTCTCCTGCCATACTTGTTTCAATGAAATTACTGGAACTTAATTTCTAAAATGGGAGCTGCCAGGACAGCAGATAGGACTAAGCATTCTAAACTCTTTGTGGGGGTTTCTGACCCACCGTAGTGACAGGGGGCAATGACAGTTCCAAATCTCACTTTTTGTCTTGAATCCTGAATGCCAACAAAATCACTGTATTCTGAAATATATGACAAACCAAAACACTCCTTAAGGACCTATAAAAATGTAGTGGTACTCATCGTAAAGTTGATTATAGGCAAGACACACTTGGAGACTGAGAAGAGACTTTGCCTGACTTTTTAATGTCAGCTGTTTATAGAACAGAATTTAAACAGTTTTGCGCTTCATAACTTTTGAGAAGTTAGATGGAGGAGTCATACTACTGCTCTTATCTAATTCATATGGTAAAGCAGTTACTGTTTAATGCAGTTTCATGCCTGTAAGCAAGGCATCTATTATACAGACAGCATCTGTTTGCCATCTTTTCTGTGAGGCATTTTATCCTTTCATACTGAAAGCCACTCTCTTATTACTGTTATTTTTTCCCCATGCACATGATAAGACAGTGTATTGACTGTCCTTTAAAACGAAACAGTACTGCAGTGACAGACAAATGCCCTAGACACTCCTATTTCTGTCACTCTGTATACAAATGCATTCAAACTAGTTTCTCTTGGACCAAGAGCATCCAGGTAATCTTCTCAATTAGTCCTAAGGGCTTTGGAGAGGCAGGGAAGTGCAATTCTCCTAACAGCATCTAAAATTATAGGTTCAGGATAAAATTAGGGTTGATGGTTTAACCAATCTAGCAAAGGGGGAAAAAGAGACAGAGAAGAATGCTGGTCCTTTGGGCTTATTATGGGGGAAGAAGGAAATATGTGATTGACTTTTTCATACAGAATTGTGTTATTTCCCTTTTGGTGAATTAAAATAATAACTAGCTTATATTTATCCATCTTTTGGATGACACATAGGTATGTGAGAACCTTGGGTTGTTTTTTTTATAATTTTCTTTTTGTTTTTTGCTTTCCGTTAACTTATTTTTCCTCTTCCTTGCCTGTCAGTAAAACCCCTTTCTCAATGTCAATGAGAAAACCTTGGAAAGAAGGTTTGAAATTAAGTTTTTCTTTTTGAAGTGTTGGTAGTGGGGAATCCAGGCAGTTCCTTGCCTTCCAATTTTCAAATCAATATGCAATGGTTTATTGTTGGTGATCTGAGTATCATCTTGATGATTTACTATGAAGAACTGTATACTGCAGCAAAATAGTATGACTGTAATTAAAACATTTCCAAAAGTGAACGTAAAATAATATCTGGGATGGAACTGTAATTTTATGATGATTTCATGTATGTTCTAATTGGTGGTTTATTATAGTATTATGAATGGAGAGCCCCAAACTATCTAATGCAGAGAATATGGTTGAAATACAGTAGAGCCGAAATGTGTGTGGGCTTGTATGGGGTGGTGTCAGAAAATGCTGAATTTCTATCCAAGTCAGTTGTCAGTTGCCTATTAATTACAGAAATACAGTCACTCCTTATCAAACCTTAAGATGTTCTGTGTGATACAATAGCAAAATTAGATTTATTCATTTTAAATGTATTTTTCTTTCATTTTAGTATTAAATATTGTTTACACCTTTGGCTATCTTTTGTCTCATAGCTGCATATGCTTAATTAAAAATTCATCATATTTCTAGGAGATGATAAACTACATTCATTTCATGCATCACCTCCTTAGCTCCATGACAGCTTTTTTTGTTTTTGTTTTGGAAGACTACTAGCAACTCAGAGGCTTAACACAATACAAGGATATTGTATGTGTGCAATTTTCAACATGGTTCATTTAATTTTTTTTTCTTTAAGAGATTTGCCAGTGACCACACCAACCTCACATTCATGTCTATTGACCTAGAAGTCTTGTCATTTTAGGCCTCCAAGGGTGAGTGTGGTTGTGTAAATGTAAAAGAATACCGCATGGGTGAAGAGTAAGATCTGGGATTGTGCCTAGGCTGTGCAGTTCATTATTTATGCAGTTTGTTTATTTGTTGGTTGGTTGGTTGGTCAATCGGTTTTGTGGCTCTTCACCTTTTGTATGTTAGCCAAGACATTTTTGTTTGATTGTTTTGCTTTCAGTGACCTAATCTTTGTTTTTCAGATTATTTTATTACTTTATGGCCTGGGTCTGATTTGATTTGTTTTCTTCTTCCTTTTAGTTCTGAATGCTTTTGCTGTTTTTAAGTAGAATTCAATCTGACCCGAGCCTTGGTTTTATTACAGATGGGCTGGTTATAAATATGTTACAAATTTTAAGAATGTTTGATGAACATTTGTTACCCTGAATTTAAATCAAACAACCATGTTTTTTTAAAAAAACACACTGTAATCCTGTTGCAAAGTTCTGTGTACACAGTAGGGTTGATGTCATCATCAATGTTGAATCATTGCCAGTTAAAATACAGATAAGTACTAATTAAAGCTCTTTTCAGTGTGCATGTGACTCATACACAGTGCAGCAAAGCCATGTGCACCCTGAAATCACCAAAGGAAGACTTAAAATCTTCAACAGTTTGACAACATGATTGTCACTGCACACATGGAGCTGTGCAATAGGATTTTAGCCATGGCATCAGTGTCAATGTGTTTGTGGTTATATTTCTCTTTCAATCGTTTTGTAAGCCATCTTGGGTCTCTATATTGGAAGGAAGGAAGGAAGGAAGGAAGGAAGGAAGGAAGGAAGGAAGGATTTAAAAAAAAAAGCTAATACTGCAACACAGAGCACAAGTCTCATTTAAAGAAGCACTGGATGCACATGCATAGAATTACACTGAGGAATACCTGCAGAAAATTATTGTGTGGGAACAAACAGAAATCTCCCTGACTATCTAATAGTTTCTGTGGGTCACACAATATGGGATTTAGTATCTGCCTTACTCTGTTCAAACTGAAGCTTAAGATCAAGTGCAGTCAACCATTGTTTCAGCTGCTCTTTCTCTTCTCTCAATTTGTATTTCCATTGGCTGGTTGTCTTTTTAACAGTGAAGGTGCGTACAGTAATTCCCAGTCCACCTTTAATGACTGCCTGTTGTTTTTTTACCATGTAAATCTTTGTGTGGGTATTGTTATGACTTACAGTTTGACCATGCCATTTTCGGAGTAACTAAAAAAAATGGTATAAAAGTAAATGTAAAAAGATACAGCTCATTCTGTCTTTGAAATTGTTGGTGTGAAAAGAGCTCGACAGTGTTTTATTTAAACAAGGTCTGCTTCAACCTTGATTGACTTGCAGTAAATTGCCTGGTAAGAGAGGCAAAAGGAAGTGGATAGAAAAATGGCAATCAGCACCAAATGTTTCACATATTGATTGACAAGCACCAGGGATGTGCTAGAGTAAGATAAATTGGCCAACGGGACCCATCTTGACAGCTCCTGAGATGGGAAAATTGTTTCTGTTAATTTGCTGCTGGAACCTTGTCATTTACAGGGATATACATTTGAGTGTCTTCTAATTGTGTAAACAAAATTTGGGTTCGTACACAGCATATTTCAACCAAGGATTTTGTGTTGTTTTTCCTTTTTAATGTTTAACTTTAAAAAAAGGGGGTACATGGATTTAAGATTAAATGTGTAAAAGGAGAGGAGGGAAGAGTGTGAAACCAACTAATTTAAAGAGCTGCCTTCCCTTGAAATACAGTAAATTACTCTGCTGTCACTTATGGGTCCCATCTTCAGACCTGCATGAGTTCAGATAAAGCAATGCCTTGGTGAAAGGACTGAAATAGGCTCCAAAAAGTTTCCTTGGTTAGGTTGTTCCATCACACTAGTAGATGTGTTCATTAGCATAAAGAAAAGGCATCACTCTGTGTATAACTGCAAATTATCTTATAGAACTGGTGTAATGTCTTCTCAAAAATGCATTGCACTTCCACCCTCCCAATATCTTATGTTAGATTTATTTGCTGTTCAGACACAGGATCTTGATTATAATTTGTTGCTATGTAGAGCTTTTTGCTGACATTGCTTTGTATTTTTTCCCATATAAAATAATATTAAAATGCAATTTAGTATGAATGGCTCCAACAAGAGATGGGCACAAGGACCAAAATGAACCAAGAACTTTGTTCAAAATTAACCATGTGTTACTTTAAATTGTTTTGGGCTTGTCCATACTAGAGGACCCAAACTTGCCCAAAGCAGATTTTTGGGACGATTTATGAATCTCTTGGTTCATTGCCCGCCCATAAAATTCCCTCATACAACACCCTTCCCACTCCTCCTGCCCATTTCCACTGCCTTAGTGAGTCTGTACCTTGTCCTACCACCACTGCCATATGAACTCTGATATGTTCACAAGGAAGAGTTAAAACCAAATTCAAAGCCCATGTGCATAAACATGTCTAATATAATACAGTAGTAGAATAATCAGAATTTATATTTGAAATATATTCAATTAAAGTGATTATATGCATCATCAGTTAAGGAATCTAGATTAAGACAAATGTGTACTGATCAAGTGAAATGAATTATAATTGTGACGCTCTCAATATGCATCATACATGTGTGAAATTGTATGAACCAGTAGATTGCCCAAAATCGTATTTCATGGTATATTTTATACTTATGTTTCTGACAAGGAGCTAACACAGGTCTTCAGTGTTTTAGCTGAAGATTTTAAATTACTCTGTCTCTGACACTGACACTGTCTAGCTTTAAAATGCTAAATTGTTACAGCTCTGAATATTCTCATCCTAGTTCTAAAAGGTGTGATATTTCCCACTTACTACTGACTCTGGCTGCATTAACAGCTAATTACTGCTATAGTTTCAAAAGATCTGTTCATCGTGTTATATATAAAGTAGTCCAAGAAGACTGCTATGTTTCATATTAAGTCTCATATTGGGAAATGGTAGATTGAAACAGTTCAGTTTGTTCCATGCCCATCCTAAAAGCTTAAGGAAATTGGTAATAGATCAAAAGTAAATATTAAGTATCTTCTTAATAATCTATTTACTTGAGTTGTTTTAGAAGATGTCACAGTTTATAGCTCCTCAACTTTCAAGTAGCTTAGTTCACTGGCATCAAGACATGCAGGATGCAGATTTGGTGAGTTTTCAAGAGGAGGGATTATCAGTGTTAAAAATAATGGGGGGGGGACAAGTGATGGAGGGGCTGGAAGGAGAACAAGACAGAGAGGTGTCAAGGGGAAGGCAAATAACAGGTGCTGGCAAGAAGGAGGGGGGAAAACATTAGGTGCCCAAGGTGGGAGGTAAAAGAGAAGAATCATCAAGGTTTAGGAGAAGCAACCAACACATGGAGCAGGAGGGAAAATGGGTGGCATTGATGACAGCAAGAGAGACAGTGAGGTTGTGCAGGTCCACTTTTCTTGTACCTCAGAGAGCAAAGAGCGCTTAGGCCACCCCTGGTAAAAATATAGAAAACAAAGTTGGCCCATGTATGGACCTAGTCAAGCCTAGGAATGGCTAAGAATTATTTCTGTTTCTTTCAATAAGTATGAATCATCATTCATTGTGGAAAGAATGTTGGCTTTGGGAAATCCGTATAAATCCATAGATTTATTGAAGCAGGTGCAGGCATGAGTGAGTGCTGAACTCTTAAGAGCTATGTGCTAAAGGGACTATATTGTGGGCAACCACGTTGATTTTAAAAATGTGGGAAATATTGTGCAATTGGGGTGGGAATTGCTGATTTACATTTTTTTCTTTGATCACATGATGCAAAAGAAAATGTGGACAGACTAGAGTCCTTTCCACACCACCATTATCCATAGATTTTGTCTCTGTCATTTGTTTTCCTCTTTTTCCAAAAATAGATCTATTCACATCAGTTCACTTGAACTACTGCAGAAAAAATGCTGTGCCAGCACCCCTCTACAGCATCTCCTCTCTCTGTTAGGAAGACTCCTTTAAAAAAAGATCTCCCTCCTTGAGCAAGACTCCATTTTTAAAGCTTAAAATTAGAGACTATAGCTTCTATCCTTTGGCAAGAGTTTTCTTCTTCTTTTAAGATAGCAAGATGAAGAAATAAGGAAGAAAAGCCTTATTTGCTGCTTATTAGCTTTTTCCTTTCTAATGACTGTGCCTATGGGACTATAAATAGAACTGTAAATAAGCAGCCAGCAAGGCTTTCCTCCCCAATGCCTACAGGTCAAGTCAGTGCAAAAAGACTCAGGGCAGCCGAACTTTCAACTGCCCAGTGAGGGAATGTGACAGAAATTGTTTTTCCTCACTAAAGTCACACCTTTAGGCTGAACTGAAATTGTCACCTCCTTTTCTGATGAACCCCTTATCTTTAATGCATCTACTGTGCAGGAATGCAAAGTTTACTCCTCTACATATTGGGAGCAACTATATCAGCTGATTTTGGCCAGACCAGAAGGGAAAGAATGTAGCTGCTGGTTAATTTTGAAGAATTTACTGAAATTCACAGGTCACATGCTTGGGACAGAAGGTTTAAAGGGGAAGAATTTTTGTATGCAGATAACTGCCAGTTTTGTATAAAGGAAACTGCCTGCCATGCTGCCAGCAGTGTCACCAGAAATATAGCGACTGCCTTGCAGGCTTTGGCCAATGAGGACTCTACTTATATTTTGTTTTTGTTTTTCTAAAGAACAGGGTAAGGAGACATAAAGAAGGCTACCAGCAGTATTTCCTGATGGTGAGCTTGCCCAAGCTGGCCTCCCATTAGACAAAGTATGGTGGTTGCCTCAGGCAACAGCCCATGTAGAGTGTGTACTCAACTTGCTACTCACCATCATTGGCTCATACCATTTGGGATGGCTGTTTTTGCTTTGCCCTTCAGAACTGTTCCTTTCCAAATGCTAGATTCTGAGGACATCTTAACAGCCGTGCATTCTTGATGGACTCTCCTGAAAGACCCTTTGTGATCTGGCAGCATAGGTAATTTCCTCAGACATCACCTTTTCTCCACAAGGTGGTTTGGTAATGGAGGAAAGTGGTTCTAGTGAGACTTTGGTAGGAAAGGGATACTGGTGAACTGGGAGAAAGGAAGGAGGTTCAAGGAAAGTACCTGGGGCAGTGGTTACACCTTCCAGCCACTGTGGCTATTAAAAAAAAAACATTTTCAAACAGCTGTACTGATGCAGTGGGTTGGTGCTTCACTGCCTGCCTCAGATGGGAAGACAGCTTAGTCTAATTTGAGCACATTTGTATTTTCCACAGTTGTTGTTTGTTCTGCAAAACTCACTCCCAGTCTCCTCTCTTATTAACAAATAAACTTAGTGCACTGTATTTCTTGCTGGCATTGAAATCTCTTTACTGCAACGTATGGAACAAAAATGTGTTGAGGTAGCAATTATTGCAATCCAACAAGATCTTAGTATGTGAAGTAATTGATAGGGTAGAAAGGCAGCTATTTAGAAACAGATGCTGCTACAGCCTGCACACAAGAAGTGGGGTTTATAGACCATCATAGATTAGATTTATAGCACTGTCCTGAGTACAGTTAGTCTGTAAGACATGGCAATGACAGATTGTAGCACTCTGCCAATGGAGCATCTGCAGGTACTCCCTCACCACTGCTGCTGCTGTCTTCTCATTCTACGTTCTCTGCCAGCTTGAGGGAGCTGCTGGTGGCTCATGCGTGCATAGCCCAGTGATGGAAGGGTTGTGGAAGGATCGCTTTAGGGCCCTGTGAAGATCTAATGGGGCTTATACTAGGAGATGCTGGATTCTTCCTCGTGTAAGCTCGGTAAAGGCCCAGCCACTCACACAACAAGCTGTCATGTGACCAGAATGGGGAAAACACAATTCTGGTCCAAGTGATTAATCAGAATATCTTTCATATAAATATTTATTTGAGAATTGGTATATCACTGCTAAGTCCATCAGCCCTAACCTAGTGAGTGAGGGAAGCTGATGAGAATTGTAAGGCAAGAATGTTTGGCTTTATTTGACACCAAAGTGATGGTCCTTTCAATCAACATTTGCCATCTTGAAGTGTAGATTTTTATTTACTGTTATATTCTTGTCTTTTGAAAAAATATGAAGCCCTTTTAAATAATAATAATAATAATAATAATAATAATAATAATAATAATAATAA
>JAHTLZ010000010.1:41228293-41246662 GCA_023846285.1 Phrynocephalus versicolor
AATAATAATAATAATAATAATAATAATAATAATAATAATAATAATAATAATAATAATAATAATAATAATAATAATAATAATAATAATAAACGTACAGCTAAAAGGTGCAAAGGTTTTGTAGCTGCCGAATGTCTTTTTGGGAGATTAGATTCTATAATGAGGAGGTATAGGCCTCATTTTATAAAATCTGTTGCTGTCTTGGGAAAAACACCACTGAATAAGATGAGAAAATTCTTTCCGTTCTGTAAACCATTACAACTGCATGCTGATTACTTGGCATATGCTCAATGATATCTTCATAGCTGGGAAATAATAATTTTGTTGTATTTAAAAGGAATAAGTGATAGACCAAGTGAGAAAGCTCATATTTAATTCTGCATATTTATTGTTAGATATCTGTGCCTTAATCTGTCAGTTTAAATAAAAAAATCAGTTTTCACAAAACTGACACCTACAGTTGCTCCAATTAAAAAAAGAACAATAAAATTCTCTTTTGGGTGATAAATAGAAGGAAAGTAGACGTTATATGAGAGTTCGTGAACAGGGTTACCTTGTAGATTTTTTAAAACAGTAAAGCAGCGGCACATAGACACACATGGATTGTACCACAGAGAAAGTGGCTATTTAATTCTCTCTTATTTGAACTCCCACACCGAAGGTCCTAATTAACCCAGTGAATCATATAGTAACTTTGCTGAAGTTTGAGAGAGAAGGGGAAAATACAGTATACAATACCCAAATTGTATTGTTATGGTCAATTTGTTTTCCTAAGGTGACCATTTAAATTAGAGATGTGGAAGGGAGTTACAGATCTTCCATATTACACACACACACACAGAGAGAGAGAGAGAGAGAGAGAGAGAGAGAGAAGCATCCTCCAGTCTATAGAGACTATGGTATTGTGCTCTGTATAGAAGTCCTAAGGCAACATCTAGTCTGGCTAAAAAGGTCAATTCGAGAGTGACAAATCCCTTCCACACTGAGGACAGATACTGTCTGTCCCTTGCCCGGCCCCCAGATTTCGCTGTTTCTGGGGCTGCCTCTTTCCCTCAGACTGTAGAACATGTGCATTACAAGATTTATTTAATTATTTATTTGTTTAAGGAATTAATAATAATGCATTTACTTACTCCCAGAATGGCTTACACACAAGCAATAAAAACAAAAAAGTCCATGTTTTGAAAAAGAGAGTACAGTGGTACCTTGTATAAAGGAATTAATTCGTTCCAAATGAAATTCTGTTAAGCAAATTTCCTTTATACAAATTTCCCATAGGAATGCATTGAAAACAGTAATCCCTACTTACGACTATTTTTTGTTGTATGCATTTGCCCCATAGACAATTCCGTTAAGCAAATTTCCCTTATCTCCGGAATTTTTTATGTTGTACAGATTTTATGTTATACAAACCGTTTGTTATACAAGGGTCCACTGTATTGTTCTTGAAAGCTTACAATGATTTTTTTTTGCTATTTTATTAGTGGCCTATAAAGGTATGACCGATAGCCTAGTCTTGCATTTGTATTTTGTAATGGCCACACAGCTCCCCCCCTTTTTACCTCAGTTTTGAAGGAGTTCCGTGGGTGAAAGACAAAATGCTAGCTTAAGTGACAGCTAAGCATTTGTCTCGTTTAATCCTGACTGTCAGGCTTCATTTACCTTGACATGAGGAGGGGGGGCTCACTACCAGCAACTATGCTTCAGGCAGCAAAATGCTTTGTGTGATGGAAAGTATGGAAAGTATGTTGGTTACAGAATTACTTGCTGTTTCCACTGCACGTGGAAAAATGCATTTCAGTGAGTGTAGTTCTATCACATCAGTACGTTATGCATTTCAGTGAGCGTAGTTCTATCACATCAGTACGTTAATTTTCATATGGTAATAGCAAAATAGAGTTCCTCTACACAACCAGCTGTTTGGGAAATAGCATGTACAGTACATGCTGTCTTTTGCTGTTTTTGTGCAGTGGTTCAATCCAATGCAAATATGGTAGCTGAGGGTTGGTGGGTCTGTTTTGGTTGTGCTCATAATCACATTGGTTGTGCACTTACGTTGGCTGTGACATCTAGATACACTGTTGTATTTCCGACTTCCGAGCATCTGACGGGTGTCTAATTTCAAAATAGCTTCTTAGCAGCAGAATAGGTTGCATGATTCAGGTTTCTGATTCTTTGTGCCATTGGAGCAGCGTGATGACCCTCTGTGATTGGCTGTGCAGTCCTACAGATTGACAGCAGGTGTACCATAGCCTTCAGCCTAGTAGGGTCAAGAGAGCAGAGCAAATAGGATCCCATCTGGCCCTAAATATTGGCTCTGGCTTGTCTTCCGTCTATCTGAGCAACTGTCTCATAGACATATCCCAGGCTGAGGTGCTACACTGAATCCTCGGTCAGCCTCTCTAGCATCTACCAACTATGACAAAAGTGACTATTGAATATGCTGCAAAATACAGGAGGAGACTGTATTTTGCAGCATATTCACTGTCAGTATAATTTGCATTATTGTGTCCTGCGCAACCATTCCTCTTAGACCACACTGGCATATTTAACTATATTTTCCACTCTTTAAAGACATGTTAATGTTGCCGACAGCATAGAGGCTTCATTTAAGCAGTCTTTGAACGGAACTTGGAGTGTGTTGCCTGTCCCTTTTTCAGAACCAAGTGAAAGGACGATTTGACATTATTCATTAAAATGAAGGCTTAGACAATATTCTAATGTGGCTTATATTGCTCACTTCTTAGGCATTTTCCTAATAAAGACTGAATATACTCTCTTCCAGTTACTGTGCTGCTCTGCAATGCAAAAATGTCTACTGACTATTTTGGAGGAGGATTCTTTTGTTATGGTAATGATTAAAAATGCATGCATATGTGGCTGGTGAAATTAGCCATGTTGTGTCTTTCTAGTGACAGAAAAATCCTGAAGTATCACTTTGTGTAGAGCCAGAGCTACACAGTGGGCAGTTTAAAACTCACTACAGCAACACATTTGTTGGCCATTTGATACCACCGAGCAAATACCAGAGAGGTGCATATAGGTCTCGGTCACACCTGGGTTTCGATCCTGATCTTCTGAAGGTCCGGCTTTTCCTCTTCTTCCCATCACGTGATTTAAATGTGGGAGAAGAGGTCTCACGTCAAAATCTGGTTTTTCAATTTTAAAGTGCAGTTCAGCCCCCTTGGCCAGCAGGTGGCGTTAGCACTTGAAAAAACGGAAGACTTTTCTGGGGGAATTTAATTCTGTGTCGGACTTCCTGTTACTCCGATATGCAGGCAAATTAAAAAAACAGCACCGATCGGCCCCAGGAACAGCCGGTGGGTGCTATGCAAAAAAATAAAATAAAAAGAAACCCGGATCATCAGCGCGGTCCCATAGTGTCTGCCTCCTTAAAAGCCGGATTTCAAAAGCGAGGTAAAAATTCCCCAGCCTGGAAGGTAGGTCACAGAAACCTCGGTTAAGGGAGCATTACCGGGTTTTCTTTTTCCTTTTTTTTTTCAAAAAGCGGGGTGGCCATGAGGACGGTATTTTTGGGCATGATTTATTTAGTAATTTAAACTCTCTTTAAAGGGACATGTGACCAAGCCCATATAGAAATTAGTCCTGTTCAAGAGTTCAGCAAATGAGTGAAAGACAGTGTTTAGTCCTGCAACCCTCTATTGTAGTTTTCTATGTATGTGCTAAATCTGAAGGTGAGATTCTTCTCTATCCACAGGGGAAATTGGCTTCAGCAAAAATCACAGTAAATCTGTTGTTTTATGGAGATGGTCTGTGAAGAGAGAATAAATGCACACAAAAAGGCTTGTCAGCTAGGATGGAGAGATGCATGGACACAGCTTTTCCCATCCCTCCAATGTGTGCTTGAAGCCCTTTAAATTACAAAATGTCCTAATACAGTATAGCTAATTGTGACCTCTTAATAATGAATTGTGCACTGTTCAGACCAGGAACAGGCACAGATTCATTGGCACATGACTGAAGGCAGAGGAAGGAGAGTCACTTACCTAGCACGGAAGCAGCAAACAATCTTGGATTTTGAGGCAAATTTCAGAAATCAGAAAAATGCCTGCTGGTTCTGTGCTCTTGTCTCTGCAGGGCTTGACTGAGAAGAGGAGGTGAGTGTAATGGCCCCCTGCATATTATATGAGTTAAATGTTAACATTGTGGCTTTGTTTTGCTCCTTAAAAACGTTCATGAACCTGTTGGCACCATCTGTGTGCTGATCTTAAAGAGTAATCGCATAAAAAGAAAGTCATTCTCGATTCCTGTTCTAACTTCCTTCAGCTGCACAACTGTTGCAATTAAAGTCCAGATGTCTTTTGGAATGCTATGAGACCATTGTGTGTGTGTGTATGTGTGTGTGGGGGGTGACATGATGCCTGGGAATTCACTGATGCTGGGTAATTTTGATGGCTTCTCTTTTTCTACAAGTTGTATTTTAAAGGGAGGCCTAGAGTAGTACAAAAAGGATACAGTCAATGAAGGGAAGAGGGCCCCAACTTCCCAGCCATATATTCTACTACACAGAGCCTGCATATGTACAGAGGTTGCACAGCTGTAGCAGCTCAGAGGCCTCGTGGACAGAGTGTACACATCAATTCAAGCTATAGTCTCTTTGTGAAAGTCAGATGTCATGGCTAGCCACCTTTCCAGTCCATGCATTTATTAGCTGAAATTGTGTTGTTTTGTGTAGTAGTAAAATGCTCTCAAATATGCCTGTTTGAACCAATTGAACTTAAAGAGGTGCTAACTTGCCCAATCCCCTCTTATTCAGTGAGTCTACTCTAATTCTTTTTACTATAATAAGTAACAGGAATATAGCCTGTGCCTTCTCTTTGTTGACATTCTTAGAAACTATAATAATGTGCCAAATGTATCAGTAACTGGATTTTTTAAAAAGATCAAAAAGATTTATGTTTTCTTCCATGTTACTTAGTTGTTTTCAAATTGGCCCCCAAGGCAGTTTACTTTAAAATTAACCACCAGCATGAAGAAAACAAGATCCAAGGAGATTTGTTTACAACAGAATGTTTCTGTCTCTTCCTGCTTCTTCATTTCAGGTTCTAAGTATTGGGAAACCTTCAAATACCTTTGTGGGAACCTTTCTTCAGAGTATGCTTTTCAGTGCAGTGCACACACTCTTGACTTTTGCCAATGTGGCATATCTGGAAGGAAGTGACATTCTATTTCCCTTCACCTTTGCTTTGAGGCAGGGCTAAAGGGCTAAAGGGCTAAAGGGCACCTGCTTCCTATTAGAATCATTGTTTTCATAAATATTCCAATGTATGCTTATGAACTTAGATAATAGAAAATAAAACAAGCCTCTGGGAGGACTGCAGGCAGTCTTGTCTGATCAGCTGGCTGAAAAGGCATCTCTCTCTCTCTCTCTCTCTCTCTCTCTCTCTCTCTCTCTGTGTGTGTGTGTGTGTGTGTGTGTGTGTGTGTGTGTGTGTGTGTGTGTGTTCATCTTTTCTGTAATCAAGATCAGTTCACTTTGGAACATCTCCAGTGAACTCCCACATACCTTTTCATGTTTTCATAAAATTATCTTGCTATTGGGCAAGGTCCACTTAAGATCCTTATAAACCATACTCATGTACACCTGTGTTCTGACATTTGGGAACAACAAACCTGTTTTCTAACATTTGGGGACAACACAAACAATATCTCAGCTGTTAATCTCCATAGTTGAACAGATTCATACGGAATGTTTCAGATATTCTGATATCCTATTCAGTTACCAACAGAGGAATATAAAAAGCTGCTTTAACAGAGTCAGCCAACTTGTTCATAGAGCTCACTGTTGTCAGTTCTGTCTGGCAATGATTGTCTTGGGTGTCCGGCAGGATTATTCTCTAGCACTACATGGGCCAAAATCCTCTTGCCACTGCAACTCAATTGCCAGCAATTTGCTGCAGGTAACTAAACTAGCATAGAACTTATTTGCTGTGGACTGAGATGCACAACTTGGTATGCAAGAGACTTTGAAACTTGCAACAAGTCAGCCCATCTGTGTTATGCCATCTGTGTTGTTCTGCCAATAGGACTTTGATCATGGAGATCCCAGTTAATCCATTCTGGACTCCCTAGAAAAGCCTTATCCTGCTTAGTTTCCCAAATGAGATTGGATTGGTGTATTCTGGGCATATCCTGGTGGAAAGAATTTCTTGTGGCTGGGTGGGTTAGCCCTCTCCCCTTGAAGTTGAAATGTGCTTTGGCATCATACATCCAGACAGAGTAAAACTGGTGATAGTCTGGAAGGGGCCTAATGGTGGACATTCACAGAACTCCTTTCATATATCCATGAAATCCCAACTGTAAAGGCAGCATTCATTGTTGACTTAGGGAAGTGTGACCAAAGCAGTTGTCAAGTTGGACTTAAAATAAGAACATAAGAAGAGCCATGCTGGATCAGACCAAAGGCCCATCTAGTCCAGCTTCCTGTATCTCACAGTGGCCCCACCAAATGTGTCTGGGAGGGCACAAGACTAGATATGTGTCTCCTGATACCACTCCCCTGCATCTGGCTCTTCAAGTACCCTGTTTTTAAGCCTGGAGATTACACATCTCCACCATGGTTTGTAACCTGTGATGGACTTTTCCTCTAGGAATCTGTTCAATCCCCTTTTGAAGGCATCCAGGCCAGATGCCATCACCACATCCTGTGGCAGGGAGTTCCACAGACTAACAACACTGGGTAAAAAAAAATTTTCTTTTCTCTGTTCTCACTCTCACATCCCAAAATTTGAGTGGATGTCTCCCTAGTTCTGGTATTTTGTTAGAGGGAGAAGAGTGTCCCTCTATCCACTTTACTCATGCCCTGCATTATTTTTACATCTCAGTTATATTCCCCCTCAGGTGCCTTTTTCCAGACTAAAGAGACCCAAATGCTTTAGCCTTTCTTCATAAGAGAAGTCCCCCAGCCCAGTAATCATTTTAGTCTCCCTCTTTTGCACTTTTTCCAGTTCCACTATGTCTTTTTTGAGATGCGGTGACCAGAATTGTATACAATAGACCAGAATTGTATACACTACTCCAGGTGGGGCCTTACTGTCATCTTCTACATTTTCAGTCCCCTTTTTGATAATCTCTAGCATGGAATTGGCCTTCTTCACCGTTGCCACGCACTGGGTACACCAGCACACCAAGCTCTCTTTCCTGATCCATCAAGGATAGCTCAGAGTCCATGAGTTGATAGATAAAGTTTAGATTTTTTGTCCCAATAGGCAATACTTTACATTTTCCTACATTGAAAAGCATTTGCCATTTGGCAGTCCATTCCCCCAGTTTGGAGAGATCCTTCTGGAGCTCTTCACAATCTTCTCCGGTTTTTACCACACGGAAGTAGAGCCAGAGCCTTGACTAGTGGGACTAGGGTCCAAGGAGTTTCCAACATCCCTGGACCAAAGCATGCATTGAAAGCTTGGAGATAGTCCCACATTATATCCCATTCTTAATACTGAAGCTCTGAAGAAAGTTAGGCTGCCCAGAGCCTTTATCTGTGGAAAACATTGCTTTAAATTACACTCAGAAGTACACTGAGAGCCAGTCATTCTCCAAAATTATGGCTGAAATGAAACAGTATATTAATCAAGAATATCTAAATCAATAATGTGGCACTGTGTTGTAAACTAGTGGAAGTGTACAAACATTTCTCAACCTCAAATTCTGGAATGGATGTACAGTAGCTTTAGTCAACCAACAGACTTAGTGAGATGGGGGAGGGGGCCCAATATTTTCCCTCTGCAGCCCCCAACATTTCTTTCCACATACAGTATTTCTGCAGTCTTCACCAATCCTCAGAAGCATAGTTTCACAGAACATAGGGATTACTGTTCTGCCAGTGGAACACAGAAAATTACATCACGTGAGTATTTTAGGGAAGCCGTTGATACAATTTAGTTTATGGTTGCTGCCATTATATGGTAGTATGTGATTTCTAAAATTAGTTTTTGCTTGCTTCTTCAACTCAGCCTTGATACTTTGTTGTGATCTATGATATCTGCTATAAATTGTCTCTTAAAGATCAACCTTATTCATCTTTCCTCATCTTTATCTTCTTCTGATACAAAATATAGGCCCATCTCTAATCTTTGTTTCACTTTTAAACTCTTAGTATTCCTTGAATGCTTTCTCAGCTGCCAGCTTCTCTGTTCATACACATGCCATTCTCCAAGTTGTCTCTCTCAATTTGTATACCGTATATATTCAAGTATAAGTCGACCCGAGTATAAGTTGAGGCCCCTAATTTAACCTCCCAAAACTGGGGAAACGTATTGACTCGAGTATAAGTCTAGGGTGGGAAATGCAGCAGGGCCTGGTGGCTCCTCCTTTATGAGCTGGGGGAGTGGTGTGTGATGTTTAAAATGATTTTTAGCCAATGATGTAAGTGCTTGGGTCAGTGGCTAAAAGTCATTTTAAACATCGCACGCCACTCCCCTGTGATGAAGAGGGGAGGTCATGAGAAGCACCTCACTGGCTAAAAGTATTGACCCAAACATAAGCCGAGGGCTCCCTTTTCAGCCCAAAATTAGGGCTGAAAAACTAGGCTTATATTCGAGTATATACAGTAATTGTTCTGTGAAAACTTGCATGCCTTTTTTCATTGCTCTGAAAATCAAGTGTGTACAGTAGTTTTGTTTTGGTCTACATATAAAAAGTGAGCAATTTAATTTTCAGAATCAGACCTATATGACAAACAGATAAATGGACTCTACACTAAACAGGGGAATAAGAACATTTATAATTCCAACTTTGTGGACTATGCTTATTGTCTGAATGTAAAGCGCATGCAATGTGGTTGTATTGCTGCAACAGTTGTGGTTTTTAGAAGTGGATTCAGCTTTAGGAACTTACATCCCTCCATTTCCCCTCCCTTTTTAAGAATAAATTCCACCTTAAGGAGCTCATCAGCACAGATGCTAATCTCAGTTAAAGCTAAACAGGGATTCTCCTGAATTAGGTTTTGAAATCACAATCTGAAATTGTTGTCTAAAGTAGATTTAAGTAGAAGCTTCAGCATTAAGAGGAATCCTGGTTACTCTTAATCACTTTTCATGCCTGGACTGGTAAACAGTTTTGCTGTGGCTTGTTAATATAGACAGTTTAATTGTGGCTAACGGGGGGAAAATTAAAATTTTCACTCTGAGAATGCTGTGGAAAGCAAATGTACATACTCAGGGCTAGGATAGGATGACTTGTATGAAGGCAGTGAACAGGGACGCAACGTCCAATATACATCAGGTCAGTGGTTCTCAGCCTTGGGTAACCAGGTGTTCTTGGACTGCAGCTCCAAGAAACCCCAGCTAGCACAGCTGGTGGTGAAAGCTTCTGGGAAATGCAGTCCAAGAAAACCTGTTTCCATATGTTTCATGAAGTGCATATGTCCATGAAAAAATAATAGTCTTTAATGTGTCACATATTTTTGTCTTTTGTTTTGGTCTGTTTCTTTGCGGTTTTGCCTGATAAAAGAACACCTGGTTTACCCAAGGTGGAAACCACTGCTTGTTGTTGTTGTTGTTCAGTTGTTCAGTTGTGTCCAACTCTTTGTGACCCCATGGACCAGAACTTGCCAGGCCTTCCTATCTTCCACTGCTTCCCGGAGTTTGGTCAAATCCATATTAAAGACCCTGATGTTGGGAAAGTTTGAAGGCAAAAAGAAAAGAGGAACCACTGTACTAGGCCATAATTAAAGACACCAGAAGCTCCCATTTATGAAACACTTCAAACCACATTAAAATACCATGATTTTTTAAAAAGATCCATGTTTTTTGCATTCTGATCTATAGGTGTTTTTCAAAATACCTGTGTTTCCTGGCTATAAGATGCCACCACTTTTCCAACCTAAAATTGCAGTTCATGCCGTTCTCTCCTTGGCTAACTTCTGTTTATAAGACAACCCTCAATTGTTTTGTCTAGCAATTCTAGACAAAAATATAGTCTTATACATGGAAAATACTGTAATATTTCTTCTGATGGTTGGGATGTCAAATTAGATTGCATTTTTCTAGAACATTCTGTGGCCATAAGTTCTCACAGAGCAGAGGTATAAGCTCACAATCCATGTCTTAACTCTATGCATAGGATTTTTCAGACTTAAAGTCTATATTGTATTGTGCTTGTGGCAGTGAATCCTCTGACACCAGTTGTTTGAATTAGTGAAGTGTAATGGAATAATCAGTTGCTAAGGAAACTGAACAGTTTTAGTCTTGTTTCTGCCAGGGAAGGGAAAGTTTTAAATTTGGATAAGACTAAAACTTAAGGACAGTTGGGGTGAAGAATAGGATATGTTTCTGAAATATATTGCCTCCATAACTAGGCAAGTGACTACCAAATAAACAATGGCCTAAAGAAGAAACACCCGATGGAATTGTAAGTAGAGGAAATATTGGTGATCTTAATGAATTAAGGAGAAGAGTTAGGGCTCATTAACCACTGTATATTGCTTCCTATCAGAAGAGTCTGTTATGTTATGGAAAGAGAATGACTCCTTATTCTTATACACTAAGCTCACAGAAAAACTGTAGACAGTGTGTTGATAGCTCTAAGGCAGGCCTGCCCAAAGTCCGGCCCGGGGTCCAAATCCGGCCCGTCAGGCCATTCTGAGTGACCCGTGGCTGGCTGGCCTGCCCCTCCCTCCCCCTCCTTCGCCCCATGTTTTTTTTTTTTTTAAAAAAATCTTCCGCCAACACTGACACTGCCGGGAAGCTTGGGGGTCTGGGTGGGCAAGCTGGCTGGTGAGCAGAAGCTTGTGGGTGGGCGAGGGGGTGGGCCACCACAACCAGCACTGTCGGGAAGCTTGTGGGGCTGGGCTGCCCGGCCGGCCAGCCGTTGTACGGGCTGCTGCCACCCACTCCGCCGGCAACCATGTGAGGCTGGGCGCACGCAGGGTGGTGGTGCGCCAGTGGCCTGCTGCCACTGGCATCACCTGGAACCTTGTGAAGCTAGGCGCTTACACGGAGCGGCGCACGTGCAGGGCAGCACGCGTGCAGGCCGCCACCACCAGCATAGCCGGGAACATTGTGAAGTTGGGTGCACATGCGGGGCAGTGATCAGGTGGGCCGCGCCACCGGCACTGCTGGGAAGCTTGGGCGGATGCGCGGTCTGCCACCACCGGCACCACAGGGGAATGTGTGGGGGTGGGCAGGGTAGCGGGCCTCTGCCACCGCCAAGGAGCTTTGGGGTGGGCTGGCGGGCGAGTCGTCACCACTGCTGGGGAGCTTCGGGGGGGGTGCAAGGTCACACAGATCGCCTCTTCCAATGGACGACCTGTGGCCATGGCTCCCTGTGCTTCCTTTGGTCTCCACCTTCCTTCTTTTCTCCCTCTCTTGGTCCCCACCTCCCTCCCTCCCTCCCTTCCTTGTTCCCCACCTTCCTTCCTGCCTCTCTTGGTTTCCACCTTCCTCCCTCACTCCCTTGGTCCTCACCTTCCTTCCTGTGGGTGGGGTTGCAAGGGATCAGTAAGTGGGGCTTATGGGCCAGTGGGTGGGGCTTGCAGTGGGGTGGCAGGGTCGGGGAGCAACCGGCCCCTGATACATTCTCAGCCACCAAATCTGGCCCTCCTTTCAAAAAGTTTGGGCACGCCTGCTCTAAGGTGTTGAATATTTTTCTTGGACCATTCACACCAGATGTTGTTTTGGACTCATCTGACTCACAAGACATACTCCCATTACACACCCATGTTGTCAAGATTAATGCAGAAGCAGTAGTGCCTTTGCAAGAGGTTACTGGGGACAAAAAGCTGACCAGAACAGTGAGCTTTTTCCATCTGACTGGAGCAATATATCTCTTTGGTATAGTACCAAGTTTCTCCCCAAATGTCTGACAGTCCCTGCCTTGCATCAACACAGTTCTGCAGTACTGGACTGAGCTTACCAGGTATGATTTACCTGACAGGACACTTCCCTGCCTGGTGATGAAGTCAGCTTTCCCTACAGCCGTCAAGCTAGAACTTGTTAGAGATGGGCACGAAACAGAAAAATTGTGTTTCGGGTTTTAATTTGTTGTTGAGAGGTCTGTTTCGTTTCGTTTCTGTTTGTCGTGAATTTTTTGAAAAATTTTGTTACCATTTTTCGGGGTTTTTTTGTTTGTCGTTTCTACCCACTTTTTGTGCGATTTTTTAAGCATTTGCGTGCGCAGGCATCCCCCAACACACCAGACCAGAGGGAAAACACTAAAAAAAATAGATGCTGGCAGAGACACAGTATAGACTAGGTATGCAGGGAGGCTGCAAAAGCAGCGGCGGGTGTTGCCCAGGGTGCAAGGCAGCTGCAGAGTGACTGTACTGCAGGGCAAGGGAGGGTACTCACCGAGAGGTACGCAGCACGCACGCACACAGGGAGGCTGCAGGACTGAAGCTAGAGTCGCAGCAGAGACAGCAATCCCACCCTAACTCCCACCAGAGACTGCAAGGAGGACGGGGGCTGCCAGAGCTTTTTATGCCCTCTGTGGCTGCCAGACCTGCCCGCCCAGTCTGCAACCTGGACATGCTATTGGTTGAACATGATCCCATCACATGGCTTGCCTCCATTTTGTGGCTGGTGGCGACATCCATTTTAAAGGGAAAAGAAAAATACATTGCGATGGGAGAAGATAAAAACAAACGTTTTAAGGACCCCCCCCGGTAGGTATTATCAGACAATATAAATAATTATTGCTGCATTTTTATGGCTGTCCAGGGCGTTTTACAACATTTAAAACAGCTCATTTCATTGTGCGTCGCCATTAATGGAAACAAAACATAACGACCACAATTTCTGTGGTTCTGTTCGTTTCGTTGCATTTTCAGCACAATTTTTGTTTGTCGTTTCGTTACATAACGGAAACGACAAATAGTAATGGAAATGAAAATTTCGCCGCTCCGTGCCCATGTCTAGTAGACATAACACAGAGTGGAGAGTTGGTGGAGACAAGAGACAAGTTGGCTGAAATGGATGGATTGGCTGAAATGAAAAGAAGAAACTTGGCATTTAGGAAGGATAAACCACACAGAAGGTAGGACTAGAGTTGAAGATAGGACTGGGGCTAAAAAAAGAGAACACAGTGGGTAGGCACAGAGGCTTGAGTTGCTGGGAACTGTGAGTATTGGGACATCTGGAAAATATATGTAGCTTCTGAAGATGCTCCAGTTTCCATTAACCTAGAAATGATCTAAAAAATTTCCTGGCTCAAGTTTGGAAGAATCCAAAGGCTTAAAAAAACCCAAACCTCCTTCTTTACCCTGAGCAGGTAAGTTTTTTGACATATTAATCCTGCCTGCCATCTCTTCTACTTAGTCTGTAAAAGACCGAGCATGCCCACTTCCGTGGGCTTACTGGTTTGAGTTTGCCTTTCGGGGGTATAGGTTCCAATCCCCAGGGAACATGCTATGCTAATAAGGCACAGAGGTGAAGGGAGTGCGAGTACTGTACTTAAAAATGCAGTTTAGCTGGGACTCACAAGTAAGTTGTGTAACTTGTGTACAATAACCTTGAGTTTTGTAGCTAGAAAAAAGCTATCATTGGAAATCTGTGGCATGAAAAGGCAATGAACATCACCTCATTGTGACTCTAGCACATCAAAAAGTGATCATGGGAATTGACTCTCATGTAGGCTTGAGGAAGCTAGCTTGATTATCCTGCTCTATTTGTTCTCCAGGAGTGAGGAAGTTGTTTTCTTTCCTGGATGCCTGAGCAATAAGAACATGCATGGTGTGCCTTCACAGAACCAGCCTTCCCTCCTGCTCTTATTTCTCTCAGCAACTCAAGGTTATTGGTTTTTCCATAATGGTGTGTGTGAGAGTCCAAAGGTTTTACATCATGAGCTGCCATGCCTCAGGCACCTCTGTTTCAGGGGTCATTATTTTGTGACAAAGATACAGATATTTCAGAGCATAATTGCTAAGAATCTGGTGTTTCTATATAACCTTCCTTTGTTCTGAACAATTTTATTTTGGAGAAGATGGAAACAGTCACAGGAGGCAGCTTCTTAGGCAGTGTAAGCTTTAACTCCTGGCCTAACCTTAAATGCACACAGTATTGATGGGCTAGAGATCCTGCTCTTGTCTACTTCTAAATGCTCACAGAAATTGAAGCACTGTGCTGTTTCAAAGTGGCCTTCCTCGCTCTGTTGGGTCATGCTCTTTTGCTTGTTTGTAATTCGTGGGGATGAGCAGAAGAAGGAAGGAAGAAGAGAGAGAGAGAGATGGCTAGATGGCATTTTTCAAGCATTCGTTGTATAGGAAACACCTGAAGATTTTGGTCCAAAACTTTGACCTCCTGCCATTTTCACTGTGTTTTCTAATGGCTATTCTTAGAAATAGGAAAACTATTAGAAAAGAGACAAAGAAGAGAGGTGGTTTTGAGAGAGGTGTCAGGGAAGCTATTCATGTGTGTATTGAAAATCCCTCTCTCAATAGAGGTAGGGGACTCAGTCACCATCTGTCTGCTACTTATCAAGCAGCCGTTTCATCTGTCCCCAGTAGGGGTGGGCATGAAAATGGGAAAAGTGTGTTTTGTTTTGTTTCATTTTCTCCTGCATTTTATTTTGTTTCATTTTGAAATGGATTTTTGTAAAAAAAAAAAATTATAACAAAATGAACAGTAGCAAAACAATTTGCTACTGTGTAAAATGGCTCCCCTGCGTCCTAGAGGGCAACTTCCTTGGACTCTTCCCTTTAAGCCCTCTGAATTTGAGAGGTTTGGGGTTAAGGAGGCCGAGTTATTCCACTCCAAAGGGGGTATCCCCATAAGAACAATTTCTAATTGCAATATTGTTCCCACCACCCACCACTACCAGTTCCCCCATTCTGAAGTGACACAATATGAATGTGCACAGCCGTCCTTCTGAAGCATGTCCTGAGTTCAAAAAACCAACAAAATAGAACCGGGGGGGGGGGTCCTCCTACTCTATTATTCCTAGCTGGAGTATTCCATTTCCAGCCAGCATTCCTGCCTGCCTCCCACAGGCCTGCCATCTTGCCTGCATGTTATGGGTCTGAAAAGGCCTGCCTTGGTCATGATGCCAAGGAGGTCCACTCTCTCTCTCTTCATACCTGAGGGTCTGATATGGCACATAATGTTTGTAAGACCTGCCCTGGACATACAGGTGTCTTTTATACCTTGGACGTACCAGGGACGTCCATTCACACTCTCTCTTCATACCTGAGGGTCTAATATGGCCCAATGTTTCTTGTCTGCCTGCCTGCCTGCCTGGTGCACTGCAATAGAGGGTCCACCTGATACGGGCCTATGTGCCTTGGTGGGCATAAAGGGGAAGCTTGAGGAAGCTCCACTGAAATTTCCATGCTGCTACATGTCTGGGATCAGTATTTTCAAATACTGTACTTTCAAATTACAAATGATTTTTTTTCCGGGGGCACCCCCTTTGGAGTTGAATAACTTGGTCCCCTAAATCCCAAACCTCTCCAAATTGGGGGTAGTTAATGTGAAGAGCTTGAGGAAGCACAACTGTAATTTCTATGCTGCTAGATGCCTGGGATAAGTATTTTGAAGTACATAACATTGCAATTAGAACTTTTTTCCAGGGGCATCCCCTTTGGAGTGGAATAACCCACCACCTGAACCCCAAGCCTTTCCAAATCCAGCGGACTTAAAGGGGAGAGATCAATGAAGCTACCCATGGAATTTGGTGCCCCTCAGACCCAGGAAAGCCACTGCTGTTTTGTTTCATTTTGTAACAAAATGCTGTTTTCCATTTCGTTTCTTTTCATATCATTTTGTAAGCTTAACAAATGACAAAACAGCATTTCATTTTTCGTGGGGTGCCCATTCCTAGTCCCCAGATGAATCAGAAGCACTTCACGTCTCCACCAGCAATGTCATAGCTAACGACCCATACTTAAGGGGTGTTGGGAAAGTTTGCGTAGGTAGGACTTTCATTAGGCCTTTGTCCACCTAATGAGCCTATTCAGATCATGGGCCACCTATGAACCTATTCAGGCAACTGTCCACATAACAAGCCTATTCAGCCCTTTGTCCAACTTATGAGCCCATTCAGACCAAGGTGTATGTGAAATCAAGATGAACTATAAAATGGAAGACTCACAACTAACTTTCCTCAGACTGATGAAGCTACTTGGGTGACTAATGAAACGTTTCGATCTCTCAAGAAAAGAAGTCCAATTGCCATGGCTCAGCTTCCAGATAAACTCACCTGGATGACTGAGAATCTTCACAGACATATTAGAAAAGAGTTTTAGAAGAGCTAGCCATGTTGGTCTGTGCAAATACAGTGTATCAAGCAAAAACAAAGGCAAAACCAATGTGGCACAATGTTTTTACCTTTGTTTATTTTTCTTTTGTTTTTACCTATTAGAAAGGAGGGAATCTACACATCTTTCTGCAGCCTTATATGTTAATTCTTAATTCACACATCATTTCCAAGTTTGACCTCTGTGGCAGATGAGACTTGTTTTGCACCACTGTATAATAAATTGTGAGAAACTACACATCACTCTGATGTTTTCTTACTAATAAAAGTTGCCAGAATGTGCTCATGCTACAAAACACTAAAGGGCCTCTTAGTTGATAACATGTGAGTATATTTCCTGTATCTGTTCTGTACAGTATTTTGTTTGCTTTTAACTTTCATTTCACATGCAGATTTTGGGCAGCGCCAGGATGTGTGATAATTTTTCATATGTGAGATTTCATCTGTGCATAGAGTTTCAAATAGCATACTTGATTCTTGATTAATTTTGTTGAAAATAAAACAAAAATAACTTGAAGATGTATATTAATTTCTTCTGACATAGATCTTAATATTTGACATGGAGAGTACATGTTATAGTTTCATAATAATAAATGCATTTTATCACTAGTATACCTGTGAAAAACAGTTATTGACACTAGGGGGCAATTGCTGGCATTAAATCTTGATACTTAATATTTCAGTTCTTTTCTCCCAAAAATATATGGGATTTTAAAATGTATATATAAATGCATGCTAATAATAACTTGGCATGCCATTGCTTCGGGCCAGCTATAGAGGAGAGGGAGGTTGTTGTTGTTGTTGTTGTTTTTGGCAAACTGATTTTCATTTACATGGAAAAATCTGTCTCATAGAATTGTAGAATCATAGAGTTGGAAGAGACCTCAAAGGCCATCCAGTCCAACCCCCTGCCATGCAGGAACCCCCATCACAATATTTCCAACTGATGGCCATCCAGCCTCTGCTTAAAAACCTCCAAAGAAGGAGACTCCACCACCCTTTGTGGCAACATATTCCACTGCCAAACAGCTCTGTCATGAAGTTCTTCCTAATGTTCAAATGGAATCTCTTTTCCTGTAGTTTGAAACCATTGCCCCGCGTCCTAGTCTCTGAAGCCATGAAAAACAAACCAGTCCCTTCTTCAATGTGACATCCATTAAAATATTTAAGCATAGCTACCATATCCCCCCCCTCAGCCTTCTTTTTGAAAGGCTAAATATTCGCAGCTCCCTAAGCCATTCCTCGTAAGACATATCTTCCAGACCTTCAACCATCCTAGTCACCTTCCTCTGGACCTGCTCAAGATTGTCAACATCCTTTTTTAAGCATCCTTTTTAAACTTCCTCTTTTATTTAGCTTCCTTTTAAAACCACTTTTTAAAAATTTCAAATAGACATGCCTGAATTTGGGCAGTTCACAAGAAACAAGCTGGAATAAAATTCTCCCATAATTTGCAAATCTCCAAATTTCCAGAAGTGAACGAACTGAAATTTTCACCCATTTGTAGCTGCATTTGGAGCTGTTGTCTCAGTTAAAGCAGTATCTAAGAAATAGTCACTCCATGTCACTGTGGGCTCACAAATGGCTTCAACTTTTGAGGGAGAATCCTTTTTTATTTCTCTTCTTTATCCACCACACTATGCAGTGATTCCACCGCTGAGGTCTGACCATTTAGTCAAGCTTAAAAGGCCTTGCAAGGGAAAGCTTTGGCAGGCGTCACCACTGGAGCTGCCACAAGAGGCATCATCATTATCCATGGAACCTAGTGGTTTCTGACAATTCCAGGTTGTGATGCTTGGCCTACCTTCAGTTCTCATTATTAGAACTATCCAGATTGTAATTCCTTCATCTGCTGAAAAAGAAAATGGGAACACGGTCCTGCCTATTACAGTGGCATGGTTTGCAGGTTTTATACTGCAAGAAAAGGCACACAGCACTGCTTCAGAATCAGTTTGTTACCTGGAAGAGTGTGCTTCTGTAATGGTGGGTGTGTAACTAGAGGCCTCCCGAGACCATGTGATTTACTGAGTAGTGAGGTTACATCAAGCCTTTCAAATTTATATGACACTTTGCTCCCTAAAAAGACCCAAAACAAGTCACAGTACTTAAAATTTGTGTGTGTGTGTGTGTGTGTGTGTGTGTGTGTGTGTGTGTGTGTGT
>JAHTLZ010000010.1:41254325-41272038 GCA_023846285.1 Phrynocephalus versicolor
TTATTATTATTATTATTATTATTATTATTATTATTATTATTATTATTTGTACAAGGTCCAAACCCCTGGTTCAGCAGAGATCAGATCAGTGAAAGAAAGAACACAGCTTCTTTTTAAGTATAAATAAGGACTGGCCTATTAAGCTCTTCCAAATATGATCTTTTTTCTATAGTAAAGATGTGCATCTCTGTGAACATAATGGTGATGCTGACTCAGCTGGGAGATGCAGAATATAAGGGTGTGCCCTCCCACGTATATTTCAGTTGCCTTTTTCATGTTGAAAAATAAGTGGCAACATTTCCAAAATATGCAGCTCTCTTTTATATACAATGTTTAACTTCATTCATCCAGCATCAGATCATATATAGCCTGATGAAATACTAGCCCCGTGGCGCAGTGGTTAAATGCCTCTACTGCAGGTAAAACTGTGCTCATGGCCTGGGGTTCAATCCTAGTTAGCAGGATCAAGGGTGACTCAGCCTTCCATCCTTCCGAGGTACCCAGCTTGCTGGGGGGGGGGGGAGTGTAGCCTGTATACTGTAATTAAACTGTGAACCACCCTGAAACTACTTGGAGTGATATGGGGCGTTAAATAAGCCAAACACACTTTGCTTTTCATGCATTACCAGGAGGGGCCAATCTCCCTTCCTGGAATTCCTTAGCGACACAACTAATCCTGATGTTCGGAATATGGTCAAAGGGGAGAGTCAATACCAATGAGAAACAGGTGTTTTGATTCAGTCCCAGGTGTAATCCTATATGGTGACAAACAATGTCAGTGTTGTTGTTTGTGGTTTCTTTCATTACATTCATTGCTGAAATTTGATCCCTCTGTCCTCTCTCCCAGGTCGTCCCATTCCACCTACATCCTCGTCTAGCCTCCTCCCATCTGCTCAGCTGCCCAGTTCCCATAATCCACCACAAGTTAGCTGCCAGATGCCCTTGCTAGACAGCAATACTTCTCATCAAATCATGGATACCAACCCTGATGAGGAGTTCTCCCCAAATTCATACCTGCTCAGAGCATGCTCAGGGCCACAGCAGACTTCCAGCAGTGGTAAGGAAATATTGTACATGTGGCATTTGATTATGCAGTTCCTCACTGAAATGAACAAATGTGAAGTGTCATGAAAGCAGAGGTTCAGCTATGAGCACCATGAGAACTGTATTTATCATTGTGAATTTGTTGCGCTTTTGAAAGACTGTTAGATTAATATTTCATATATTGATAAGTGAATATTCATTTGAAATTTTTACTGACGATAAGATTGTTTTCTTTTAAAAGTGATCTGTATGAAACTGGAAACAAATGCATATATGTGCATGATGAAAATCCCCATGTATTTGTAGACAAAATATATTGAAGAAGTATTACACTGCTTTGCATTTTTATGAAATAATACTTTGGCTTTATAAATGCAAAATATTAAGCTGGCCCTGTTCTTACATTTCTTACCATTTCTTCCATTGATGTTAAAGTTAATCCTAACTTTCTTGTCTGTATGCATTGGTGATAGCCTCTGAAATTGACTTTGCTCTGTTAAACATTTAAGTATTCTTTCTTTTAAAAGGAAGTGGCTTCTATTTTGTGTAGTTCAGTTTTTTCAGCAGAGTCTTTTGCTCTAGTCATACAGTATTATAAAAATATGGAAAATTTAGGGAAAAAAGATCAGATTGTATTAAGGCAGGGTCATCAAATATCTGCAAAATCGTTGTGATTTAAGATTCTGGTCAGATTATCAGTGGAGAGACCTCCTTCACATCTAGACTTTTTAATAATATCTTTGAAAAGGTTGATCAGAGTATTTCAGTTTTTCCTTTTATAATAGGATATTCACATGCCACAAGAGACATGGACAGTAAAATATAGAACTAGTTTTATACAATCATTTGTGTGTATGTGTTAGCACACAGTTTAATCAAGAGTGTAATTAATATTTATGCATTGTATAACCAAAAGCATGAACTACAGAGTCAGCGAACTGCATACTTCTGGGAGACTAGTGTGCTGTTAGCATAGAATTCTGGGAGTTCCTGCCTACAAACACATCTTTACAGACAGTCACACACATTTCACTCACCTGTAACAGGCCTTTTGGATGATCAGTGAAACATTTCAGTCTCTCAAAAAAAGAAGTCCAGTTGCCATGACTCAGCTTCCAGATAAACTCACCTGGATGACTGAGAACCTTCACAGTCTAGGAGGCTTAGGTTTTTATGGAGGTCTGTTTCTTTGGGGATGTCACATAAATTAGAAGGCTTGGGGAAATCAAAAGTTCTTAAACTATAAGAAGTTCTCTGTAGATTTGCATAACAATATAATAATAGTGGCAGTTCTGTTCTTTAGTCAGTTTCCTAATAATCCCTTATGTCTGAATCCATATTTTTCCTCTACAGCAGCAACATACTAGGTTGATTTTTAAAACGTTACCCATTGCATTCTTGAGATTTCTTTGCTCCATCAATGTATCTGGAAAGTTAAGTATCTGTGTTATTTTCCCCGCAGAATTCACCAATTAGCTCTTGAGGGGAAAAATGCTTCCCCCGTTGTTTACTGTGTCAGTCACCTTGGAGAGCTCCCAAACTCCTAATATTTCATTTGGCTTCCATGACCCATAACAATTTTTAATCCATAGTCTCTTCACTGTTAATCTCACTCGAGGTTGTTTAGAAATAATAGAGAAAGCACCAGGCCCAACAGAAAACCATCCAGAAACTTACTTCTTATTTTCCTCCATGATTCTGTATATTCTTGCACTCTCTTTCCAGGTCTGCATCAAGTTACTGATCTCTGACAGGACTTGCCCCTCTTCAGCCTTGACATCTCACTGGTCTTTGTTGTGGAGACTCTCATAAGGATTTTTGGAAATCCAAATTAATATTATACCTTGGCTCTTGCAAGCCCATGTAGAGGTTGCTTCACTCTATGGTCATGTGCCAAAGATTTTTGTACTAGCAGAGCGGGAAAAATGAGAAATGCACTGAAAATATTGAGCTAAGTCTGCTTTTGGTGCACCCTAAGTCCATCTTTGGCAGATAGAAGATGTAGGGATGGTGCCTCCAGCTCTTTGACAAGAATAGCCATCTCTACCTTCTCCTGTGGCTTTACAGTATAGCTCCTCTGATTTCAGTCCTCTTGAACTGTTAAAGTATTCTGAATATCAGAGTCTGCATGTGTAGTTGTGGATAGTCCTGGAGCACTTTAAGTACTACACTAATGATTTCTTCTTTATTTTTTTCAAATAAAAATGCACTTTTAGGCTAGCTTATATACAAGATTGTTTCTGTTATTAAAAGATTGTTTTGTTGATTAAATTAAACCATTGTTGACAAAATTTCTCAAAACTAGGCTTCAAATTCATTATTATGGTTTATCGTTGCAGTGGGAAATTCTATTTGATACCTTTGTTTATTAGATTATGAGACTCAAGCATGTTAGGTGACAGCTATCATGCTCATTGTTGCACTTTCCTGCTTTTTGACCTAGATGAACTGGTGGCGTACAGGTTTAAAATAAAGCAAGAATAAACTATTACAATGATCATGTTGCTTTTAATAAAGTAGCATTTACAAGGAAGAGCAATGTTTCTTGCCTAAATGTGTAGCTATGTTTTTGTCAACCCTCATAATTAGATACTAATTCCTATATTGGCTTATTGCAAGTTTTTCCTTAAAAGCTGAGGTGATCGTTATTGATTACATTGCTTTTCTTGCTAGGCATTCTTCACATGTGTAGGAAATGTGTATGCTTCAAAAAATTACCTAATCAAATCTCTCATCAGATGAGCAATCCATTGTTGATATTATGAAGGCCTTTAATCTACAATAAATCTTTATTAGAACTCATCAGAGCTTCCAGTTTGAGACAAATGAGATTATAGCACACTTAAAATGGCATTACATCATTGGGGTGAATGGTTTATCATTTGTAGAAGTGACATCAATCATAACTAGCTTAAACACACAACAAATGAATTCAACCTTTTTATTACAGAACAGTGACATTGTGAATGCTTAAAACTGGGATTAAAATAAAATGGGGGGAAGTACTTTCTTCAAATACAGTAATTTGTTACTAGAAAATGTTATTAAAAGTAAGTTTCAATAATATTTGGAGTTGTTAAACACATAGGAAATTGATTATTTTATTTTATGTTTTTATTTTTAGGCTATAGAAGTACATATAATAAAAAGGGGAAGGGGGAGAAAAAATACTCATAGCAAAAGTAGTCACAACATCATGAACATATAATAGTTAGATATTTGAGGTAAACATACCACTCCTTCGCAAAAGATTTTATAGACTATAGACTATGTATACAAATAATTATGTAAGCTTAGAAAATTGTCCAAACATAAAATATCAAATATTCTATTTTTAAGAAAAAATAACAATATATAATTTTGTCATTATAATTATATAGTTATATAGATCATATTTGTAATTTTACTTATATTACAGAATTTTAAAAAAATTCATTAGCTAGATTTAATTCACAAACCACTATGAAGAATCTCTCATATACATTCATAATAAGAGTAGTGTTGTCCAGTACCTCAGGACAAGGATTTCATGTTCAGTTTGTTTCAGGGTGTGCTCAGCTACTGCTGATTTTTCTGGCTGTTTTGGTCTGCAGTGTCAGTGTCCAAATTGAAGAATAAAAACAGCCTCCAACAAACAAAGTATTTCTACCATACATAAAATGAGTCACGGACTCCATGGACAAAGTGTTGAAAAAACACAACCTACAAACAGTATTTAGACCCATCACAAAATTACAACAAATGCTACGGACAAAAGGAACCCACTCATCACTGCAGATACCTTGTAGTTTTGGCCAGGCATACATAGGGACCACGAAGCACAGCATCCAGACCAGAATCAAAGAACATGAAAGACACTACAGACTAAAACAATCAGAAAAATCAGCAGTAGCTGAACACACCCTGAAACAAACTGGACATGAAATCCTCTTCCAGGGCACAGAGGTACTGGACAACACTACCAATCACTATGTCAGACTACACACGGAAGCCACTGATATCCACAAACATAAGCACAGTTTCAACAAAAAAGAAGAAAGACTAAAAACCAACAAAGCCTGGCTTCCAGTACTAAAAGCTGCAAAGTGCAAAAGGTCAAAGCTCAGTGATTCACACCCAGCCACAAGCAAAAGTGATCAGTTCACATGACAGAACAGCTAACGACACCCATCAAGGATCATTGCTATCCCTGTTTGTATTAAAACTTCTTAATCACAATACAATGACTAACACTTATTCCTGTATGGGACAAGTTTCCTCAACTTTAAAAACCCCAATCTCTCTGACTTTATAACCCAGAGCACAGAGAGAACTCCTAGTTCTCTGAGCTCCTTGCCCTCTGAAGATGCCAGCCACAGAGTCTGGTGAAACGTCATAAAGAAAAACGTCCAGAACATGGCCAAACAGTCCAAAAAAATCACAACAACTAAATATTATTTATTTATTTATTCTGGTACTTATATATCACCCCCATTAGCATACAACATGCTGGCCTGTTTATACAAAAACATATACAGCTAGACATTCTGTAAATCATTAAGAGAGCAAGATAATTAGCTGATGGAGATATCATTCCATATCTGGTTTAATTGGAAACCTCTATGATGATTTTGATTTCTTGTTTAAAGCCCCCAAATTCTGGCTGCTTTTATGAGTCATGGTAGATAGGGATCCAGATTTTAAAGTGGTGGCCTTTGCCTCTCTAAGGATCCTAACCACATTCTCAGGATGCACAAATTGTCCATTAGTACTGGACAAGCAAGATCCAAAGTAACAGCCACATGAACCACCTAAATCACAGCCTCCAGATCAGAACAGATTTGAGCAGTTTTATTTGCAAATTTCCATTCCTTTTCTCTTCAGTAGGCTGCCACGGGTTCTATGTGGGACAGTGTACAATATGATCTTAATCAATACCAGCTACTTTCTTATGTAAGCTCAATGCATACAGTATAGAACAGGCATGTCCAAAGACAGGACCAGGGGCCAAATACGGCCCGTTTTCAAATTTGAGCGGCCTGTGGCCACTTCTCCCCACCTGCTCAGCCTGGCATGCATCCCCGGCAGCTGGCCACTCCCCATATTGGATGGAGATGTCAGCTTGCAGTTTTATGGTTTGCCTGCCCTCCCTGCCTCTGTCCATCCCCCCAGCCTCCTGCCCACCCTACCCACCCCTGGCTCCATTGCTGCAGTGTCTTCCCCGCCTCCTTGCATGTTATAGAGACTTGTCCAAAATCCGGCCGGGGGCCAAATGTGGCTGAATGCTTGGCCCCCGCACATTTTCACATCACCAAATCTGGCCCTCCTTGCAAAAAGTTTGGACACCCCTGGTATAGAACAAGAGGACACTAGCCTTAATATTACTTTTCAAATAATTGAAACACCCAGCTCATTAAGTTAGCATAGGTATGACTATAAAGGTGTATTGTGTAGTGTATTTCATGCTACATTGTTGATTATTTATAAATTTAGGTTCTGATGAATGTGCAAGGAACATTGATCTATATCTGAAGTGGTGCATTTTGAAAAGTACACTGGATAAAAATTGCAGTCATCATGTTAATTTTATCAATAATGCTTAAAGGAGTGCTTTGCTTTGCTTGCATCCTTCTTGCAAGGAAGCTCACATCTGCTCTTCTAAGAGAACTTGAAACATTATGTATTATGATGTTCTACAATCTGGGTTTGTAGAAATTGATATGTCTAGTAACCAGCAGAATATTTTAAAGCCCTATGGCAAATAATTAAAAATTGAATCCCACAGATGCCAAATGGAGTATTCTGCAGGTGGCTGAGTATCACCCTTTACTAAATGGAAATAATGTATGCTGTATTTTTCTGCTTACACTGGAGGAAATAGAATAGCAGTAATCTAAATGAGGAATGCTTACATTTTCTTTTGCACAACAGAGCATTGACTTAGGGTACAATACACTAGTAGCAGGGAGTGCTAGTGAGGGCCACTTGGGATTGGTCAGTCTTGATTAGAAATGGCTCCTGCCAATATAGTGAAGTGACTTATTAAGCGAACCACTTTACGATATTCATAAGCGAGTACGGCAAGACTATTGATGATGTCACACACACACACACAGAGAGAGGGGGGGATCTGAACCAAAACAACCCTACTGGCACCAAAAACGTAGACACCATAGAATCATAGAATCATAGAGTTGGAAGAGACCTCAAGGGCCATCCAGTCCAACCCCTGCCATGCAGGAACCCCATCACAATATTTCCGACAGATGGCCATCCAGCCTCTGCTTAAAAACCTCCAAAGAAGGAAACTCCACCACCCTCCATGGCAGCATATTCCACTGCTGAACAGCTCTAACTGTCATGAAGTTATTCCTAATGTTCAAATAGAATCTCTTTTCCTGTAGTTTGAAACCATTGCCCCGAGTCCTAGTCTCTGAAGCCATGGAAAACAAACCTGTTCCCTCTTCAATATGACATCCTATCAAATATTTAAAAATAGCTATCATATTTCCCCTCAGTCTTCTTTTTGAAAGGCTAAACATTCCCAGTTCCCTAAGCTGTTCCTCATAAGACATTTCCTCCAGACCTTCAACCATCCTGGTCGCCCTCCTCTGCACCCGCTTGACAGGAACCAGAAAAAGTGGGAATAGGAAAGCTCCATGGCAGGTTTCTGTGCTCTAGTAAAGACATCATCCTTATGATCCAGAGTGTATCACCCTGAAGCACTGCAAGCAGCAGGCTAAACTTCCCTTCCTGTGAGTTATTTAAAGGACTAAATAAAAGGGTTTGAGCAGCTCAGTGGGTAGCACCTTCATCTCTGTGCCAGAAGGACATTGGCTTAAGTGACAGATAAGAAACTTAGCCGTGCATATCCATCCCAGCTTGGCTTCAGCAGCTGCTGGATTGCAAGAGGAACATTTCTTCTGTATTAAAGTGGTCGGTGGCATAAGGACATTAAAGATCCCCTGGTACTTTTCAAAATACAACAAGCTGGTCAATTCCCCCACCCCTGAAAATAAAATAAAAAAATACAGAGGAATCAAAAGAAACATATTTTGCCATACAGGACCCCTGCTGCCCCCCCCCCAGGCTATGCAAATGTTATTGGAAGTCAGGCCCTTTGACACCACCTCTGACATATCAAATGATGCCAAAATGAAGAATATGTCAGCAGGAAACCAAAAAGGCAGATCTGCACTTAATGCAAAATAAGCAATATTCACTGGATCAAAGCCCAGTGATCTCACCATTGTTCTCTCAAGAATTATGTTTTTCCTTAACAATTATTTTAATGGGTTTGTGGTTAGGGGAGAGCTGTATTACTGAACAGAATTGCCATCAAGATGAAAACTCTTCACACTGAATTGTCACCATAACACACATTTATTTAAAGTGTTTTCCCTCTTAAAGCAAATGGCAGAACCAAAGATGCAGAACAGTATGGTTTCTAAAAGCATTGGAATAAAGACACAAATGATTTTTAGACACAATTTCAAATTATAGTTTTGACTGTAAAAGTCATCCTAGAAAAGTTTACTGCTCTTCTGCTCCCTTCTTTCCATGGTTCAGAGTATATAAATGAGGATGGACATGTTTCAGCCTGTATCTAGGGTGGAGAAACTTGGGTGTTTCCCCAGGGCACCAAAATGCAGAAGACACTAAAATCTAGATGTGAATGTATTACCAATGAATGTTAAGAAAGGAAACAGCCATGTCTTGTTCTATTTTTCTTTCATTCTGAAAGCACAAACCTTCTTTCTGTGTGTGCGGGAAGGTGGGTACCACATCCTCTGTTTGGATGAGCAGCAAAATGTTTCAATCTCTCAAGAAAAGAAGTCCAGTTGCCATGACTCAACTTCCAGATAAACTCACCTGGATGACTGAGTCTTCACAAACATCCTCTTCCTCCTTTTTCTTTGAGGAATTCATACCCATACATTTTATTTTTTATTTTATTTTATTTTATTTTAGAGTAGGGAGTAGGGAGATATTGCTGATGGTCCTAGGAACCAAAATTGCTGTTTTGGCTCTGCTTTCAAGGGACTCATTAAATTGACTGGAATTAACTTTGATTGAAAAAACATGTGCCATTTTTGGCACTGGCTGTAAGCATGGTACCCAATCCAGCTTGCATCCAGAAGCAGCAACTTATGTATGCACTTTTCTACAATCCAGGAATGATAGTCAGGATAGCATAACTATCACTGAATTTATTCAGTTGCAAGCCAATGCTTGAAATCCTGTTGCAGAGCTCGCACCGTGTAATGTTAATGACATCATCAGGCACAGCAGTTTTAATAAACATTTCCAGGCATTCCCAACAGAGGTCCTGAAGCTCCTGTAGGACCTATTCCATTGCATGGAAGCTGTTGCAGGTTATCAGATAGTTTAACTTCCAAAAATTGTTGCCACCACTAAAATAATCCCAACAGCAGTATTTTTCAGTAATTAAAGACTTCCTCCTTCTCACATGCCCCCCATGTCTTCCCAAGAAGAAAAAGGGATCCCAAAGGAGCCTGATAACCTTTCAGAGGAATCAGAAATGTTTACTTTCCAAAAATACCCACAATGCCTGATAACATCATTAACCTTATGCAGCATAAAATTGCATAACAGGATTCCAGCAATTATGATTTAATGGAGATACTGACTTGGCGTGTGGAATAGCTTGATTTCCAAAATGCAACATATTTTAAATAATTACTCTAATAGTTTTTGTTTTGTTTTGTTTTGGTAATTTAAACTAATAAATTCAACGTGCATGTCTTTCATGTCAGAGAAATCACATTGAAAAGACTCAATACAGAAAGCGTTCTTGGTATCCAATAATTATTCTTATGATTGTGGCACCACAGTCTAGAGTTGCTGCCTATGTATCCAACAAGAGTCCACACAGCTTTCTTATGCTGTCTAATGTGTAGAAGTTAGGCGGTTACTTCATGTCCTTCCTCATTCCGAGATTACGTTTGTTTTGTGATAACATTGTTCGTGGTCACGTGGTCTTGTCCTGGTTCTGTCCCTGTTTCCATTTACCCATGGGTGTGATTGATGGCATTGTGATGACTGTTACTTCACATCCTTGTTTCATGACAATATCTGTACTTCCCTGCCTTTGTTTTCCTTTTTTTGTCCAACCTTCCATTTTTTTATATTTTGATTCTCCGTAACTTTGCTTTTCATGCGTTAAGCAGCAAAGTTCGAGGTTTTATGCCTTCTTATCTCTCTGCGATGCAATGTTTACACCAGGCCTGCCCAACAGGTAGACCGGAGGCTACCAGTAGCCTGTGAAGGGTTCAAAAGTAGCCCACCAGCCATCAATAAAAAATGTGAGGGGATAAGTTCTCCACCTCTACCTCCCCCACCCCAAGGACCAGCACTGCCCCAGAAAAGCTCTGGGTTTGCCAGCCCACTGTCTCAGCCGAGCGGGGCAGTTCAAGGGCCATGGCACAGTCCCGTACTCTCCCTACTGGCCAGATGATCTGTGCGCCACTGTCTCATGACCAATTGAGTTGTTGGTGCAGAGCAGCGGAAGGGGAGTGGAGGGGACAGTGAGGGTGTGCCCACCTCTTTTGCGTGGTGATGTCCCCCTCTTCTCCCCCCTGGAGAATTCCTTCCTCCCATCCTCCTCCTCATCCTCCTCCCACCCCCACAGCTGCCTCACAGAGCCTGTGACCTGCCGCTCCTCCTGCTCCCCTTCTGAGCCATTCCCTCCTCCTTGCGCTGTCGTGGTGATGTGATTGCCCCACTGTGGCTTGGCCCATCTCAGCTGCACAGAGAACATGGCAGAAGTGAGTGAGAGCTAGGGGCGGCAGAAGCAGTGGCAGCGAGGGGGCTGGAAGGGAGAAGGGGGAAAACAGAAGGAGAAGTAGAGTCAAGTCAGGCCCCGGGCAGGTTGGGAGGGAAAGTGCACCTTTTAAAAAAAAGTCATCCAGCAGCCCAGGCAAGTGGAAGGGGCAATCTGTGCAAGCATGCATGCGCCTCCCTTGCACCCGTCCACACTGGCTCGAGCGGGTGTAAGGGAAGTGTGTGCATGGTCAGTGTTACCATAGGAATGCATTGAAATATGTTCCCTCCAGAAAGGATTAATTGATATGATATATGGGGTAGATTTATTGAATATGTGCTTGTACGGGATAAGGGTAAGGTTTCTGTGCCACAATTGATTTTGTTCTGGAGGGGAGGATAATGAATGTAAATATGAAGAGTGATCCTGTTGGTTAAGGGGTGCACTGTTGTTGATGTTTGTCTTTTTTAATGTAATTTTTAATGTAATTTGTATACTTTTTAATAAAATAAAATAAGAATTTAAAGAAAGGATTAATTGATTTTCAAGACGTTCCTATGGGAAACTGCTGCTCTACTTATAATTTTTTTACTCATGCTTGGAACAGATAACATTCATAAGTAGAGGTTTTAGTGTAGTAACCGTCAGACACTTTCATCTGGAAAAAGTAGACCTCGACCTGTTCAAAGTTGGACAGCCCTGGTTTACGACATTGGGATTGTACAGGAGAATGCAACTTCGCACCCCTGCCACTAGATGGAGAATGCGTACATTGCGTGATGAGCCTTACTTCACGGGCACTTGTCTCGAAACAGGAACCGAGACAAGAGAATTCCCAAAGTCAGTGAGAGGTGGCTCATCACACTTAAATCCAAGTTCAGGGGGCGTGGTTGGGACGAGATTCCGCCGTCACGCAATGGACATGGAGTAACATTTTCTGGTACCGGTCCCAAGCAGGACCGCGAACTGCGATGAGAGGGACGTGAAGTAACCATCTTAGTGTGTGACACAGATATAAGAGATAGAAAATATATAATGTGAGAATTGCAGTGGTGGAAGGGGACCCTGTGGTTCATTGAGTCCAAGCCCTGTCAAGGAGACACAGTAGGGAGTCAAACTTCCAGCGTCTCACTCCACAGCTCAGTGCCTAGCCATCCAGCAGTTCAACTTCCACTACAGCACCTACGATGAAGCAATAATTTGTGTATGCAAACCTATGCTATTTCCCACCCCCTCCCCCAGTAGAGGAGTCAGCGTTATTTTCAATTTAAATAACACTCTGATAGTTTGGCTAGAAGTGGTTGACCAGCAAAAGGATTTCTGAGAGAAAGTGTTTTTTAAACAAGTACAAATATGGACCTGCCATGGTAACGGTGCAAACCAGATCGAGGAGGAATTAGAGCCACATGGAGTTGGCAGACGGGTTTTCCTGTGGGAAGCTGTGCTGGTACGCTTCCTTAGTCATTTCAAGCCAGATTTTTGTCACCTGCAGGAAACTGCTATGCAGAGCACATTGGAAGGGGAAAGGGACACACAGCATTTTACTATTTCATTTGCCAGAGTTCTTAGTATGCAGGCTGGGTTACTTGCATTTATGCATTTATGTGGGAATAGTTGTTGCCTTTTGTGTCCCTGGTGTGTCCAGAATGTATGGCTTTGAATGGCTTTGGTGCATGTCCAGAGTGTTGTGAGGCACTTTGACTCCTGTCATCAAGTGGGATGCAAATCAAGTCATGAAACAAAAACAAAGAAGCTTCTGTGTTTGGACTTAGTACTGAACAACAGTGAAAGCATCTTCTGCCAGACTCCTCACAGTGTTTTGCCACTCCGGGTTGACATTCATGGACTAGCAAAAGAGACAAAAGCTGTGTTTTCCATGTGCAGAATCCTAAAATGTTTGTTAAAATTTCCAAAACTGGTGGGCATTTATTTATTTTATTTATTTATTTGACTTTTATACTGCCGATCTAGCCCTGGTGCTACTCTGGGTGGCTTACAACTCCTCATAAGGCTGGGCATTGTTGGAACAGGAGCACCAAGAATCACGGTAATCCTCATGTCTCTCTAGGGTAGTGTTGGCGAATCTAAGGTGGCACACAGAGCCCTTTATGTGGGCATGCAACATCACCCCCTCGCAGCCGTAGCACTTCCCCATCTGCTCAGAGCACACCATTGTGCTCTGTGCAGAGACCTGGGCAAAGGAGCAGCAGCGGCTTATGGGGTCACTCGTAGCCCCAGTTTACTCTCCAGCCATTCTGTTCTGGGCATCCAAAAAGCAGCGTGGCTGGAGAGTAAACTGGGGCTACGAAAGAGCACACACGCCACTGCCTTCCTTTCGCCCAGCTCTCTGCACGGAGCCATTTCAGCGGTCTCGAAACAAGGGCTATGAACGAGCCCACAAGCCACCACCACTTCCCCCTGCACAGAGCAGAGAGGCAGATGGGGTGCTAGCTTTTGGGAAAGCGAGGATCAAAGGGCAGACTTTTGAATTTCCCATGGCCAAAGCACCCTCACTGTGGCCATGGGAAATTCAGAAGCCTGCTCTTTGATCCTTGCTTTCCCGAAAGGTAGTACCCAAAGCATTTGTAAGCTGGGGTACCACTATATTCAGGTTAAATTGCCATATTGGTACCTTGTGAAAAATAAGTGGGTTTTGAATTGTAGTTTTAGTCTTTAAAATGTTTGCCATCACTACTCTAGGGTGTAGATTCCAGGGAAATGATATGTGTTGTGCCCTTCTGCACTAACTAATACTGTCAACTTGGTTCCTGTTGACTGTCATTGGCTAGTGTATACAGTAAATTTGATCTCCAGCTTTTCTGATATGCGTATTGTGATGCTTCTGAGTTTTTGAATAATTTTAGGTTGATTAAGATATCTCAATGAAAAGACAGAGTTTGTGAGTTTAATTCCCCATGGTGTCTCCTGCAGGTGAAGCCAGCCTGTGTGGCCTTGGGTAAGCTGCACAGTCCCAGGGCACCCTCTGGAAAAATAGAACCGTAGACCACTTCTGAGTACTTTCTGAAGCGTGGCCATTAGAGATGGGCATGAAACAGAAAAATAATGTTTCATTTCATTTTATGCCCACCCCCGATCCCATCGGGGGGATCTCCTGGTGGTGAATTTTTAAAGGGGGGCAGCCCATGACAGCTTGGCTGGACCCATTTAAAAATTGCCGGGTTATCAGCATGGGGCTTCTGCAGTGGCAACCTGGCCATTTTAAGAGGGGTCCAGCTGAACTGTCATAAGCTGGACCCCTTTAAAAATGGCCCAGTTGCCACCAGGGGATTCCTCTGTTGGTGACTGGGCCATTTTTAAAGGGGTCCGGCGAATGACAGGTTGGCTGGACCCCATTAAAAATGGTTGTGTCACCAGCGCACAGCTCTTGTGGTGATGACCCGGCCATGTTCAGAGGGGTCCAGCTGAACTGTCATCTGCTGGACGCCTTTAAAAATTGCCCAGTTGCCACCGAGATCCCCCCCCCGATGGTGACTGGGCCATTTTTAAAGGGGTAAGCTGAAGACAGCTCAGCTGGACACCTTTAAAAATTGCTGGCCCGTCAGTGTGGGGCTCCTGCAGTGGCAACCTAGCCATTTTCAGAGGGGTCCTTTAAAAATTGCCCAGTCACCACCAGGGGATCTTCCCAGTGGCAACTGGGGCATTTTTAAAGGAGTCCAGCCAATGACAGCTTTGCTGGACCCCTCTGAAAATGTCTCCCCAGCACCAAATCTGGTGCCTGTATGACCCAGTGGAGCCACCCCCTACCCACCTCCCAGCTGAGAGGAGGCTGGAAGCCCAGGCTGAGAGGAGGAGAGGGGGAGCTCCAGGGGGAGGTAGTGGTGGCAGCTCATTGTGAGCCCATCAGGTAAGGGACCCCTTTTACAAATGGAATGAAACCGTTCATTTCAATGAAATAAACCACCATTTTGTTTCTTCTGTAACAAAATGCTGCTTCCTCGTTTTGTTTCATTTTGTTTTTGTTTCATTTTGTTACCTAATGAAACTATGTTTCATTTTGTTTGTTTTTTGTTTCATTTTGTTACCTAATGAAACTATGAAATGGCATTTTATTTTTCGTTTTGTGCCCATCTCTCGTGCCCATATGTCAGAATTGACTTGATCGAACGTTGTTGTTGCTGTGATGATGATGGTGGTGGTGGTGGTGGTGGTGGTGGTGGTGAGTATTTATGTTTTTAGCTAAACAGAGGCTTACATAGTTATATGCTTCATATTAAAACAACAGCAAAGATGCTCAATAACTGGCAGCCTTTTCTGTTGGAAATCAGCATCTTTTGACATGAAACTAGAGACCTGAGCTAATTTTACAAAATTTTACAAAATCTTTGGAATTTAAGCTGTTTCATATCTGGCTAGGACAAATTTGAGAATTCTCTGTTTCTCCCCCACAACTGAGCTTTTTGGTACTCTTACTGTTTGGTAGCTTCCATAATAATTATTTAGCCCGGAAACTATTTTCAAAGGTAAAGAAAGTTGCCAAAATAGGTTTACCTGTCCTTACTTCCTCTGAGGCTCAGAAACAATTTAAAATTATAAGAACCATCTCTTCTACTACTACTCCTCCTTTGAAAAATTAACCTGCTCCAAGCAGAATGAGGTGCTGATGAGCCATGTGAAGTGTTACCATTTCCCTGATCTGGTTTATATATTTATCAGCCGGCCATTAAAAATAGACAAATCTGAACTCTAGCAATAGTTCTCATTTCTTTTATTCAGGGCATGATCTGGGTTCTGGCTAGGTCTCTGGGGCCGTGAGAGGTCGAAAAATGATTTTAAAAATTGATATTGGCATTAGAACTGCTCATCAGTGATGCAGGGAAAGCATATTTCTGTTCTGGTTACTCCTGTGTGTTTATTTGCTGTAACTTCTGGTAAGGGCTTATCATCCAGCTTCCTTACTATCCATTATGCATAGCCTTTTTACCTATGTAAAGAATGCTAATTCTAAACAATCCAATTTCAACAGGAGATGGTGGGTGCCTCTTCTTCCTTGCTTTGCAATGCTTGGCTTGGAGACCAAATGGGGTTGCTGTACCTTTGAAAAGCCAAGATTTTTCTGTGTATACAAGATACTTTTTCCTAAAATCATGGCACTAAAAATTAAGGGGTGTCATATAAACAGAAGGAAGCCTTTCCAGAGGAGTGGGTTGGAGTGGAGGAGAACCTAAATTGGCCTTGCTGTTTCCCTTCCTTTCTGGCAGCCCTTGTTTACTCTCTGTGTCCTAAGACTCTTCTGTGCTTTGCTTCTTTTTTATAGCAGTAAAAGGCTTGTGGGTTGAGCAGCCCATAAAGAAGTGCCTTTCCATGCTGAAAAGAAGGCTCCAATCCTTGCAAAAGCAAAGCAGAGAGAAGGACAATCAAGCACTTCCAGAGAGGAAGTGAAACAGGGTTCTCCTCCAAACCACCCCCTGCTGTTTTCTTTTTGTTCCTCCTCTCTGATTGTCCTCCTCTCTGCTTTGCTCTTGCATGGATCAGAACCTTTTCAGCATGGGAAGGCACTTCTTAATGGGCTGCTCAACCCCCAAGCCTTTCCCCACTGAAAAGAAGGCTCTGGTTCCTGCAAAAAGCAAAGGAGAAAGGAGTCTTCAGAATGCGGAAAGGAAAGGAAACAGCTGTGGTGGGGTGCAGGAGAACTCAAGGAGGATTTATTAATTTTATTAATATATAATGTGTAATATATGGCACTGCCTTATAGATGGGAAAATACGGTAATGTAAAGCAAAAGCAAAGTGTTCTACTTATATACCACCCCATACCACTTAAGTCAGTCTCTGGGCAGTTTACAGTTTTAATTACATTGTGCAGGCTATACATTGCCCCCCCCCCAGCAAGCTGAGTACTCATTTTACCGACCTCGGAAGGATGGAAGGCTGAGTCAACCCAGAGCCTGCTACCTGGGATTGAACCCCAGGTCGTGAGCACAGTTTACCTGAAGTACAGGCATTTAACCACTGTGCCACAAGGCTCCTTATTACTTTTGATATAACCTGAAATGTTAACATAACAACATACGATAACATGATGTAATGCTTTAGATATATTTATGTAATCTCAAAGAAAAATTCTTCTTGCCTTTGCTGCTGCAAATTTATCAATTATTTCATCAAAAATTAGGGTGTCGGTAACCTCCTGCTCCACATTCAGCAAAGCCAAGGCTGAAAATCTTTCCTGTCCCATGGATAATCTTAGGTAGGACATGATAAGACTTAACTTACTAAAAAAGCCACAATTGTTGTCCTCCTCAGTCTCTCCAACATATCCTTCAGTCCAGTATACTAATACTCTTGTATATGGGCCTACTCTTGAAATCTTGGATTAATACAACTGCTGAATTACTGTTTGGTAATTGCAAATTTCAGTTGCCAAATTTTTAGCAGCACAGTGGCTCCTGGTTCATTTCCAGGCACAATTTAGTGTGCTCGTGCTGGCTTTTAAAGTCCTCCATAATATCAGTTAGCTGATAAAAAGCTAACTGACTCACCTGTTGGAGTGCTTTGGAAAGTGAATAAAAGACATCCAGTTGATTGTACTACTGTATCTGTGTTAGCAAAATATTCCACTCCTCTGTCACTTACTTTGTGCCTGACATTTCATTTTCACCAGATATCACTCTTAATCAGAAATTTTTTGGGAGAGTTCAAAAGGACACATATGAAATCATCCTACAGTATATCTATTACATTTTGATTATATTGATAATTTATATCCCATCCACCAAACCTTTTCCGGGGTGATGTACACATCGTAAAAACAATGGTCATAATCCATTTGTGTAAATACATGCCTTGCGAGGCTTTTGATGTAATTAGCATTCTTTTGTTGTGAGATCTGGTAGCAGAGATTCTTCTTCGTGGTCTTCTGTGATTGCACACAATGGGTTTCAGGTGT
>JAHTLZ010000010.1:41272538-41288012 GCA_023846285.1 Phrynocephalus versicolor
TTTCTGACCATGATTCTCCACCTAGACGCCGACGCAGGTTACCTGACTCTGATATCAGGCCACCTCCTGCTAATCAGGACTCGACTTTGCTGACTGGCTTGATTGCTTCTGCAATCTCACAAGCAGGTCACCAGTCACCCAGCCCCATCCGACATTCGCCTCCACGAACCAGGGCTGCAACACGTGATCTTCATGACACAGGGACAAGTCACTTGGGAGAGAACTCAGGGTCCTCAGACCCATCCTACTTGCCATCTGGTGACGGAATGGACACTAATTCATGGACTTCTCAGACGTCTTCTTTAAAGGACTCCCAAAACCACCTTTCGGGTCTCGATTCAGAGTCTTCAGAGGATCATGTCTCTTCGCCTGCTGAAGACTACAAATCCTATTCGCAGTTAATAGCCAAAATGGCTAAGGCATTGAATCTCACTGTTGTTCAACCATCTTTGGATGATGACGATCAAGTGTTTGATGATCTCTCTGAGGACCGAACCCCGCTATGTAGACTAGCCTTCATCAAGCCAATGCTCCGCTTAATAAAACAGTCATGGGAAAAACCATCATCCTCATTCCAAATACCACGCAGAATTGAAAATTTATACAGGACTCATGGTGACCACACGTCCTTTCTGCAAAAGCACCCGCTCCCAAACTCTTTTATTATAAATTCCACCCAAGGTAGAACTCGTTCACGATCATCAACCAATCCTTCTAATAAAGAGGGGCGAAAACTGGATATGCTGGGCCGCCGCCTATACTCTCTTTCTTCCTTTATCATAAGAGTAGCGAATTACACAGCAGCAATGGGAGCTTATTTGCGTAATGTAGGGAACAAGATGCAGCCTCTCTTAGAACTGCTGCCAGAAGACCATCGTACCCGAGCTATGACGTCATACCAAGATATAATGGCCTTAGCCAGACATCAGAGATTTGCGTCCAGACATACAATTGATGCTGCAGCAAGACAGTTGTCCACTATCATTGTACTACGTAGACATGCATGGCTGAGATCCACCACCGTCCCTGAGGACTCTAGATCCCGAATTGAGGACCTCCCGTTTGATGGCAAGGGTCTTTTTGATCCACAGACGGACGACATATTGGATAGACTTAACAAGCTTAGCAGAACCTCACGCTCGTACTCCTATCAAAACAATTACAGATCATTCCGGAGACCCTGGAGACGTACTTCGTACTCTAGATACTTACCTGACAGGCAGAGGTTCCAGCCCAATACGGGTTCATACACTCGCAATCCATCAGGTCGGCAACGAGGCCGTGCTTCTCAACGTCGATCTGAAAGAACAAACAATCAGAGTTTTTGACATAACCCCAAATCCGTCCCCCAACCCTCAGCCCCATGGATGCCCTACTCGCTTAGCCCCCCATCTAGCTATGTGGACAGCCATCACTACCGACCGTTGGGTATTGAACACGATCGCTTTCGGCTACTTCATAGAATTCCACCACTTACCTCCGTTGGGTCATATTTGCCTTACATCTCCATCCACAGCTCTTCAAGAGGAAGTTCATACCCTCCTACAAAAAGACGCGATAGAAATAGTACACATCAAAGACATGCTCGCCGGGTTTTACTCCCGTTATTTCACTATCCCAAAGCGAGATGGGGGCCTTCGCCCAATATTAGACCTCAGAGAATTAAACATCTTTTTAATCAAGAAGCGTTTTCGCATGGCATCCTTAGAGTCCATCATTCCCCTTCTGAAGATAGGCAATTGGTTTGTGGTCATCGACCTCAAAGATGCATATTTTCACGTAACCATTGCCCCTACTCATTGCCGGTACCTCCGTTTCGTGCTGGACAATACTATCTACCAATTCAAAGCTCTTCCTTTTGGCCTTGCCTCAGCACCCAGAGTCTTTACCAAGGTGATGGCTCCTGTAGTTGCCTTTCTCCTAGCAGTCTTCGATCCGATATATGGAGATCCAAAGACAACTCTTCGTATCCCCCGCTACCTTTTCCAACACTTGGCTTGGTGGTCGAATCCAGAAAATCTATCTACAGGAATTTCATTCCAACCCCCACAGTTGCAACATCAAATTACAACCGACGCCAGTCCCGTCGGCTGAGGTGCCCATTGCGACAACCTGACAGTACATGGCCTTTGGTCCTCCACACAAGCTGCTCTCCATATCAATCAACTCGAGCTCTTGGCAATTATGTATGCATTAAAGGCATTCCTACCAATGATCCGAGGAAAGGCCATCCAGCTAGTTACAGACAATACCACCGTAATGTTTTATATAAACAAACAAGGAGGAACCCACTCAAGACCGTTGATGGACCTAACTATGCACCTATAGAACTGGTGCATCATACACAACATTACTCCAGTCGCCATTCACGTCTCTACCCGAGAAAACAAGCTGGCAGACTTTCTCAGCCGCCAGAGGTCATGCTCCCACGAGTGGTCTCTCCATCCAGAAGTCTTCCGGCATCTCACAGACCGTTGGGGCATTCCACAGATCGACGTGTTCGCTTCCAGGATGAACACCAAATGTCCCCAATTTTGCACAAGAGCGGGCCGAGATCCCCAATCTCTACGAGACGCGTTCATGATTCCCTGGACACAACACTACCTTTACCTGTTTCCTCCTTTTCCCCTCCTGCTCAAAACAATTGTCAAGCTCCGGCAGGAGAGGATGAACGCGATCCTAATACCTCCTTGGTAGCCACGTCAAATTTGGTTCCCGATCTTGAAGACCATCTCAGCGGAACACTACCGTCTACCTCTGCGACACGATCTCCTCTCGCAAAACAACCTTCAGCTCCTCCATCCACACCCGGACACCTTCCACTTGACAGCTTGGAGAATTTTCCCTCAGTAGATGACATAATTCAATCCTCCAAGAAGCCTTCCACAAGAGCCCTCTACAAGTATAAATTCAACGTATTCTCAGCCTTTGCAGCTGAAAGAAACACAGATCCTATCCCCGCTTCAGTAGACTTACTGTTATCTTTCCTTAGGCATCTTGCTTCTCTTGGTCGTTCTATTTCGACCTTAAGAGTTTACATTGCAGCCATTGTGGCCCACCAACCCCCTGACACTGCTTCAGCAAGCCTTTTTCGACACCATAAGGTAAAAAACTTCCTCAAAGGCCTCCATAACATTACTCCACATCGTTTTAAGCCGACACCACAATGGTCGCTGACCTTAGTCTTACAGCAGCTGATGAAATCTCCCTTTGAACCACCGGTTAAAGCTTCAGATCAGTTACTGACATTCAAGACACTTTTCTTAGTGGCTATTACTTCAGCCAAGCGAGCTGGAGAGCTGGCAGCCCTCCGAGCAGATCCGCCATTTCTCCAATTTTTCCCCAACAAGGTCATGATGTTCCCGGATGTTTCCTTTCTGCCTAAGTTAGTCTCACAGTTCCATACAACCCAACCGCTCCATTTGCCAGTCTTCTTCCCGAATCCTTCCACTGATTTGGAGCGCTCCCTTCATTCATTGGATGTTAAACGTGCCCTGGCGTATTATTTGGACCGCACCAGATCCTACAGATCTTCTTCCCGTCTTTTTTTATGTTATTTTGGTCGAAAACGAGGCCAACCCATGTCACCCCAGGCTATCTCTAAATCTATAGTAAAGCTCATCACTTTAACCTACCAGCTTGCAGAAGTCCCTCTGCCTTCCAACATTAGAGCTCATTCCACCAGAGCTATCTCCACCTCGACAGCATTTTTAAAGGGCGTCGCCATTCCAGACATCTGCAAGGCTGCGACATGGTCATCAGCCTCTACATTCGCCTCACACTACAGGCTAGATACAAGACAAAGAGCAGATACGTCCTTTGGACGTTCTGTGTTGTCAGCAGCCTTGCCGTGACTACCCTCCACCGGTATGTACAGCTTGTTACTCACCCATTGTGTGCAATCACAGAAGACCACGAAGAAGAAACTGAAGTTGCTTACCTGTAACTCTGGTTCTTCGAGTGGTCATTCTGTGATTCCACACAAACCCGCCCTCCTTCCCCGCTCTGTCACGTCAAGCTGTCTTCCTCCGTTAGTTCACATATAAGCAGCGGCATAAAAGAGCGTGGAACTGAGGTATGGGGGGCGGGACCTATATTTATAGGGAAGGAGGTTCTTTAATTACCTAGCTTTGGAAGACTCCGAGGTCTGCTCTGTGAGCACACCTGAAACCCATTGTGTGGAATCACAGAATGACCACTCGAAGAACCAGAGTTACAGGTAAGCAACTTCAGTTTTTCATAACCCCCCCCCCCATCCTGAGGCTCCCAAAGACCTTTCCTAGGAGGAAAGCAACCCCTGTGGAACTTTGGGGAGGGAACACTTCATTAGTGATAAAACATTAGTGATGTCCCCAGCCCTGTGTGGTACAAGTTTACTCAATGAGATTTCAGCCAATATATATACCACACTAAGATGGGATCAGTAACACAGTATAGGAACACCACCTTTATGTATACTGAAGATTTAGAAATAATTTAGGGATTCTCTTTAGATTTAAAAAAAATAATGAATTGGGATCATGATTATGATAAGTTCTAAAGTAACTCTATTCAACCTTGTTCTTGCAAAAACAAAAAACAAATGTACTGTAATGTGTTACTGAATCAGCTCGTTACAGGGAATGGGTGAGTTCAGCTGTACAGTATAATCTAAATAAAGGAATGCTTAATATGAAATAGGAGTGCTCATCACAGCATTCAAGATGTTGGTGTTTACAAACACGTGCATGAAGTACTGGGATTGTCTTTCCTCTTTAACCCTGACAGCACTGCTCACATATGGCAGAGGCGGGTAGCTTTCAAAATAATAGGAACTCTTCCCCTTTCCAATGGACCTGAGGATGCTGCCCTCACTTACCAAAGACTGAGATTTGTTTTAATCTCAAGGGGGGCACTGACACTTTTTGGAGATGCAGTTTGCAATTTTTTCCACATTTTCAGGGAGGACTTGCACTTGTTTCAAGCCTGAAGGCCATATTCAGTACCAAAACTCCTGTCTATACTATCTTTCAGAGAATATGCAAATATTTGTTTTGTTATTTGTTGTTACTCCTTATGACTTTTATTCTATTTTAGCAGACATTTGCAATCTAGGATTTTATATTTAAATTTTATTTGCACTTTTAGAGGCATGTAATTTTTCATTTTAGCTATCTATGTAGATTCCTACTTCCCCTGAGTTCTTACGATACTTGGGATACAAATCAAAATAAATCAGTCAGTCAGTCAATCAGGCAGTCATCGGTCAATCATGATATTTCATATATGGTGAAGTTTCATATATTATTATCATAGTTCTATTTGGCCTCACTGTGTGTTAGCCTGGATTTCGTTCTTACACACGCACACAGTGCTGTTTTATTTTTAAAATGTTGGAGGCACAAAGTAGAAAACAACTATGGATATGTTTGTGGGGTAAAAGAAGAATCTAGTAGACCATGATAAGGAGGTAGTAAGTCTGGGAATGTGGATGAATTTGGGGTAGAAAGAGTGAAAAACAGCCCCCATGTTGGGATATAGATCTTGATGATATGTCCCTTGCACAGTGAATAAAACAACTTAAGGACATTTCACTTCACTGCAACCCACTAAAAGACAGCCTTTTTTGTTGCTGATTATGTAGGAGGTAATTTATTTTATTTTCCTTTTTGGTAGTATTTGTGTAGCACTAAAATGTGCAACACTTTAAAAATTCAGTAAGTGTTGCCAGGTGCTATAATAAAAGTAGTAACATTGCATTTGGCTGTTTGTGGTTTTTATTTCCTCAGTCAGCTTATCCTGTTGTGCCTGATTTTGTAAAGAGAACTAAACGCTTGCTTGGTAAAGACTAGAAATTTACATAAATTGTATTTTACAAAGAAAATCCTTTGAGATCTGAATTCCATGCTAAAGGTGTGCTCTTGGCAGGGGCTGGACAATAGTTTTGTTCTATTGTGCCAAGATCGCCGTATGGATTTCTCTCCCTACAGGCTTTTCCTTAATGGCTGGTGGTGTGTAACGGGATTTTGAATGTATTGATATGGTCTGTTGTTTTAAATGTACTTTCATATTGATTTTATTTACATTTTTAGTACAATATATTTTAAATTATTTTTAATATTCATATACTTACTGTTTTGAGCTTGTCAATATTGTCTTTTTAATGATGTAAGACACCTTGGGTCCTTTTTAGGGAAAAGGGTAGGCTAAACAAACAAGCAAGTAAGCAAACGAAAAGCACTGCCAAAGTGCCAATACATTTTATAGGCTGTGGACATCAGTTGGTTTGAAATTCACTGTCAGTGCCACCCTTGTGAACAGTTTAGGACACAGCTTTTATTAGTTAACAGTGTGTGCATGTTGTTCCATTTGGGAGCTACTGTTTATACTTGAATATCAGCCTAGTTTTTCAGTCCTAATTTTGGGCTGAAAAAAGGGGCCCTCGACTTATATGCGGGTCAATACTTTTAGCCACTGAAGCACGTTCTTGGGTCGGTGGCTAAAAGTCATTTTAAACATTGTGTGCCACTTCTCATGACCTCCCTCTGCATCACAGGAGAGTCTAGGGTGGGAAATGCAGCAGGGACTTCCAAGTGCTTGGGTCAGTGGCTAAAAGTCATTTTAAACATCACACACCACTCCCCCAGCTTACAAAGGAGTAGCTGCCAGGCCCTGCTGCATTTCCCACCCTAGACTTATACTCGAGTCAATACGTTTCCCCAGTTTTGGGGGGTTAAATTAGGGGCCTCGACTTATACTCGGGTTGACTTGTACTCGAGTATATATGGTATATGCATTTAATCAACTGACTGTAGGGTATTGGTTAGGAGAAGAGGCAGGCAATTGCTAAAAATATGCTAGGGAAAACTTATAATTTCTGTAAATTTAATGATGTGCTTGAATAAACAAATGCACATGACAGGAATATGCCAGGAGTTTGTGACAACTCCAGAGGTGATTGCACTATGACAGCTTTTGAGATGACCGCCGCACCACAGGACTGAATTGCCTGCTTAGAAAGCATTTGTTCCTCTTTGAGGGGACCACACCCCATGGCAGCAATAATGGTGACCAGCGACTGGGCAGTCACAGCACTAACAAAATAAAGATAAAAATAAATTTTCCTTGATTAAAAGGACAGGAATGCTTGAAGTAGATACTATGAGCTGCAAATGGGCTGCAAAATGGCAAACGTGTTTCAATGTAGGAAAATGTAAAGTAATGCATATTGGGGCAAAAAATCCAAACTATCAATCAACTATCTATCAACTCATGGGCTCTGAGCTACCCATGACAGATCAGGAAAGAGATATTGGTGTGCTGGTGGACAGTTCAATGAAGGTGTCTACCCAGTGTGTGGCAGCAGTGAAGAAGACCAATTCCATGCTAGGGAATATCAAAAAGGGGATTGAAAATAAAACAGCCATTATAATGCCATTGTACAAAATGACAGAAAGGCTGCACCTGGAGTATTGTGTACAATTCTGGTCACCGCATTTCAAAAAAGACATAGTGGGAAAGGTGCAAAATAGGTGCAAAATGATTACTGGGCTGGGATAACTCCCTTATGAGGAAAGGCTAAACATTTGGGGCTCTTTAGTCTGGAAAAACAGCACCTGAGGGGGGGGGATATGATTGAGACATACAAAATAATGCAGGGCATGAGTAATGTGGATAGAGAGACACTCTTTTCCCTCTCACAAAATACCAGAACTAGGGGACATCCACTCAAATTGAGGGTTGGGAGAACAGAGTGAGAACAGAGAAAATAAAATGTTTTTTTAACCAGTGTGTTCTTAGCCTGTGGAACTCCCTGCCACAGGATGTGGTGATGGCATCTGGTCTGGATGCCTTCAAAAGGGGATTGGACAGATTCATGGAGGAAATGTCCATCACAGGTTACAAACCATGATGGAGATGTGTAATCTCCAGGCTTAATACTGGGGTACTTTAAGGGCCAGATGCAGGGGAGTGGTATCAGAAGACAGATATCTCGTCTCGTGCAATCCCAAACACATCTGGTGGGGCCACTGTGAGATACAGGAAGCTGGACTAGATGGGCCTTTGGCCTGATCCAGCATGGCTCTTCTTATGTTCTTACGTTCTTATGTTATATGAGCTTCTACAGCAACCAAATGACTAATAAAAACCAAGCTTTTGGTCCCCAGTATTCTAGTGCATGTGCTGCAATACTTAGTTTGAGTAAAATGTAGATGAAGGATCAAAATAACACATTAATAGAACACACGCATGCACATATTTTCCTTTCAGGGCTTCTGAAATAACCTAGAATTTGGTTCAGATAAACTTTAATGTATAATTAATTGGCTTTCATAATAATTTCAAGCCTAATGCTTAGAATTCGCAAAGGCCTTGTCAGATTTTGTTCTTTAGAATGTAAGAGAAGGATGTGTCATAGATTTCCTGCTTTTATAATGATCACTGTTATTCTAATAGATGTGCTATATTCACACATTTCATTTGGAATTCAAAGTCTTTTAGGCCTTCGTAAGGAGATCTCATGAGACTGAATTGCATTTTTGCCATAAGCATCTTTGTTTCAGCTCTGGTATGAAGTACTAGATTTGTGTTTCAATAGTTTGACAGTCATACACGTTCACTTACGACAGGAAGGTACAGAACCTGTAGTGCCTGCATTAACAAATGAAAGGCGAAGGGACAGAAATATTCAGAAATGAGGGAGAAACTGCATTGGAGTGATAAAAGGCCTTCAGAAGTATTTCTGAGCTAACTTTCTGTTTTTGTAATAGTCTGAGATGAACACTTTCTTTCTTTCTTTCCTCCTTTCTTTCTTTCTTTCTTAAATTCTATAATAGAAGTACAGTAATTAATAAAGCTTGGAAGCCTAACAACACATTTCCGGTTACTGCTAAAAGCCAATCCACACCTGATTCAAGTGTAAAGAAGCAATTTAAGCACTATGACCCAAGATTTGCCACATGCACCACTTCTGGTGGAGTATTCTTATGATGATCTTACATCCCAGCTTGACTGTGAAAATGTTTTATTTTTCAACTGTTTCCAGTAACCAGGTTGTCTTGGACCTATTGGAACATGAATTATTAGTGTTTCAGTGGTCTGGAATCATTTTGGAATACAGCATACCTGTACTTCAAGGGTGCCAAATTGAAGCCAAGATACACACTTGCCTTTTAAAATGCTGCTACCACTGTTATTTATCTCTGTGTGTTTTTACCAGTCATTTAAAGTATACTGAGGTCTCCAGTTTCAGATTAACAAGTGCTGGCTATATGCCATCAGTAGGTCGCAACTAGAGCAGATCCATTGAATCAACGTAACTTATAAAGGAGGTGACTTACCAACTGTTCCATGCTTTAATGTGCCTACTTTAGTTATGACTTACTTTTAGATTGCAGCCATTACATTTTAAGATGCATGCAAGATACAAAATTCTTGGAGATTTCAAAGCCATGGAAGGAGTTTACAGTGGCCATTAAATGAAAGAGAATAGCATCATATGCAATCCAGCTTCTCCTCTCCCCCCCCATCTCTAGACCACTCGTATGGGTCTTCTGATAGGAAAGATTTACTTTGTTTGATAGTAATGCTTTAAAATAAGCATGGTAAAGAGCCAAATACAGTTGCATAGCTGGAAGGCAATGATGTAACTACCAATAGCTTCCTGCTGCTAGTTAACAAATCCATGCTTGGATTTCTATGCACAGGCTGGTCCAGTGGCGTACCATGTGGCCAAAAGTTCAAGCAGGCACTCTTTAATTGACAACATTAATTGCTGAAAATTATGTAGTTTGCCTTCCACAGGCATTGCCATTTAATAGGAGGACTCTGTCTAAAAACTTCTGAATATACATTTTCTTGTTACATTTTAAAGATCAGAAAAGCCCCTTCCTTGTCCACAAGGCAGGGAGAGCAGCAGGGGAGGGAGACAAATCTGGTGGCAATTAACGTGGTCATAGTGGTCCGTGATGTGTTTTAGCCATCATGAGATTTTGGAAGTCTTGTAATCTGGCAGGATTAATCATCCATTCATTTCACGAAATGTGGCTTGACTGTGATCCTCCAGGCCTGTAGAATATTGTGTGAAAATGCTCTTTGGAGTTGTTTCAGGTGGAGAAATATCTCAGTAGCTCTTTTGGACAAGTGGTTGTGATGGTGACGTGGTTCCCCTTACTCCCATCTCAGTGGCTTTCTACATTCCAAGTACTTAAAGAAATGCCTTCGCTTGAACAACAAAAATTAAATGTCTACTCAGTGTGAGAAACAGAAAACTGCAAACAGCTGCATTCTGTGCTACTTCAACACAAGTATTATGTCTGCTATTAAGCACATGTTTTTGTCATCATCTGAAGCACAGAAAAGAAAAGTTTGAAGCAGGAACACAGATTTTGTGGTAAACAAAAGAAAGTGTGTTATCTGAAAAGCATCTGTCTCATGGAGTTGCAATATCAGTTCAACTTGGATTTACATATTAAACAGTAATTATTTGTAATGTTGTCTTACTTTAAAAAAACAGCATTGTACACTTTGAGTGAGTAAATTTTTTCCTTAAAATCCCTCTCTCAAGTTCTCAATGGGTATTTTTCTGTTGGGAAAACAGAAATGTTTATCTAGGAAAAGAGATGAGAGCAGATATCTGCATTTCTAATTTCTCCTTTCATCCTATTTCTACTCTAGCAAGAGTCAACATCTTTCTTTTGGAAGACATGATTTTAATAAATGAGATGGTTTTAAACTGCTGTGGGATATGAGATGTGGGATATGTACCCAAAATTACAGTTTGGCAACCCTCAATTTTTACTCTAACAGTTTTAGACAAAAATATAGTCTTATACAAAGAAAAATATTGTAGCTGTTGTAGATTACTTGGTATGCAATTTTATTGTGGTTTGTTGTTAGATGGTGTCAAGTCACCATGATTTATGTGATTTATGGCAAACCCATGAAAGAATTATCTCTAAAATGTCCTGCTATCAACAGCCCAGCTCAGCTCTTGTAAACTCAAGCCTGGTCTTCAACCTTTGCCACCATTATTCTGAGAAGGACAAACTTGGTTTTCAGTGTTTTTGCCTCCAAATATAGTCCTGGCTTAATTTAATCGAAGACCTCCTTGTTTGTCTTTCTGGTACTTCATGGTATCCAGAATGCACAAAAATGTACCAACCAGTACTTATTATTTCTATAATTTACTTATTTAAAAATATTTCTGACCCACCTTTGTCCTTGAAGGGACCCAATGCAGGATTTTGAATGATACAAGATTTCCTTCTGATCTCCACAGTAAGAAAAACACAACTCTGTTTTTGTTCTCTGTTTTGGAAGCCTAACCACACAATATTTCAACATCTATTCAGATATTAAATCTTACAGAGTGTAGTAGTCACTCCTAGGTACCTTTATACACAACAAACTAAAACGTGAGCGTGCATGCACACACGCATGCACACACGCACGCACACACACACGCACACACGCACACACGCACACACGCACGCACGCACACACACACACACACATTTATGACTACATAACATGTCTAGCTGACATATTTATTTTAAACATGAATATTTTAATAGAAGGTAACATTCAGGAAAAATGAGCAAAACTAAATCTCATTGGCTAATTTCAGTTGAATACTTAAGCCTCCAGATGAAAAACAGAATCTGTTACTGCCATTATTAGACGTTTTGCAGACAGATATATACATCAAAGAACAGGAGCAAATGAGTCAAGGAATTAAGGAAAAGAAGAAAGAAGAAGTGGGTTTTTATTTAATTGCTTAAATCAAAGGAAAAAGACAGAGGATGCATCTTATTTGTATTTTAATAGGGGTCAAACACTTTGTGCATAGGTTTATTTTCAAACTTTTCACTTAGAAATTTAAGTTAGTAAATCAAAGTCATACAAAGAGTTATGGAAACCCTTGGCATTTAGAAAAAAAACTATGTATAAGAAATTATTTGCAACTGAGGTTGTAGTCAGGCATTTTGTTTTCCAATACATGTTTTATGTAATTGAGATTTTTCATTAGGTACCTGTAAAATCATTGAAGTTAAAACTGAAAGCTTCTAGCTTCTTAGAAATACTCAGGGAGAGTGAGGACAGAATGATTAGTTGCAAAAGGTTTTTCATAAAACTGTTGCTTAAATGAAATAATATGTTTGGGGACGATCCTGGAGAAAAATTGAATAGATATCTGATGATACATGCATTAGGCCTATGTTTTTTCACCACTGATGGACTCTAATCTGTGGTCAGAGATGGGAGCTATGACGGGAGTGTGTTTTTTGGGTGGGGGTGATCCTGGAGAAAAATCAGGTGGATCCATGAGGATCTGTTATTTGGACCCATGTTTTTGCACCACTAAGAAGCCATGTGCTGGAGGCACCATGATTTTTGTGCCATACAGTACTTTGCACACATAAATATGATGTATAAAATGAAATTGGTTTTAACGGGATTCAATTTGGAATCACATGGCTCTGTTTGTGGATATGGATGTGATGTTTGATTTGGTGGTGAAATGGTAAGGACCTCGTGTAAAAATTATATGAAATCACAAGGACGAGGCAGCATTGCACAGAAATGTAGGCAAGGGAAAGGACAGGTGGGCACTTGTGAGTGGGTGTACTGGGGGCAGCAAGGAAGCATGAAAGCATTTATGTGGAAGGGAAAGAGCTGGGCATGCATGTCAGTGTGGGTGGATGCCAACATGGGGTGTGAGGGTGTGTTACACACGGGGAGGGTAGCTGGAGTCTTTTTTGCATGCTTATAGGCACACATGGTATGCATGCTGTTTGCTGTGTATTTGACCAGGGGAAATTGTGGGGCACCGAGGGGGCAGGAAGAGAGACGACCTGGGTGAGCAAAGGAGGTAGAGCGAGAGAAAGAAAGTGTGCAACCCCTTCTCTGCACTGGGTCCCCACCTCCAACCTGCTCCACCACCACTGCTGCTGTCCCCACCCCACCACTGTTCCTCCAGTGCTGACAGTGGCAGGCAGCTCTCGTGCTGGAGGACTCTTGGCTACCTTCCTCCTCCCCCTCCCCTTCTTTGCCTGCCTAGGATTTAGTGATTCTGCCTGCATGCATTTCTTGTCCCGTTTCTTCCCCTATGGCATGCATGTCATAGCCAACACTGTCCTAAGGGGACCCCTTTGGAGTTCAATAACTCAGCCCCCTGAACCCCAAACCTCTCCAAATTTCAGGGGCTTACAGGGAAGAGCTTGATGAAGCTACCCTGCCATTTCCATATCGAAATATGCATGTGGGGTCCCGCTAGGAAAAATCATTTCTAATTGAGTCAGAAGTCTATAATAGCCCCACCCGCGGGTGAGTGATAAGCAGCTTCCCCAGTCAATTAGAAATGATTTTCTCTTAGAGGGACCCCCTTTGGAGTTTAATAACTCAGCCCCCAGAACCCCAAATCTCACTAAATTTGGGGGGCTTACAGGAAAGAGCTCGACAAAGCTCCACTGTGACTTTGTGCCGTGTAGGACCATGGGTAGCTATTAACAAAAAGATTCATTTTGTTTTGTTCTGAAACCACTTTAAAATTAAGTACTAATGAAATGAAATGAAACTACTAAAGAAACAAAATGAAAGACCATATTTTCATTCCAGGCCCATCTCTACTTAAGAGAGAGTTACAACAGATTGCACTGAAGATAAGAATCTTTTAAGTGCACACTGGATCACATAATATTTCACAGTGTAGACAAGCCTTACTGTATGAGGCAAAGAGGGACTCTCATCCCTCCGGTGGAACAACAACATAAGAGATCACTTGTATTACATACGGCATTTGTAGGATTAAAAAGATGTTCAGTAGCTCTAATTGAGGAAAGGGGAAATCAAAAGTAACATAGCAGAACACATCAAAGTAACACTAGAACAACTGAACTGTAGAATTTCATGAGGACACCACTGGCATAAATAGGGAGGGGAAGAAGAGTGCATTTGCCCTGTGGCACGCAGCAATAACTTTACTCATGCCCTGCATTATTTTGTACGTCTCAATCATATCATATCAGGAGACAGATATGTAGTTTTATGCACTCCTAGACACATCTGGTGGGGCCACTGTGAGATACAAGAAGCTGGACTAGATGGGCTTTTGGCCTGATCCAGCATGGCTATTCTTATGTTCTTATGTTATGAGTTAACAGCATGTTACAAAACAGAGTTGTTGTCACCACAGGAGTGCAAGTCTTAATGATGCCTAAGAATTTCCCAAGATACTATAGCCATTTAATATGCCAAGGAAGACTCAGACTGAGGTCACAATATCTATCTTTCTATCTCCTTGCAGCCACCCTGCCAGCCATTTTGCAGAGTTATAGGGCAAAAAATATATACTTCTTTCACTGTTTAGATGTCTTATTTTTATATTCAGGAATATTCCTTTTCTCCCATGCTTTTGTTTTCTCACCTCACTTTACTAAATGTTACTACTGTGTTCTGTCACATCTATGCCAATCTATGAAGACCTTACTCAGAGTTTTATAGCTATGAAACACAGTACTCCCCCGTTTATCTCTGGGATTAGGTTTTCGACCAACCTGCAATAAAGGAAAATCTGTGATATGCGGACACCTCTATCCGTGAGCTGAGCCAGGACCAGCAGGCCTGTGTGGGGCCTCCTGTTGTCACCCCAGTCATGGTGGTGCCTGGAATGGGCCTCCAGCAGTCTTCCTGAGCCTGTACAGGGCCTAGATGTGGCTTTCGGCAAACTGGAAGTAATTTCAGGGCCTGCACTGGGCCTTTGGAGTCTGTACAAGGCCCAGAAGTGGCTTCCAGTGAACTGAAAGTGACTTCCGGCAGACCAGAAGTTACTCTGGAGCTTGCCCCAGCCCCCGTGACACCCACCTGCAGTCATGCCACCCGCCCGCCCGCACCTGTGGTCCTGGTACATTTGCAATATACCAGGACTGCAATATATGAAGCATGTGATGGGGAACTACTGTATCCTTTCTCCTGGAAGCACCAGAGACTCTGCCTAGGACAACATAGGCTGGCTCCCTCCCAGGAGGCATAGTTAAAAATCAAACTCCTGACCCCGGGCTACACAGTTTATTAAACTATTCTGAAATATTATTATGTTGTTAGGATTCAATGTATATATGATTGTGGAAGTGTAACTGTCATATGGGTTTTGGGAGGATAGGTCACACAATTTGGGCATTAAGCTTTCTTCCTTTCTGCTGTGTTTTTCCCCTGATCTCTCTCTCTCTCTCTCTCTCTCTCTCTCTCTCTCTCTCTCTCTCGTACATTTCTTTATGAAGTTGTACAAATAGCAGCCATTGTTTGCTAACCTTAATGCCATTCAGTGCCCAGTGAGCTAACTTCCTCAATCCCTTTATTACTTTTTAATATCTATCATGTCATGTCCCTAGGATTCCAGGTACTACCCCCACACACCAAAGTGATAACTGTTTCCCTGCATTTGCAAGTGTGTGTGTGTGTGTGTGTGTGTGTGTGTGTGTGTGTGTGTGTGTG
>JAHTLZ010000010.1:41288022-41351152 GCA_023846285.1 Phrynocephalus versicolor
AGAGAGAGAGAGAGAGAGAGAGAGAGAGAGAGAGAGAGAGAGAGAGAACTGGAAACATACATAATGTTTTGAACCCAGGGACAGAGCAGATTAGAATGTTAGCCCCAATCTATATAATCTTTTATTCAAGTCAAGAGCAGGTCATGGGTTCTACACATTCCTATTTAATAACTAACTGTAGCTGGGAGCTTGACTATAATCCTATTTGGATATAGATAAATTGGCTGCAGAGATCCTTGTAGCAGTAATCTCACATTTGGAATACCATAGTACATCGTTCTTCTCAATTTTGTTTTTCTTAGCATAATGAGACATCTGAATGAGCCATTTTAAAAGCCTCGTAAGATTTCTTGCCTTTAGCTAAAAGGCCAAGACAAAAGCTTCCACCTCCCCTCCCTTCGGCATCTGTAATTTGTTTAAAGTGTCTCCAGTGCACTTTCCCTTTCAGAATCAAATCACACAGAGACACAGAATAAGCACACAGCAACAGGCTGATTGCTAAGAAAGATGTCAGCAACCCATCTAGAACTTCGTGTCCTTAAATAAAGTAGTAATCACCCTCATTTAGGGAAATTAACAAAATTCATTTGATTTGTAGTTGAGCAATATGCTGTCAAAGCACAGTTAAAAAAAAATAGAACTTTTGCACAAAAGTTATTTCTATCAATGCAAGAATTGAAATCCCCAGGAGATTACTTGGCATCCTGTACAGCTGAGGTTGGGTCTTGGCTCCAATGTTCAAAGACATTTTGAACATCGCGCACCACTTCTCCCAACCCTCCCAGGGTGCGGGGGAGTGGCGCACAATGTTTAAAATGTCTTTAAGCAATGGCTTGGATCCATTGCTTAAAGACATTTTAAACATTGCACGCCACTCCCCCACGCCCCGGTCGAGTCAGGAGAAATGGTGCACAATGTTTAAACATTGTGTGCTGCCCCCCTTAGGCTTGACCTGACCTGCATCCACATATTGTGGATTTTCAATTATCACGGCTCGGGTGGTCCCTAACCCCCGCGATAGACATGGGTTACTGTATTCAGGCCATTCTCATGTTTAACCACTGCGCCACAAGGCTCTTCTAAATAGTGGAGGACAAGCAGGAGGTTCTGATGACTGAGATTAGGGTTGAGCATTCTTTTTCCCTTGTGATCACTAGTAGGAGTCAGAATTTTTATATCTGTAGCATGATGGAACAAGAGAACCATTGTCAGGCAGAACCAAAGAGACATTTCTAGATGTTATCAATGTAGATCAACTACAAGGGCATCTCAAATTTAGCCAAATTGTACCAAAATTTGCATGTCAAATGTTATATTGTCTTGGTTATTTGAACAATAAAAAGTTTGAGGTTTATACTGTTAGAACATCAATGAGAGACATTTACTTAGTGATGTGGGGAAATCTCACCCGTATCCCATTTGAGACTGATTCAGGTTGTCTGCTTACAAAATGAAATAGCTTGTCAAGAATTCTTTAACTGTCATGAGTGTTCTTGCTTTTAAGATGAGACAGAGACACCAGCTACCTTTTTAAAATTTTGTGTTTTGCTTAAATTGCACACAATACTTCTACTATCTTTATATTTTCTGAAGTGAAACACTTAACACATGCACACACACATGCACACACAGAGCAAATATAGGCTGATTGCTCATAATTTTTTTCCCAACTCTATATCTGTTTTGTAAACCATCCATACAACAAGCAGCTGTTCCCATTCTTTTAAGCTTTGCACAGGTGTAAAACAGAATCTGTGTTTAAAATGCACACATGCTATCATACACTGAACTTTTAAAAATATTGTCCTCGCCACAAGAAAAAATGTTTTCATGATTTCTCATTTAGCATATGAGATAAAATCAGGGCAGTATTTGCATCCATAATTTGCCCACACAGCTGTATGATGAGAAAGAAAAGGAGCGATAGAATTAAATTGAGCTCCATTATCAAGTGTCTAGGAAGAACTGAATTTACCAGACTCATAGCATCCCTTTGGCCAGCCTGTGAAAAAAGAAAATCCCACCCCCACCCCTGCAACTGGTGTTGTCCTTGTGACTAGAGATGGACATGGATCTGAACAACCACAATTTGTTTTGATTCATCATTTATGATTCCACCCCCCATGAATCATTTTGCTTAACCTTTAAACTCCTATAAAACAGTACAGTCATTGTACTGTTGTTTTTTGGATGCAATGGGTTTTAACTGTTTAACTGTTTAATTACTTTGCTGTGTTATATATTATTGTTCTGTGTCTATTGGCGCTCGCTCGCCCGTGTAAGCCGCTTAGAGTTTCATACGAAAGATAAGCGAGGTATAAATATAAAAATAAATAAATAAATAAATAAATAGTCCCCCACCCTTTCGCGGTTCATGTACTGCGGTCCCGCTATATTGCGGGACCGTAGTATATGAAACAAGCCCCCCTGGGTTAAGGAGAAAAGGCTGTTTCTGGCCTCCCATATTTACTCCAGGACTGGCGCTGCCCCCAACGGCCCTGTGAGGGCCTTCCCAGGGGCCTCCAGAAGGCCTCAAAAGGCCTTTGCAGGCCCATTTGGGGCAGCACCAGGCTGGGGGTAAGTACAAGAGCCCCCAGTTAGGCCTCCCAGGCCCGACCTGACCTGCATGCACAAATCGCAGATTTTCAATTATCGCGGGTCAGGTCAGGTCCCTAACCCCTGTGATAGGCGAGGGGTCACTGTATTGTGTTATTGTCTCACTTCCTCTTTCCTAGACCTCTGTTGCTCAGCTTACCTTTGCTGTTAAGAGAAAGAAATTATTTACTAAGTTTGTCTTTGGACATATTTATTCATCTGAAACCAATACCATGTTGTCTCTTCTGTGCTTTGCAAAATCATGCTGTTGTGGAAGTCCAATCAAGATGGGGAAATTCAGCATCTTCAGGAGCTTTTTAAAGCCCAGTTAAGAGGCCTCTGGTTCAGCAGGAGACACCAAGTGATGATTTGGGAAGTCGTTACTTCTGGAATTTACACAAAGTATACTTCATGATAACTTTTGTCTAACCATGGCTTTTTCAATTAGTGAAACTAAGCAGATGCACACATATATAGCAAGCAAAATACAGCAAGTTACTCGGTCACAAAGAACACAGATTATCCATGAAATATTATTTTTACTACTTTTATCCTGCAACAAAATAACAGTTATTGCATTTTTTTCATTTCATAAAAATGTACACAAAAGTGTGAAAAATTATCTGAGATAGATAGGAAAAATGTATTGGAATGAGGTTTTCTTTTCTTTATTAGGAGCCAATGTTTCATTTTATTAGACAAACATTGACAAGATTTGCATAATCACTACTTTAAATAGCCTGTTTCAGCCCTCATTTCATTCTTTTGACAAAGCCCATTCTACCCTGTTAAAGGGTAGGTTCACTTTAACGTATGCTGCACTTGAGACAATTTCTTAATCTTTTTGCCACATTTGTTCATGAATTTATTATTAGATCAAAGTAAGAGAGAGAAAACTAGATTTTAAATCTGCAGAAAAGAATGAAATGGAGCTGTTTATGTTATGACACATAAGAGGATATCATTTTGGAATAAATGCATAGTATTTTGTAGATGCTGATCAACAAGTGAAGCAAACCCTGACTGGATCCGAGCCTTGCCTTTTCCCCTTTTTAATTAAATATACATGACTTTCTTGAACGGTTGATCTTTTATTAATCTTTATGTAAAGTAATAAGAACATAAGAACATAAGAAGAAAAAATATTTTCTTTTGTCTGTTCTTACTCTCCCAGCCCTCAATTTGAGTGGATGTCCCCTAGTTCTGATATTGAGTGAAAGGGAGAAGAGCTTCCCTCTATCCACTTGACTCATGCCCTGCATTATTTTGTACGTTTGAATCATATCCCCCCTCAGGCGCCTTTTTTCCAGACTAAAGAGCCCCAAATATTTTAGCCTTTCCTCATAAGGGAGGTGCCCTAGCCCAGTAATCATTTTAGTCGCTCTCTTCTGCACCTTTTCCAGTTCCACTATGTCTTTCTTGAGATGCGGTGACCAGAATTGTACACAATACTCCAGGTGCGGCCTTACTATTGTTTTGTATAATGGCATTATTATGTTGGCTGTTTTATTTTCAATCCCCTGATCATATACTTCATGAGATGACACAATGACTGCAATTCTGCGGCTTACCATAGTGATGTAGGCCCACTTTTGAGTGAGTGGAATTTATGAAAGAATTGACTTACCAAATAGCCATTGAACCAAAGGCCCTACTCTAGTTGTGATTTAAAGTACTATGCAATAGGATTTCTGGTCATACCTGCCTTGCAAAATCCGAGGATCTTCAAATGGATTCTGAAGTCAGAAAATCAAGTCAAATTTATCTTGTATTCTTCTGAAAGATTGTATTTTCTCTTTCTGGATCCTTTTTGGGGAAAAGATGGAATAGAAATATTTTAAATGAAATGAAATGAATAAATAAATAAATAAATAAGGTGCCTATTGTCAAGCATATCTATCAAGTGTCCCGTATTAACCAGGAAATCACATTAGGCATCTTTCCTGCCATCAAACCCTAATAGTATTTTCTTGTAAATCTCCTGGATTTTATAATTTTTAAAAAAAATCATCTGAATGGCATGGGTGACTGTGGCCATGTTAGGGGTTGCTGCATGGGCACCGCCATGTTGGGGACAGCTATTGAACATGCTCAATAGGTGGTAGGGGGCAGGGATACTGTGACCACATGACAAATGGCAGCAGCCATGTTAGGGGTAGCTGTATGTGTGCCACCATGTTGGGAGCAGCTATAGAGCATGCTTGAAGCATCGATCATGCTCAATAGGTGGTAGGGATGGGGATACTGTGACCACGATCCCTTATTTTCAAATCCAAAACTTGCCTTTGTTTGTTCGTTTGTTTTTTGTAATCGGGAACCCCATGGCAGAGGGGAAGGGGAGGGGGTGCTTTGTTTGGGGTGGTTTTGCCACTGGGAGGGGAAGGGGGTGCTTTGTTTGTGGGTTTCTTTGCAATCAGGAGAGGTAGGGGGCGGGGGGGCTTTGTTTGTGTTTCTGTGCATGTGGGTGGTTTTTTTTTTTGTACATGTAAGTTCGAGACCAGCAATTTTTTCCAGTGTAAGGTTTTTTTGTGGGTTACAATATGATTATTCAGACAAAACTATGTTATATGTAGATTTTGAGATTTACACTGGAGAAGGGCTGCGGGAGGTAGCAGGGTTCTCTTGTGTATTTCGAATGCTTAGAGCTTGTTAGCTTTAGTATAATAACCTAATAAATAGGGCACTTTGAGAGTAAGTGACTGCAAAGGATTGTGTTTCTGTGTGGAAAATTGCTTTCCTGGGTAATCAGACATTCGCTATATCCATGTAGTATGCTGCTTTTTACTATTTATTTGTACTATGATGCACACATGCAAAGAGGTTGTTTACACCACATTGAGAATCCTTCATCCTTAGAGTGACATGCATTTTATGAGTGAACTTGTTGTCCTGCTTATATATATTTTTTCCGCAAGACTGAAAGCTCTGGGGCCAAACTTCTTCTTGCACTAAATGTTTTGGTCATTTATTGGAGTAGCGTTGCTTGCTGCAGCTCAGTAATATGTGGTTGATTTTACTGGCAAGCACTTTTCCTCCTTTTGCTCAAATTGCCCTTTGTTCATGGTAGCACCCAACTCTTAAATGGCCACTTCAAATAATAGAGTGTGATTGCTTGCTGCTACCATTCATTTACTGCTTATAGACACCTGCCACTCTCCCTTCTCTCCCCCCACATGTCACATTATACAGTATACCATTTTTATTCTGATCATGATCCCAAAAAATCTGTAATGCATTGCTTAAGTATCCTTAGGATGTTTACAAGAGTAAGTACATTGGTACCTCTTCATACGAGCGGCTCTACTTACACACAATTTAACTTAACAGTGAAAAACCATTGACATTTTAACTGCTGCCTTAAGAACATACATAAGAAGAACCATGCTGGATCAGGCCAAAGGCCCATTTAGTCCAGCTTCCTGTATCTCACAGTGGCCCCACCAGATGCGTTTGGGAGCGCATGAGACTAGATATCTGTCTCCTGGTACCACTCCCCTGCATCTGGCCCTTGATGTACCCTGGTTTTAAGCCTGGAGATTACACATCTCCATCATGGTTTGTAACCTGTGATGGACTTTTCCTCCAGGAATCTGTTCAATCCCCTTTTGAAGGCATCCAGGCCAGATGCCATCACCACATCCTGTGGCAGGGAGTTCCATAGACTAACAACGCGCTGGGTGAAAAAATATTTTCTTTTGTCTGTTCTTACTCTCCCAGCCCTCAATTTGAGTGGATGTCCCCTAGTTCTGATATTTTGTGAGAGGGAGAAGAGCTTCCCTCTATCCACTTTACTCATGCCCTGCATAATTTTGTACGTCTCAATCATATCCCACCTCAGGCGCCTTTTTTCCAGACTAAAGAGGCCCAAATGTTTTAGCCTTTCCTCATAAGGGAGGTGCCCCAGCCCACTAATCATTTTAGTCACTCTCTTCTGTACCTTTTCCAGTTCCACTATGTCTTTCTTAAGATGCGGTGACCAGAATTGTACACAATACTCCAGGTGCGGCCTTACTATTGTTTTGTATAATGGCATTATAATGTTGGCTGTTTTATTTTCAATCCCCTTTTTGATAATCCCTAGCATGGAATTGGCCTTCTTCACCGCTGCCACACATTGGGGAGACACCTTCATGGAGCTGTCCACCAACACACCAAGATCTCTTTCCTGATCCGTCACGGATAACTCAGCGCCCATGAGTTGATAGATAAAGTTTTGATTTTTTGTCCCAATATGCATTACTTTACATTTGGCTACATTAAAACGCATTTGCCATTTCGTAGCCCATTCCCCCAGTTTGGAGAGATCCTTCTGGAGCTCTTCACAACCTTCTCTGGTTTTTACCACACAGAAAAGTTTTGTGTCATCTGCAAACTTGGCCACCTCACTGTTTATCCCTGTCTCCAGGTCATTTATGAACAGATTGAAAACCACCAGTCCTAGGACAGAGCCCTGGGGCACACCGCTTTTCACTTCTCTCCATTGTGAAAATTTCCCATTAACACCTACTCTTTGTTTCCTGGATATCAACCATTTCTCCATCCATAAGAGGACCTGCCCTCTTATCCCCTGACTGTGCAATTTTCTCAGCAGCCTCTGTTGAGGGACTGTGTCAAAAGCCTTTTGAAAATCCAGATAAACTATATCCACCGGTTCACCCAAATCCACATGCCTGTTGACCTTTTCAAAAAATTCTAAAAGATTTGTCAGAGAAGACTTGCCCTTACAGAAGCCATGCTGATTTTCTCTCAGCAAGGTTTGTTCTTCTATGTGTTTTAAGATTTTCTCTTGGATGAGGCTTTCCACCATCTTCCCTGGGACAGATGTAAGGCTAACTGGCCTGTAGTTTCCCGGGTCCCCCCTCCTTCCTTTTTAAAAAATTGGTCTGTCCTCCAGTCCTCCAGCACTGTGGCCGTTTTAAGAGACAAGTTGTATATTACCGTTAAGAGATCTGCAATTTCATTTCGCAGTTCCCTAATAACCCTTGGGTGGATGCCATCTGAGCCCACTGACTTGTTAATCTTCAATTTATCAATTAGTCCTAAAACATCCTCTCTTTTAACCTGTATTTGATTTAATTCTTTAGTCAAGAGGGGCGGTTCAGGCAGCGGAATCTGCTCAAGGTCTTCTGTCGTGAAGACAGATGCAAAGAACTCATTTAATTTCTCTGCAATTTCCAAATCCTCCTTAATCTCCACTTTTCCTCCCTCGCCATCAAGAGGGCCAACTGGTTCAGTGGCAGGTTTTCTACTTCTAACATATTGAAAGAAGCTTTTATTATTACCCTTTATATTGCTAGCCATTACAAATTTTAGATGCAGTCTGCTCTACTTACAATTTTTTATTTTTTCAATTTTTCAATTTTTCAATTTATTTATTTATTGGTTTTTTAAAGATACGGGTGCTCTACTTATGAGTTGTTCACTTTATGAGCATCCATTTGGAATGGATTAAATTCATAAGTAGAGGTAGTTGATTCTGCCTCTGGTGAGCCTTTGGTCCTGAACAAAGTGAACTCCTCTCCACCTGTCTGTAAAATCTATCCAGGTGACTTTATGTGGAAGTTGAGTCATGGCAATTGGACTTCTTTTTCTTGAGAGATAGATCGATCTCTCAAGAAAAAGTAGTCTAAATGCTATGACTCAACTTTCAGATCCTCTCCACCTGTTCCACAAGGTGCTAAACACCAGTGTTTATTGGGTACTGATGCATAAATATATTTCCTAAATCATGGTAATTTATATGCACTTTGCATATTTATTGGCCATTAGAGGGTGAGTCCATAACCTAGTTAATCTAAAGTACTAGAACCGAAGCTGATTTTGTGCCACTGAATTTAATGAGGCAGCTTTGGCTCAAATCCAAGTTCTTCAATATAAGCAGCATATCGTGTAGGTTATGAAATGTCGGAGAGACCCTACTGCACTAATATGTTTGCTTTTGTTCCAGAAGACAGATTACATATGCAAATTACTGGTGAATATAGAATTGACAACAGATTATAGAACAAAAGGAGTAGCCAAAATGATTATTGAACATTTCTTTATGGCATCCATGACAAAACTAAGCTGCCTTAGAACAACACAATATTTGTATTTCATCTCTAAAGATATACCATAGATCAATAAAATAAAATAGGCAGGTTAATTTTAATTAATTGGAATATCAAACTTTGTCAGCAGTGAGGCTAATGTATATGCATTAACAGATAGGTTAGACACCTATATTGTAATATGCAGGAATATGTTTGAAAGAATGTTTTCAATGTGTGAAAAGGTTTATAGTTTATGGTCTTATCTGTAAATGTTTAAACACATGCAGCATGCCCACCACAGGAGTTTTCTTTCAAATAGTATTATTTTTAAAAGCCTTTCCCCACACCTAATAGGGATTTAAACTGCTATTTAAATTACATGCCCATAGTCAAATGATTGTTTTTTGTTTAATCTGTTGCTTTTATCTTTGACTCCTATTGTTCTATATCTTGAGCTTATTCCGCAGCTAATACTGTATGTCAAAAATGTTAGCATACATGCAAATAAAATAGATGCCACGGAGTTCAAAGCAACCTGTTCCCATACATTTTGCTCACATTTCCCTCAGACAATCATCATTCCAACTCCTTTAAACATTGCTTTTACCCTGGAACCATTCCTGGAAAGGAGGGAGAGGCAGGAGGTGGGCTTGATCCAGATTGGTGCATGAGCCCTGAGTTGTGACCATCCTGTCTATGTGTGTGTCTCTCCCTGTGCGTTGAGACATTCTTTTGGACAAAGGCATAAAAATGGCATTATCTCTAATTAGAAATAATAATCTGTAATTGGTTCATTTGCCATATTTCTACAGTTCTGATTTAGTTGAACAATGTGATCATTATGCCACCAGTTTTCAATAGAGGTGTCACAATGAAAAATAATTGCAATACTCCACAATATTAACTACACCCTAATTGCAAAAGTTTTGAAATATAATTACCATGAAAGCTAATGCGACAGGGAACATTAAGCATAATTAGTGTATATTTTAAAAAAATAATAATAAAAAACTGTTAGAAGCTTGTTATTGTCTCATAAGGTGGCTTCAAATTAGCTGGATGGAGCACACTTTCATCCAGCTTTCCCAGAATGTTCGTTATTAACACAGAACATAAGAAAATTCATCTGACACATCCCACACCAAAGACTCGCAGGTCCCAAGCATTCTCAGAGCATCTCTATGTGTATACTGATAGCTTCTGTGAGAGGCAGAAGCAAGTGTTTTGTGAAGAAAACCTATAGTGAAGAAAACCTATGTACGGCTCAGTATACTGCTTTGGCGTAACAATGCTGAATCTGGGGTGTAAGGCATTTATTCATTTAAACCAGTGGTGGGGAGGATGCTGCAGCAAGGGAGCTGGGAGTGGGTAGGCTTGGCAGGTGGCTGGGGGGGGATGGACAGAGGCAGGGAGGGCAGGCAAATCATAAAACTGCAAGCTGAAGTCTTCATCCAGTACGGGGAAGTGCCAGCTGGTGGGGATGCGAGAAGAAGCTGCGGGCCACTCAGAATTTGAAAACGGGCCGCATTTGGCCTCCGGGCCTGACTTTGGACTTGCCTGATTTAAACCAATGCATGCTAAATTTACATTGTAAACTGTTGTGTATATTTGTGTGAGTAGAAAAACAAAACAAAAACCCAAACCTCAAAAACGATCCTAATTTTCAAAAAGATTTCAATAAGATCCGTGTTTAAGGATAAACAACTTCAAGGTGGTTTTCATAGCGTTACTCAAACAATATTGCTGTGTAACCTATATTGGTGGGTGTAGGTGTGTTCCTTGAGTAATGAAGAATAGCATTGCCCTTAAGTGTGCTGGCGAATGTAGCAGAGATCATACCCAGAGGGACTCTACCCCCAAAGTTAACATACAGTTATGGAAAAAGTCATTGGAAGATTATCCTTCATATGAAATTACCGATTGTGGGGAAGGGACACAATGGTTGGTTGTTGTGGTGGTGAACAGAAACAGCCTCAAAATATATGCGAGGCAGTAGGGTATAGAAATCCATTCAAGAATCCTACTCAAACAGCCTATCTTTAAGGGAAAGATTGCTTGAAGAGAAAGGTATTTGTCTGATTCTGAAAGGAAAGCAACTAACCCTTCCCCTCTTCATTGTCCCTTTCTCCATAGAGACAGTGACACTGAATAGGAAACTGTCCCTGCTCAAATGAAAACTGTACACACAAGTATGATACCCTGGAAACCTGGGATTCTTTATAATATGGAGAACCTACATGGTGGCAGGAATTTTTCCTCTTCAGACACCTTGTTCTCCACACTGATAATGAAAAGGGCTGGTACCATACTTACCGTACTTCTACCTATGCATGCTGGTTACAGAGGACAAACCAGGATTCGGAATCATTGAGTATGCTTACATCTTAAACATAGTAGCTGTAGCAAACGTCTTCACTAGTATCCCATGTACTGTTGTGGGACATTATCAGTAGGAGTTGTGCTGAAAATCTTGCTTGCAACCCAAGGTGGCCTGTTTTTGTTGTATACTGCTGTATCTATCGGAAGTCTCTAAGAATAAAGTGTTCGGATTGTATTTCTGTTCCTGTTGGGGTTTTGTTTGATTTTTGTTTTTAGCTTCTTCATTGAGCTAGAACAGAAGGACACACTGTAAGAAATTCACATGAGATGAATGAGTTAGTCACCTACACCCACTGTTCCATAGAATAGCTTTTTCAGTAGGTCAGCAAAAATCATCCTTCCTTGAGAGAAAATGCCACTCTCCTCTCATCACCAATTTCCAGTACTTGGGATGTGTGTGTGTTTTATTGGAAAGAGAAACGTGCCTTGCTTGCTTTTATTTTTTTAGACTATGTTCGTCTACAAGCTGCCTGCTTTCTGTTTTTTTTTTTTTTTAATGCGGTCTTTCTTCCAATAAGGTACCCAAACCGTCCCATGGCTTACAAATGTTATGTAAAATATCCTATTTTAAAAAATTAAACATACATTTTAAAAAAACAGGTATAGAAACCAATTCAAAAACACTTTAAAAACTTGTAAATTAAAAGACAGCCTTCTTGAGATAACATATTGCTTAAAGCCCTTTATTTGGCTGTGTAGGTGGAGGTGGGGAGTTCAGTTCCCTACCATGAAAGACAGTCGGTGTCTGTGTGGCAACTTCCAGACAGACTATGTGGCCCTGGGCAAACTGCTCAGATGCGGGACACCACCAGAAAAGTGCAATAGTAAGTTACTCCTGAGTAGTCTCTACCTAGAAAACCCTGAAAAGGGGGTCTTCATCAGGCAGAATTGATTCATGGCATGCAGTCATTATTATATGTGCCTAACAATATACAAAGCTTGATGGTAGTAACTAGAGATGGGCACGACTTAGCGCAATTTTTGTTTTCGTTTTTTCGTTTTCGTTACGTAACGAAACGAAAACGAAAAACGGTTCAAAAATGGACCGAAAATGGAAACGAAACGACTAATTTTGAGCCAGTTTTCGTTTTTCGTTACTGGAAAAGCACTCAATGGAGCTAAATGGGGAGAAACGAAAAAAATTGTTTTCATTTTCGGTTTTCGTTTTCGTTACATAACGAAACAAAAACGAAAAATTTTGAAAATTAGCTCACAAAACGGAAATGAAACGAAACGGACCCTAACCGAAAACGAAAACGAAAACGAAAAAAATTTTCTGAGTCGTGCCCATCTCTAGTAGTAACTAGTTGTTTCTGTGTTAAGCTTGAGCTAGTAAACATGGAGTGTGTAGTGTGGGACATGGAATGGATAGTGTGGAATGTCCTTAGAGGGTTACTTTGATCCCCTGCCGCAGTAATGAACTGGATGAGGATGAACAAAATGAAACTAAACCCAGACAAGACAGAAGTGCTCCTGGTCAATCGAAAGGGAGAACAAGGGAAGGGAAGCAACCTGTACTGGATGGGGTCACCCTTCAATTGAAAAAAACAGGTACGCAGCTTCGGGCTGCTCTTGGACTCTTGGATGCCCAGGTCACGGCTGTGGCCAGGAGCACATTTGCACAATTAAGGCTAATACACAAGTTACACCCATTTCTTGAGAAAACAGCTCTGGGCATGGTGACACATGCCCTAGTTACATCCCGGCTGGACTACTGTAATGCACTGTATGTGGGGCTACGGATGAAAAGTCTCAGGAAACGTCAGTGGGTCCAAAATGCAGCAGCCAGACTGCTGACTGGGGCGGGGTACAGAGATCACATTACACCCCTATTAAAGCAGCTCCACTGGCTGCCATTCAGCTATCGGGCCCAATTCAAAGTGCTGACCTTAACCTACAAAGCACTATACGATCTGGGTCCTAGCTACCTCAAAGTTCGTATCACATAATATGAACCGGCTTGGTTGTTAAGGTCATCAGGAGAGGCCTTTCTCTCTATCCCGCCACCCTCAGAGGTACGTCTTGTGGGAACCCATGAAAGGGCCTTCTCGGCTGCTGCACCCGGACTCTGGAACTCCCTCCCAGTAGAGGCCAGGACTGCCCCATTTCTGATGTCTTTTCAGAAACAGGCAAAGACATTTCTCTTCAGGCAAGCTTTCCCTGAATGATAGACTACCTATTATACAGTATGTCTTTTATATGAATCTATATGATCACATAGACTTTGTGTTTATAACCACTTATATAACCTTGTGTGATTGCATTGACACTATGTTTTCAATTTTAGTTTCCAGCACTCATAAATTTTACATGGAATTTTACTCTCTTTTTAACTGCTCATGTTCTCTTGTAGCTTTAATGAAATGTTGTCTTTCAATGCTGTAAGATGTCCCTCAATTCCCTGTTCTCAATACTTGGACATGTCTTAATTGTACTGGACTGTATAGTGTCCCTCATTACTGTAAGCTGTGTTGGGTTATTTTCCAAGGAGAAAGGTGGGATAAATAAAACAAATAATAAATAAATAAAGTGTTTACATGCCTTTTAATGGAATACACATTGGCTGTGCATTTCCTGCTGTCTTTAATAGCTGTTAGTTAATGTTCATGACCTACTGAATAGAGATTGGCATGAATAAAAAAAAATGACGTTTCGGTTTTTCATTTTTCGTTTCGGGTCCATTTCAGTTCATTTATGTTTTTTGTGAATTTTTTTTTAAAAAATCACTTCGTTTTTTGGTTTTTCATTTTTCATTTTTACCCGCTTTTTGCGCGACTTAAAGCATTTCCGCACACGGACGTCCCCCAACACCCCAGACCAGAGGGAAAACACTAAAAAACTGATGCTGGCAGAGACACAGTATAGACTAGGTATGCAGGGAGGCTGCAAAGGCAGCGGCGGGCGTTGTCCAGGGTGCAAGGCAGCTGCAGAGTGACTGCACTGCGGGGCAGGGGAGGGTACTCACCGAGAGGTTCACATGCACACAGGGAGGCTGCAAGAGAAATCTCTTCTTTCTCTCCCCTAAGAGCCAGGCTGCAGCCAGCAGGAACATAGAGACACATACCTGCCTACTGGCCTAAAGTAACAAGTCGCAGAGACAGGAATCCCACCCTAACTCCCACCGCAGACTGCAAGGAGGACGGGGGCTGCCAAAGCTTTTTATGCCCTCTGTGGCTGCCACACCTACTCAGTCTGCAACCTGGGCATGCTATTAGTTGAAATTGTCCAAGAATTTACATGATCCCATCACATGGCTTGCATCCATCATGTGGCTGGAATCCATTCTGTGTCATCCTTAAAGGGAAAAGAAAAAAATACATCGCAATGGGAGAAAGATGAAAACAAACGTTTTAAGGACCCCAACCCCCTGGTAGGTAATAATTTCAAATAATTATCACTGCATTTTTACAGATGTCCAGGGCATTTTAATACCCAAGAAATCAATATTAGGCATCTGGGAGCCATTTTGGGTCGATGTCCCCTAACTCCCCTTAAAGGAAAAAAAATACAGCGATCTGAGAAAAGACATAAATGCACGTTTTAAGGACCCCAACCCCCCTGGTAGGTATTATTAGGCAGAATAAATAATTATCGCTGGGTTTTTACAGATATTCAGGACGTTTCTTAACATTTAAAAACAAATCATTTCATTGTGTGTGGCCAGTAACGAAAATGAAATGTAACGAACCTAATTTTCGTGCTTCTGTTCGGTTCGTTCCAATTTCATCACAATTTTCGTTATTCATTTTGTTACATAATGAAACAAATAAAGAGTAACGGAACGAAAAAAAATTCATTTCGTGCCCATCTCTACTACTGAATGTTGCTTATGCTCAAGGTGGGCAGAATTAATCTTGCTTCCATTAATATAAAGTTTTATTATGTATTTTTTTTAAAACAAACTCAAATTAAGCCAATTTATACCAGGTACACATTTTGTGTTTTGTTATTTAGATACTTAGGTATGTCAGAATGTTAGGCAAGTAGAATTTGAAAGGCATTTGAAAGCTAGTGAAAAGCTAAAGATGATTTTAGTGTTGCTTAGAATTGTATGGTTTACCCATTTATAGCCTTTCCTTTGAATGTGCAATTCCTCTTTCAGTCTAGTCGTAAGATATTGGGGAAAGATGGTAGTTTATTGAGGTATTTTAGTTTCTGATGTTCTGTGGAAGTTAAAAGGAAGTGCTTGGGATCGTTAAGTTAATTCTGGAGCTTTGTAAAACAGCAATAATATCAGATCACGCAATTAAAGATGGAAAAGAAATGTGTGGGTTCGTTGTTTCCTCTTTAATACAATCTGTTCTGTGCTTTCCAAGACTGCCAACTGAATACAATGTTGCCTGCCTTGGAAAACTGTACTCCTTTTGAGGTATTTCCTGTTTTATTTTGTGGGAAAAATGCATAAACTGAAGCAAATATTTGTGGAAAAGAATAATCACTTAAAATGTATATATGGGGGATGCATAAATAGTAGTAGGTAGTGGAGGGAATGCATGAAACTGTGTACTTTAAAGTGTTCTGCTTATATACTGTCCCATACCACTTCAAGTAGTCTCTGGGTAGTATACAGTTTTTAATTACAGTATGCAGGCTACACATTGCCTCCCCCCAAGAAAACATTTATACCAAAACATGCACAAATCTCTTGGAGGAAGGAGAATGAGTTTGGCAAAGTTGGGGATGGAATGACAATGCTGATGGGACTTTGAGATGTACAATGACACAAACGTGATGCATTTTCAAATCCCAACATGGAACCTACATTGTATTAGTATATCATTGTCACCCATTTTACACTCACTTCATTCATATCTGATATTCAGGATAACTTTTCATTAAGCTCATGTAATGTGGGGAACAGGTGTACAGTCCAGTGTTCCAATGTAACATTAAATGTGCTACACTTTGTGTGAATTCCATTTCTGTTGCATAGGTCTGTGGAAGAGTGATGACATCACAGATGGGTAATTTTTGGTAATTAAAAACTTCCTACTTATGTGCTGTGGCTTTTTTGTCTCCATTTCAGTCTCTTTTGTTGCATGGAAGGTCATGGAAAGTCTTTAATGACAAAAATCACCACCTATGAGTGACTCCTTGCAGAAACAGATTTCTGGTAATTTGACAATTAAAGAATTCCTCCTTCTGTCACATAGGTTACATGGCTTCCACATGATGAAAAGGATTACCAAATATTTCTGTGTATACAATGCTGTTTTCTCCCCCTAAAATCATGGCACTAAAAATTAAGCGGTGTTGTATACACAGAAGTAAGTCTTTCCCAAGGGGTGGGGAAGGGGTGGAGGAGAAACCAAACTGATCTTGCTGCTTCCCTTCCTTTATGGCACCCCTTTTTACTCTCCATGTCCTGAGGATTACGGTGCTTTGCTTTTGCAAGAATGGGAGCTTTCTTTTCAGCGTGGGGGGGGGAGGCTTGGGGGTTGAGCAGCCCATTAAGAAGTGTCTTTCCACGCTGAAAAGAAGGCTCAGATCCCCACAAGAGCAAAGCAGAGAAGAGGACAATCAAACGCTCCCAGAATGAAAAGAAAACAGCAGGGTGTGGGATCAAGGACAATCCAAACAGACCTCCCTGTTTCACTTCCTCTCTGGCCACACTTGATTGCCCTCCTCTCTGCTTTGCTCTTGCAGGGATCAGAGCCTTCTTTTCAGCATGGAAAGGCACTTCTTAATGAGCTGCTCAACCTCTAAGCTTTTCCCCACTGAAAAAAAGTCTCCAATCGTTGCAAAAATCAAAGCAGGGAGGAGTCTTCGGAATGCAGAAAGGAAAGGAAATAACAGGCCGGTGTGTATGTGTGCTGACGGAGGAGAACTCAAGGAGGATGCAGTAACTTTATTAATTTGGCATCTTAAAGGGGGACATCTAATACATGACAGCATCTTATAGATGAAAAAATACTGTACTTGGAAGTTGCAAAAGTCACATGACAGAATGGGAAGTGTTAAATTACCAGAAATGATCCTGCACATGCTTAACGTATAGAACAGGATTTCAGAGTTTAACTTGCTATGGGGCCTCCTTGCTATTAGAAGCAGTAGAGTCTTCTGCATGGACCTTAAAAACATTGACATATGATGCAGAACAAAAAGCAAGGCAGTGGGGCTGCTCTCTGCACTTCCCATGGGGTTGGGTCCCTGGGTCCTGCTGCTGAAATACTGGCAGCTGAGATGGCTGAAAGAAGAGAAGGAAACAACACATTCGGATAGGGAGACATCCCCCCCCCCTTTTGGTGGCCTGGATCAATGTACAGGAGCTTGTAGAGAAGCAGTGTCCATCAATACGGAGTGGTGGGGAAAGGTGCGTCCACTTGGGCAATCTCTTGATGATTGTAGTGCCAGGCTGGGGAAAATGTTTGCGGCACTCCAGAAAACAAAAAGGTCCAAATGTGAAGCTAGTTATGGCCCACCACCAAGAGCAGAGTGGAATGCAGGAGACTAGCCTGGCCCTCATCTTTACTGTCTTTCCATAAACAGTCAAAGGCCTTCCTCTTCAAACGAGCTTTCCCTTTGTGAATGGCTGCCGAGTGAGGTTGTTGTTCCTCGCTGCATTAAATGCATTTTGGTATTGCTTTCGTTTCAGTAATTGTATTCATGGATCCTTTTAGTATTATATACTCCTTTATTAACTTAAAAATGCATTTTCTTGGGTTCTTTTTCAGGAGAAGGGCAGGTAAAAATGTTTAAAATAAATAAAATAAAATGAAATAAGAGGAGGAGAAGGAGGAGAGGTGCGAAGCATCAGATTGGATAAAGGCACATTTGAAGATGGTATGAACTTCCATGCAGTGATCCACTGGACAGAATGACAATGACACAAAGAACTTCCAAATTGGATGGTAGATTATTGAAGGTCCACTGGTAGGGGACTAGGAGGTTTGTGTGGAAGTCTTACTTGCTAATAAAGAGTTGTGGACTGTGTAAAGTCTCATGCCTCCTGAACCTTTTACTGTGGGTTGCTCCAAGTACATGCTTCACAGTAGGATAAGTGCTAAGCCAAGCCTTAGGTGCTACTTGAGTCATTTCACTATGATGTGCCTGATGCTAGGGATGCACCATTCATTGGAGGGTGGGTGGGTGTCTCTAACTTCTCAAATTCTCCAAGAATTCCCCAGGCAAAATTTTGGACATTCTACCCTGCCACCACACACCTGCAGAGACCTCCAATTTGCTCATCTGGAGAAGAATCTAGTGCCAAAATTAAGTTGGGTGTTACTTTGTCTTGTTAATGTATAAAAAATAAAATAAAGGAAGCAGCTGCAGTAGTTCCTGGGAGTGGTAGTCTCACTACACTTTAGCATTTGTAGAGAGCACTTCCGGATTCAGCAGAGCATCCTCTGGTTTAGTACGTTATCAGAAGAAAGCAATGCCAAGCTAAGGCATGCAGTCACTAGGTGAGTAGAGTATAGATGTCTGCAAGTGTGTGTTTGTGGGCTGGAATCCCCAGAATTTTGCCTGGTGAGTTCTTGGAGATCTCTGGGAGTTAAGTGCCCCCCCCAAAAGACCCCCCCCCCACAATGGATGGCACATTCCTATCTGAGATCTGACTTATTCTTGTCCCTGTATCTTATTCATGCACATGTAAAAGAACATACTGTTTTATAACTGTATAACTATTGGGGTGGGGGTGGGGAGGACCTTCTATCTTAAACTGCGTTTATCATACCATCTGTGATTTTTATCCTGAAGTTCTACTTTTTGTCATTTATTTGTCATATATGATGCTACCCAAAAGAACTCTATTCCATCCTCTATGGAAAGAAATTAGAAGTCATTATTTTAGCTATATTTGTATCCAAAATGAAACCATTGAAAATGAGGGAATTTGCCGGCGGTATGACTATGCATTTGTACCTTTTACTCTTGCAACTTTTCTGTGCAATGTGATTCAGTAGTCAAATTCTAGGCTGAAATAGATTCATAGAATAATTGAATTGGAAGGCCATTGTGTTCCCATTCCAGTCTACCATTATATATTTATTATTTATTTATTTTTATTTTATTTACTGAATATACTCGAATATAAGCCTAGTTTTTCAGCCCTAATTTTGGGCTGAAAAAAGGGGCCCTTGGCTTATATTCAGGTCAATACTTTTAGCCACTGAGGCAAGTCAACTGTGGCTAAAAGTCATTTTAAACATTGCATGCCGCTCCTCATGACCCCCCCCCCTCTGCATCACAGGGGAGCGGCACACGATGCTTAAAATGACTTTTAGCCACTGACCCAAGCACTTGCATCAGTGGCTAAATTTAAACATCACACACCACTCCCCCAGCTCACAAAGGAAGAGCTGCCAGGCCCTGCTGCATTTCCCACCCTAGACTTATACTCGAGTCAATACGTTTCCCCAGTTTTGGGGTGTTAAATTAGGGGCCTCGACTTATACTCGGGTCGACTTATACTTGAGTATATACGGGTATTTATTTATTTATTAACAAGATTTAATATTTATTTTAATATTTAATTTATTATTTTAATATTTAATATTTATTTATTAACAAGATTTCTCCTTGGAAAAGAACCCAAGGTGGCTTACAATAATGAGGGAAAATACATAGTCCAGAACATGGAAGTATGAGACAGTTAAGCAATCTTCTACCACTCAGAATGAGTCAACAATCTTTCCTTCAGCTCCTTCCTATCCTTTCAGCGAGTTCTGGGAAAGATCTGCTCAAGTACTTCCTCACAATTTTTGTTCCAGAAGTCAATTTGCACCTGAAGGCTGGTGTTCCCCATTTCACTTTCATATAGGAATGGTCCAGTGGCGTTTAAATAATATTTCATGCTTTTATACATGTTTTGTGCTGGGGAACACAAAGCACAGCTTAATTTACTAGTAAGCACAAAATTCACGAATTCACTGTTCAGTGACAGGAAATATTCCATTCTGATCATTTAATAATCACGATAATGTTCAATAACTTTAGATTTGCATTTATAGAGGAACAGTGATTTTGGTTTCATTGTGATACCTTGTTTTCTGTTAGAACTTATCTTAGAATCCACCGTTTCCTGTTACACTGAATGAGTCAATTAACTTGGAGATATTTAGTTTGCTTCAAATTCTTTTGATCCCTATTGTTAACAAGAGCTGCGAAAGAATTGTATAGCCTCCAACTCTGGAAGCTCTCAAGTCAGTGAGCTTACAGCTTCTTAAATATGCTGCCTCTTTGATTTTTACCCCCATAAAAGAGAGTTCTGGGAATTGAAACCAATGTGATTAGAAATGAGTTGACTCATCAGCCAAATGTCTTGGATTTTTATGGGCCTGCTTTAGAACAGAATGGAGGGCGAAGAGAGTAGGATGATGCCCAGTTATATAAAGAACGAAATGAGATTGACCTTGTTGAAATGCCCTTGCTCCGAGTTTTTCCACTGGATAAATAGCAAGCGTTTTGCTGTGCTCTCCTGTCAAGAAGGATGCATAGGCATCGCAGACATCTCCCCCATGGGCACTTACTCTGAGATGCTAATGCAGGGGAAGGCAGAAAGAGGACTGGGAAATGGGTGAAACATGAGGGCAATTGAAAATTACAGCAGATGCGTGAAGAGTGGAAGCAAAGGTTTTTGCCTAGGATCTACATATCAGTGTTTTCTTAGAGGTTTGCCAACATAATTGGGCTAATCTGTAATCTACATTACCGAGCAATTAGCCTTGCAATGTGGATTTCTCTGTGTGCATAATCATGCATATACGTGTGCGCTTGCGCCTGCGTTGCACTTATTATATTGTGCTATTTCAGTAATGTGTAATTTCTATTTCTTGCTTTTGTCTGGAGGCCTCTCGTATTACATTTAGATTGTATCCTTTATCATCCCAAATTGACATTTATGCTTTTACTTCTATTGTTTGCCTCGCTCCTCTCTGGTGTGGATCAACAATTTGTTTTAATCTGTGTCACTTCTCTTATCTCCCTTGACACAGAGATGCAGTCATTTTGCACTAAGGCATGCCTCCAGAGGTTATGTTAGTAACAGTGGGATAGAGACCCCCCCCTCTCTTTTCCCCACCCTCTGCAATCTGAAATGCTGGTTATGTTAATTGCTTATCCAGTTAGTTCATAAGAATGCAAAGATGACTGAGCTCATGAAAACAGTTCTGACAAAGTAATGGAAGGCTGCTGCCCGCAAATAAATAAATGTGATTTCCATAACAGAATATTGTGGCAATGGATAGGAAGTCATAGAGTGCAGAAATTTATAATTTAAAGATGTGTAATTCACTATTCCTGGAAAGCATAAGCTTGTGAAGCTGAATACTGCTGAGATGCTACTCTAGCATTAAAGAACCCCTACCCTCTATTGTCTTTGCTGCTTAGCTGAAATTCCTGAAGTGGTGGCAGTGATTGTTTATTAAGCCTTTAGGTAAAAAAAAAAACACCATACAACACAAATATCAATGATATATTCATAGGAAAAAAGTGTGCTTTCTTAAATCGATATTTGTGGCTGTTAACTGATCTTTTCCCTCTTTCCCTTTTGGCCATTGGCTTTATTCTTCATTTGTCAGGCATGTGTGAATTCTCTCTCTAAATGCCTCTGTTTTAAAACAAAGCAAAGAAATCACTTGGAAAAAAGGCACAAATTAGAAGCATAGTATTGCCGCACAGTAGGAGATTTCTTTGCATATGGAAAATATTGGACAGCTCACCTTGCAGGAATTTTGTTTTTCTGCCTTGAAAAGGATCGGATTGGTCGTGTTTTTCATTGTGACTAGCTTTTAAATAAATAATAAGAAATAAGGAAAAAATGAATCACTCAAGTTCGGCTTTTATATTATACAGTACTCTGGAAGCTGAGATAATGCAAAGTCAGTGGAAATGGTTCCACATTTTGCCTGTGTATATATTTAACAATGCTAGTGGACCTGAAAATACCTAGGTACTTCCTTCTTACATAAAGAATAGACTTAATTTCATGCACCATAAGTCCAGTTTTTGGCCTGAAATGTGATCACATATTCCTTATGTGGCCCAAAGATGAGAGACGTGTGGCATTGGTACATCTGCAGGTGCTACATAGTACCTGAAATCCTGGGGCTCAATATAGCAAGTAACATTAGAGTAGGCTCATTGAATCAGTGGGGATTTGGTTTCCCAACTCCTGTAAGTTCCAGTGAAGTCCCTACTCTAGTTATGACTAAATATGGTAAAATAAATAACAAGTAGACTAGTGACTATCATGTAGAGACAAAGGGAAATGTGCCAATGACCTCTGCAAACAAATAGAAGAGAAAAACAAAAGAGAGAAAAAGAAGTCTTGTACAAGAAGACCAGGTAATCAAAGGGAAATTTAAACCTAGATTGTTTGTGTGTTGTGTCGTTACAGTCGTGACCGACTCTTCGTGACCCCAAGTCCATGGAGTTTTCTTGGCAGGAATACTGGAGTGGCTTGCCAGTTCCTACTCCAGGCACCTACAGCACCTGGTATTCCCTGGTGGTTTCCCATCCAAGTACTAGCCAGGGCTGACCCTGTTTAGCTTCCGAAATCAGGCGAGATGAAATGTGCTTAGGGCATCTAGGCAGTGCAAAAACAAACAAACAAACAAACAAACAAACAAACAAACAAAAAACACCTAGATTAGGAATGCTGAAAGATCAACATGGAAATACACTGTCTGATGAGGATAAAATAAAGAGAAGGTGAAAACAGTACACTGAAGAACAGATGGCAAATTCCTCTGCAAAAAAAAGGCTGTGATGAAGAACCTGTAAATTTAGAATGCAAAGTGAAATCAGCTCTGAAAGTGCTTGAAAGAAAGAAATCACAAAGAAGCTAGACCGGTAGAACAATTTTAAGCCATAGAGACTGAATCTGACAAAATTCTAACAAGAATATACCAACAAATATATAAAACAAAAAGTGGTCTCAAACTGGAAGTTTTCAATATGCATTCTAGTCCCCAAGAAAGAAGATGCCAAGGACTACAGTAACTATAGGACCATTGCTGTAGTTTCTCATGCAAGGTGTTGTAGCAAAGGTTTTTGCCCTGTATAGAGCCAGATGTTCAAGGTGGCTTTTGAAAAGCAATTGACACTCAAGATTGTATTGCAAATACATGCTGGGTTTATGGCGTGTTCTGAAAGAAATGAATGTACCTCATCACTTGATCATTCTGATGCTTAATTTGTACAGTCTTGCATAGGTTGGAGCAAGCTTGACAGCATGTATGAAGAACAGCATAGTTCATTTTCATTAAAATGCACAATGTGGAATATTGTAAAAGCAAAAGCCACAAAATCACCCTGAAAAAATCTTAATAAATCTGGAAATTTAGCATGCATATTGAGCAGTACAGGCCAAAAACAGAAAAGTGTGGACCCTTATTGTTAATGAAGAGGAATTCTCAGACTTCAGAAATATCCAGAATAGAAATAAAAAGAACAGGCATAAATATCCTACTCAATAGAGATGTTTTTATTTACCAGTATTTATTTTACTTTATTTCATATGCAGTTCCCATGTAGGAATGCCATCTTCTGGCGGAATCTCTTTATGGAAAATTGTGCTATAAGGCAATGTAACCAGGCAGAATAAAGAAGCCATCTCTCTCCCGAAGGCTAGCTGCTTCTGCGCAGAGAGTTCTGAAAGGTGTGGTATGCTTTAATATAGTCAAAGGAGCATCTCTCATGCAATGTTTCAATGCTTTGGCTGAGACCTATTTATCCATTTCACATCTATACCTGATGTTCCATACCCACATGGAATGGTATTGTATCCTTAACTCTGCTAAACAGATTAAAACAAGGATATTGTGAAAAGGTTCATACAGTAAGTTCAGGACACCACACTCTAAGAAGGATGCCCACAAACTGGAGCAAGTTCAGAGGAGGGCAACAAGGATGATCAGGGGACAAGAAACCTAGCCCTAGGAGGTATGACTGAAGGAACAGGCATGTTTAGACTTGAGGACTGAGAGGATACCCTATGACAACACTTCAAGCTCTATATGAAGGTAGTCATATAGAGGAGGAACAAGATCTGTTACCTCAGGAGGTGTTGAGCACTCCAGTGCTGGAGACCTTCAAGAGAAAACTGGGCAACCACCTGTCATACTTGCTTTAATTTGCATTCCTGCATTGAGTGGGGGACCTAATGGACTTATGGGCCCCTTTCAACTCAACCATTTTGTGATTCTATGGAACAAAACTCTTGTTTGATCTGACTGCCATGCTGGACAATAGAGAAGACGTGAGACACCAGAGACCATTGTGTGCATTCCCTATCCCATCCTTACCAGGGTCTGATTTACCCTCAAAGTTGTATTGCAGCCTCCCAAGGATATGCAGTCACTTGATTTCTTTCCTGAGACTTTGCATATAAAAAGGTACTAATGTAGCTGAGTTCACCTTCACTGGGATGGAATTACCATTACCCCAAAACAAGCAAAATATAGAGAGATTTCTTGCCCATCCCGCTTTTGAAACTGCACATCAGGAAGATCCACTCCTTCATCAAAGAATTTTTTCCCCGTTTGTGGGTTGATATCACAAGTGACATTGCCATGGCAAATTTACTCAACACTTTGCTTTTTTTTTTTTTTTCCAAAATGGGAAATTAATGGGAAATGGTTTGGGACATGGCAAGATGCAAACACGTCCTTCTGCCTCCCTGTGAATCCCAGAATACCTGCTTCACCCCCTTGGAGTATGTAGCGGCCCACCACCTTTTCCTCTCCTACCAGACTACACTGTTGGAGAAATTACCATGGCCAATTTGAGGACTTTGCTCCAGCAACAACACTTTTGAGATCCAGAGTGTTCTTTAGCAGCAACTTCCTCGGTGTTACACAGGATATTGCAGTTCCCTGTGTGAACTAGCCCATGCGATGCTATGAAGTGGTAAGCTCTGTAAACCGTGCAATGGTTTTCAAGATGATTGGAATTGTGTCTGTGTTGTGTGAGAGTTGCCTAGCCTAGCTGTTGCATTTCCTTTTCCTCCCACCTCCCCAAAGAACTGTCTTGTCAGCCAGAGGAGATGCTGGGATGGAGGAGCAAAGATCATATCTGGGCATTGCTCCTGCTTGCCTAGTACTCCCCTGTTTTAAATTCCTCTCTCTTAGATCTGGTTCATTAAATTCAGTCTGGCAAGTGTCTTGGCTGTCCACCAATCCCTGCATTTTCCATTGCTTCCTACAGAGAATAATACTCCTAACTTTTCCTTCCCTTACAGCATGTGCTTTAGGTATACAGGCCCTCATATCCATTTTATGGCCATGTGGACCATTAGCATCTGTTGTTGCTTTACTTTCATGATTTACTCGATTCCTTGCAAAGATTAATAATACTAAACATTACTGTTAAAAGAAAGAAGAAAGCACTTGAGTATTTTTCTTTTGATTTCTATTTTGATACTGTCCTGAATCAATGGTCATGTACCTACCTCTGTTTTTGGTAGCATTCTAAAATTTAGGTCCTGTAAAAAGGAAACAGAATAAGGTGGTGGTTCTCAACCTGTGGGTCCCCAGATGTTCCTGGACTGCAACTCCCAGAAGTCTTCATCACTAGCTGAGCTGGCCAGGATTTCTGGGAGTTGCAGTCCATGAACATCAGGGGGCCCACAGGTTGAGAACCACTGGAATTAGGCATCATCTCCACTTGCAGTGTAGTTTTCCATTAATTGTTGCAGGACTGTTTCATTTACAGTATATGGTAGTTCTGTACTTATCAGACACGTACATGACTCCTTCGGTATTGCCAAAACAAAATAAACATTGTGCAACCCACTGTGAAAATCGTGTTGGGTTAGTACTATTAGGAATCATTAGTTCTTATCAGCAGCGTTAGCAGCTGGAAGTGTCTCGCAACTCAAGGGGGGATCCAAAGTACTCTCCAGTCATTATACAGTGGGTTGCTGTGATTCTTGAACAGCACACAGACACACAAGAACTGATTCTAATGAAATTCAGTAGCTGGAAAGCTTAGAAACTCACAATATTGGTGGGAAAAGATTTATGGAACTTTCCTTTTATTGCTTAAGGTTCTGTTTTGTACTGAGATAAGAATACTGCCCCTGAGATAGATAGGAGTATGAGTGAACAGTTCAGCTCTGCCTTTCTGTCCTCTTCATGCTCTGGTTCTCAGGACAACACTGTTATCTTCAGAGAAAATGCAGCTCAAAGCATTATAGATGTCCTAGTACAAGTGGAAGCCATATTGATGGTTATTGCGGTAAAAAGAAGCATGCTCAGATCTGCTCACTGAGCCCTCAGGAGATAGCAATGTTTATTTTCTAGAGAGTACTGAAAACATTAAGTAGGATGTTTTTCTACTGAAGACTCATTTCTTTCTGATTCTGAATGGCACTGATTTTTGTTTTACAACGAGTATCTTAATTTAACTTGGTAAGAATTATTGTGGCATTAATTGCATACTGTATTTATTTTTCATATTGAAAACCCATGCTTTATGAGAGTTTTGTGCGGAAAATGACTTTTTAAAAGTGTTTCCGGTGCTTCTGTCGGATGTAACATGCTGTTATATGTATTGTTTTGGCTTATATTTCTAAACCAGCGCCAACTGCCTCAGGAGGCTGAAGATTTAAGTTGAGAAATGGCTGTTTAACCCTCGCCCCACCATCATTTCTCCTGCTCTATACCCTCCTCCCCATCTGTTCTTGGTTCTTTATGGCAAACAATACATTGCTGATGCTTCATTTGGTTTAAAAAGAGTATCCTGAGTGTGAATATAATGCCTTGTGGAACCTCTTTTGTAATACAGTAAAGCAGTGGTTCCCATCCTTGGGGTCCCAGAGGTTCTTGGACTTCAACTCCCAGAGGCCCTTGCTAGCACAGCAAATGGCGAATGCTTCAGGGGGGCTGCAGTTAAAGAATGTCTGGGGACCCACAGCTAGGAACCACTGTGATAAGACATGCCTTATTCCTTTATTTGAGGGTCCGCTTCCAAATATCAGCCCACTCAAGGCAATACCAAATGGATTTGCACAGGGAGAATAAGTAGGTGTGACCCTTGGGATTGGACAGTTCCTCCTTCCCACTCTTCCTTTGCTTTGAGGTTGCACGTCCCCTCCTTGCCTTTCTCCCTCTTCTATTATGAAGTAGAGGGAGTTTTCCATTGTATCTGAATATAAGAAACTTTTCGTTTTTGTATACCCACTACGGATTATGCATTATGTGTTGTTCTTAACACATAGTAGCAATGTTTAGTCGCTTTTTTATTCCATTAAAATGCCAAATTCTGTCATTTGTTTTTTTGGAAAAAAATAAATTTGAGAAGTTAGCTAATTAGGTATTTTGACCTCTTTGGCTACAACCCCTTGGGAACAGGCCCCTTCTAGCAGCCAGCCCCTTTGGAAAACAGCCTTTGACTCCTTCTGCTTTCCATGAGTCCTGTGCATGTCTTTACAGATGTAAATCCCACCAAATCCCATTTAGAGTCGAGGCCTCTAAATTTGCCTTTAGGAAAGAAGAAAAAAGGTTTAAAAAATCCACCACTTCTCCTCCCCCCATATATTATTTCTATGCCACCTTTCTGTCCAAAGGGACCCAAGGCAGCTTACAACATTACAATTCAATACAATATGAAATCGTAAAAACATTTAAAAGCAATAATAAAAAACAAACTAACAATACTAAAAGAGCAGAAACACAATTTAAAAGGCCCCCAGCCAATAAAACTGAACATTTATATGTTATAGATAAGAAACTGTAAAAGGCTGGCGCTCAGAAGGCTTACTAAATAAAAAAGTCTCAAGGTCTCACTTAAATGTTTCCAGGGAGGAGGCAGTTCTTAGCTCAAGGGGGAGGGAGTTCCCCAGCACCTCCCTGGGTGGTGGCATTCGTAGAAGGGCCTTCTCTGATGATCTAAGGGGGTGGACTGGATGGATTATATGGAAGTAGGCAGTTTCTCAGATATCCTGGTAATAACCAGGATAGGGCTTTAAAGGTAATAACCAACACCTTGAATTGGGCCCAGAAACAAATGAGCAGCCAATGCAGTTGCCAGAGAAGAAGCGCAACAGAGTCGAACCAGCTAGCTCCAGTAACAACCTGGGCTGCTGCATTCTGTACTAGTTGTAGTTTCCGAACCATCTTCACGGGCCCTACATAGAGCTTGTTGCAATACTCTAACCTTGATGTCACCGTAGGTGGCATGGATCACCGTGGCCTGGTCTGCATGATCCAGGTACGGCCACAGCTGCCTCACCAGCCGAAGCTGGGCTACAACCACTACCTGGGAGTCCAGGAGCAGCTCTGAATCCAGGTAGACCCCCAAGCTACGTACCTGTTCCCTCAGAGGGAGTGCAACCGCATTCAAAGCAGGACAATGTACCAGCGCCTGCATCAAAGCTTTCCGGACCAAGAGGACCTCTCTCTTGTCTGGCTATAAATTTCAGCATGTTAGCCCTCATCCAAATTCCCACCAACTCCAGAGAGCACTCCAGGACTTCAACCACCCCCTGGAATCTGGGAGAAAGGTGAGATATAACTGGGTATCATCAGCATATTGGTAGCACCCCACTCCAAATCTCCTGATGATTTCTTCCATGTTGAAAAGCATGGGGGACAGAATAGAACCCTGTGGCACCCCACACGTCAAACACCAGGGTGCCAAACAGGCATCCCTCAACACCACCATTTGGGACCAATCCTCCAAGTAGGAGTGGAACCACTGTAAAACAGTGCCTCCAACTTTCAACTCGGCCAATCGGCCCAGAAGGACACCATGGTTGATGGTGTCGAAAGTCGCTGAGAGGTCCAGCAGGATCAATAGGATGCACTCCCCCTGTCTAGTCCCCAGCGTAGATCATCCACCAAGGCAACCAAGGCAGTTTCCATCCCATAGCCTGGTTTGAATCCTAAACCCTCTGGAGTTGAGACGCCACTACGTGCTCAATAGCCTCCTCTTACATTTGTATTATGTAACAGCCACACAGCTCCCACTTTCATTTCAGAGATCTGAATTGTTATTGACATTTCTTTCTGTATACTCCAGGAATTCTTTTTGTGGATTTTGATACTTCACAGTAATAGTGTTTCTTTGCAGAATAAAAAAAAGTTCTTTAAAGGAAGTAGTTCTATAGAGTTACCATCTATGGTTAACTGGAAGACTATAGCTCAAATATTCCTTAGGGCACCACTTCCCAATGTGACTTTGGTTTTCTTCTTTTGGATCATAGGCTATTGTCAGCCCGGTTAAGGTTGCCCTAGCTAGCACCTTTTAATCAAAATGCATGTCACCAGGCATGGTCAGTTAAGTTTTTGAAATCTGGAAAGGAGATGACAAACTCAGAGTTTTCTCCAAAAGACAAAAATGTGAGTAACTTATAGGTTATAACAAATGGTTAACTCTAAAGTGTCCCATGACGAGAGGAAGAAAAAAAAGGTTTCATTCATGACCACACTTACATCTGAAACATGAAATATGAGAATGAGGTCTCAGCTGCCTTCATAATGTTCTTGTTGCAATTAATAATAGGACAACTTTAAATTGTCATGCTGTTAGTGGTTAATCAACACCGTCCTTCCTCCACAGAGGCACTGTTTCTTAATTCACTTTTATGCCTTCCTTGGCATAACAATCTTTGAGGATATATTTCCTTGAGCTTTTATGAAAATACGCAAACAAATTGAAACATAGAACCCAGTGCACATATGCCTTAAGGAATCCAGCGCAGATGTGAGGCTAAAATTTTGTTTCAGCTTTATGCTTTTAAAAAAAAAAACTTTTCGGAAATGTGATTCCCTTTGTAGCTGATTTTCTCCCTTGTTCCATAAAGAATAGTTTTGGCTTCTGTATCTCAGTTCCCTCATGTGCAAATTAGACTTTAAAAAAAGTAATTCAGCCCAATTACTAGTATTTATATTCTCTTATATGCAGTTTTGAAAGGCTGTCATCAGCCTCACAATTCTTTTATTTGGGCAAATGTCTTGTATGTCCTACAAGATCGCACATTCTTTTCAGTGCAGTCCACTGTAAAAGATCATTTAATTTTGTCACTCCCATATGGAAAATGGAAAATGTTAACAGAGGCAGTACAGTGAGTGCTATGTCTAGGCTAATAATATTCATGTATCTTTTGTGGTGTATGTTTGTGGAGGGTCACTAGATGGTGGCTTAATCACAGTTGATGTGCTGTTCTACCTCTGCTCCAAGCATCTGAAGATGTGAGGGATGTGCATGCATTCCTTTGTTACACTGGGAGCCCACAATGTACATGAGCAACATTTGTAGAAGTATAAATCTATAAGTAGAAGATCAAAATCACGGGAGGGAACATGCCACAATGGCTTCATTGATTGCCACTGCCTCCTTCAGGGAGGCAATATTTCCCGGTCAGCTGAAGAAAACAGTGGTTAAGCCCATTCTTAAAAGATCTGGCTTGGCTGTGGACAATATTTCTAATTATCATCCTATAGCCAATGTTCCTTTCCTGGGCAAGGAGGTGGATCTAGTTGCTGCCATGTAGCTCCAGTTGTTCCTGGAGGAAGACCTTATCATGGATCTTGGGACTGAGACTGCATCATGGGACTGAGACTGCCCTGGTTGCATTGGATGATGACCTATTGGGGGGGGGGCAACAGGGGTTGCTCTACTTGTTGGTCCTTCTCAATTTGCCAGCGGCCTTTAATATCGTCGACCACAGTATCCTCCTGGGCAAGTTCTCTGAGTAGGGATTGCTGGCTCCGCTCCTTCCTTGAGGGCCAAGCCCAGCGAGTGAGACTGTAGGGGGAATTGTCATCTCCCTGGACACTCTCTTGTGGGGTGCCTTAGGAGTCGTCAATCTCCCCCATGCTCTTTAACATGTATATGAGACCACTGGGTGAGGTCACCCAGAGTTATGGGGCTTGCTGTCATCAGTACGCTGATGACACACAGCTCTATCTCTCCCTTTTCACCTCTACAGTGGAGACCGTCCAGACCTTTGATCACAGCCTGGCTCATTTCTGGAGTGGACCAGGACTCAAAGGCTCAAATTCAACCCTGAGAAGACTGTGTCTCTGTTCTTCGGGGGGGGGGAGTGTACAGTGGCACTCTTCCCAGTCTGGGTATGACTGTCCTCCAACTCGGCATCGTCCTGGATCCAGAACTGTCTCTGGAGTCCCAGGTGGCAGCCATGTCCAGGTCAGCCTTTCACCATCTTAGACTCACCCATGGCGCTTCCCTTGACCCTTGTTCAGCGATTGAAATGGATGAAGAATGTGGTGGCCAGATTGGTGGTTGGTGTGGGCAGATTTGACCACATCACCCCAATTCTGGCCTGCCTGCACTGGCTGCCCATTACCTCCTGAATAAGGTTCAAAGTGTTGGTTTTAGTTTGTAATACCATCCATGGCTTGGGACCTGAATATCTGGCAGACAGCATCTCCTAGAGATGTAAAATTTCTGGAAATTTTGATGCTTGGAAGAAAACCCACTTTTTTCTTATTTCTTTTCTTTTCTTTTTTTGAAAAAATGGAATTTTTTTGAAAAATTGAAAAAAATGCACTCTTGACCCCCTTTTTACAGATTGAAAGTCATTCTGTAACTTAAGGAACATAAAATATGACTATGGACAACTTGATGTGGCATAGTAAAATATAGTGTATCTAAACAATTATTACAAACAGAATTTACTTTTTTAATAATATTTATTTGTAATTGTAAGTAACAAATGGAGTAACAATCTCCTGAACTGTTTACTAGTTTATGTGGAACAAAAAACACCCTCTACAAAACAATGTTTAAAATTCCAGAATTAACCATTCATATTTCCTCTCCACAGTATTAAATAAAAATAAACTAAAATAACCATTCTCATAAAAAGAATCAAAGCGGAGGAAAATGTATAGAAGGAGGTGGGACCAAGTTCCAATGAATGGGCATGAAATTGAATCAGAATCATTTTTGTTGCTGTGCATTTTCTTCCAGTGCTTTGAGGCCTAGTGAAGAGGAGAGATCAGAACAAAAGACACCCACCCACATGCAAAAACAAAAGTGAAACCTTTTTCTTTTTCTTGTGACAAAAGCAGCAACTCCTAAAACTTTAGACTCGTCCTAAATGGATAAATGCATCTTTTTCTTGCATTGGAGAGTTCAGTTTGTAACCTAGGACTTGCTTGTCCTGAGTGCACAGAAATCAGAATAATCTGATATTATGCATATTTTTAGAAATGATTTGGAAAATATTAGAACACCCTGTCTTAAAATATTTTACACATCATGTTAAAATAAAACATGCATAATCATTTTTCCTTTTTCAATTTTCCAGTATTTTGTGTGGGGGTGGGGGGTGGGGGAGGCTTCAGGAAAAAAAGGAAAAAACCCATTTCCCCCCAAATGTTTCCGTTTTTTCCCCCAGGCCTTCACATCTCTAGCATCTCCCAAAAGTCAGTGCTGGCCCAGCCCATCAGAGCTTCAATGGCACTCTCACTCCCCTAGGGAGGCCTGTAAGTTTGCCACATGCATTCAGGCGTTCTCGGTGATCACGGAACAAACTGCCTAGCGAGATCTGCCAAGGCCCATCCCTAGTAGCCTTTTAAAATGCAGTAAAAATGTGGCTCTTTAAAGAAGCATTTGACGATCACTAATGTTTGTCCTGTGCTCCCCTGTGATTTGATGTTGGTTTCGTCATTATTTATTTTTGTGCCTCTTGTCGAGTTACTTGTTTTTATCTGTTTTCTTTATTGCATAATTTGGTTGATTTTTATTTCTTGTGTTGGTTTTAATTATTTACCTGTTGTTTTCTATGTAAATTGCCCAGAGTTCCCATTCGGAAAATTGGCCGCAGTATAGAAATATAAAAATAAATAAATAAATAAATACAGAAAGGCCCCCCGATGCCTTCCACAGAACAGCATGGGAGACCTCATTTTTGATCCCTCAGGCCTTTGGGACCTCTCTACTGCAGTAACTTTGAGTTCTATCCTAATGTGCTTTATTTTAACAAACTGTGCAGGGAAAAAACTGAATAAAGTCCATTCTGTCATTGCTCATATGTCTTGCTCTTTCTCAGAGTTCCCACCACTAGTGCTATTACCATTTAATGTATGAAAGATTCACTAGAGAAAGTTGTTATCTCATGGGTGCTGAAATAAGGCTCTAAAACTTGTCCAGAGGATCAAAACAGGGACCAGAAAAACCCCACCCCCCAAATAAAGCAATTAATAATTTCAGAGAGAGATTTAATATAGAAGACCTTGCCCCACCAGCCTGTTCATTTCCTTATGTGTTTGAATGATTTCTGTCAAGGTTTGTTTTTCTTTTCTTTTGGGGTGGGCATCAAAACAGAACCCAGGGTAATATTAGCTTTCAGGAGAACACTAGGATAGTTTGGTAAACAAACAACCTGTACTTCACGATCTAGTCTTGTTCTACTTCCCAACTCCACCACACTGGCAGTTAATATTGTGCCTTTTGAGTAGACAGTAAAGACCTTTGGAGTAAAATAGATACTTTGTCAAGGAGTTCCACTAAGCCAAAGGGTTGGGTCACATCTGACTTCAAAGACTCAAGCAGTGAAGGCGAAAGTTGTTTGAAGTGAGAAGTAGGATATTGACATCAGGTCTTGGAGCCACACTCCACAGATTAACTACATGATCTATATATAGACCTTACATCAAGGTTAGGCAACATCAGCGGGCTTGGGAACCAAAATCTTGCTCCCTGATCCCCCATGGACTGCATCAGGCCAAGAAGCAAAACAAGTTGAGGAGCCGTGTAGCCATCACAAAAGACAAATACAAAAATGTCTGCACATGGCAATGAAAAACAAAACAAAAACAAAAACAATCAGGAACAAAAAAAATAAGCATTATCCATTTATATTTGGGGAAGTTGGGGTAGCTGCTGCTCCTGCAGATCTATTTACGACGACGACAACAACAACAACAAGATTATCAAAGGCCATGCTCAAGATAGAGGAGACAGTAATGTTCAAAATGTCAGCTACATTCTACTTGTGAAATGTTTGGACCCATTGACCAGAAACACAGCAGTGCTGTTGATGAAGGCCAGTGGCATCAGGCAAGCTCAGATGTGAGCAACCTCATGCTCTAGGGCAGTGGTTCCCAACCTTGGGTAACAGGATGTTCTTAAAATGCAATGCCCTGAAACCCTGGCCAGCATAACTGGTGTTAAAGGCTGTTGGGAACTGCAGTCCAAGAACAGCTGGGTTACCCAAAGCTGGGAACCACTGCTCTAGGACCTCGTGCTGAACCACCGTCCAAGTCAGAACTGATCTTTAGAGCCAAGATTTCCAAAGAAGGCTATTTTGAAACAATGATCAGGAGTATATAAGAAAAAAAAGCAAGGTACAGTACAAGAAATGAATGAAGAAAAATGAGAAGATTGTGTACCTGTTCTGCAATCTTAATGAATGTCAAGACATAGAAAGTGTTTGATAAAAGCAGAAACTATATTCAGCTTGTACAGATGCACACCAAGGACATTCTTTGTCCGAACAGAACATTGCAGACCATAAGTGCATCATATGGAGAAATCATTATGTCACACAAACATAAAACTACAGAATGCATAAAAGGGGAGGTTGGAAAATGTTTATATGACCAAGAACTATTGCCACAGTAATGGGGAAATCCTTTAAGCCATAATAAAAAGCATCCTGAAAACAATACACTAAATAGCTGAGAATGTACAAGAAGCAACAGATAATAAAATATTTTTGCATAAAGTAAGAGAAATGTTCTGTATCAGTTTTGCAAAGTTTGATGCAACCTCCCCAACCCTGAGACCTTTTCTTCCCAAAATAAATACTAACACTTATGTTTATAACGTGATTTCAAATCTAAATCAAATTGTTAGCAGTTTTCTATGTGAAAGGAATGCTATTCATCCAATCCACTTAGCAGTTTACTATTCTGAGCCCAGCATCTCTGAATTGTTACACGTTCCATTAGGATCATGGAACACAAATCCAAAGAAAGAAAGAAAAACTTACAACCAGCCTACCTGGCAATTAAGACTAGATGCAAAAGCTGCTCAAGGCCAAATGGGGAAAATGATTTCTTTTCTCCATGGTGGAAAGGGGAGCAATCATATGAAAAGAGGGCCTGTCTTTTGAAAGCTTAAAGCTTCACATCTTAAACTTGCTCTTATCTTGACTTGCTGAAACAGGATCTTAAACTACAGCAGCCCATAACCTTAGAAGAACTGCAGAGCTGGTCCATCGAATCCAGCTCGTGTCCTGGAAGCACACTGGAGAACTGATACTGAAGCTGCTGAGCTGCCCAGCAGATAATCAAGAACAAACCAGGAGCAGTTCTGCCAGTTTGTTCCAAGTAGCAGAGAAGTGGGGGAACCACTGAACAACCTAAGAAGGATTTTGAGGAGTACTGGGCAAATATGTGGTCTTCTGTTACTCAACACAGCTTTAATACCCACCTAGCTCTAGTGTGAATGAGAACCTTACAGCACCATACCCGCTATAGTCCTCTAGGAAATAAAATATTAGGATTTATGTCAAACCCCGGAGAAGACAAAGAACTGGAAAGTACTTAGAGTGAATGGAATTTATAGTTTTTGGAGAGAAAAAAATAACTTCAAGCCATTTACACCTGTCTAAATATTTTAATGAAACCCTTGGTAATCCAGATCTAATTCCAGACTTCTTCACACGAGGAATAAACCACCACCTTTATAAATCTGGTAATTGTTCTGATATTAAAAATTGCTGGTGGATTAGGTTCTTTTCAAGATCCATTGACTCAAATAGACCTACTTGACCTGCAACTTGCTAAAGTAAGTAGACCCATTTGAATCAATGGAACATATGGAAGAGTTGACCCATCACATTAATTCAGTGCTAAGCAACAGGATCTTGGCTTGTTCCTAGACAAATCTTACAAGAGACACATCTGAACTCTTCATAGATTAAGGATTTATGCAATAATACAGTGATACCAGTTTCTTTTGACAACTACTGTTTTGTAACAGTGTGCACTTTTAATAACTGGAATGCTAACATACTTAGCTTCTTTGTGTGCGTAATGAAAGGTGACAATGAGAAGCCAGGAGAAAGAAAATTATACAAAGTAAAGCAATCATTGGATCTGAAGTGGAAAGAATAAAACATTCCAAGGAGCAATGTTTATACAGGAGTTACAATCCACATGTTGTTTTTCTGTTTTTCAGGCAAATGTATTCCAGTAAATATTCAATTCTCTTTAAATCACAGAGTAGTCAAACAGCTACAGTGTTTCTAAGTGGTAGTAATTAACATTCATGTCAATATTCATTGTGTTCTGCATGTAGTTTAACTGAAGGTTAGTAAAAAAAAATCTAAAAAGCAAAACAAAAATAAAAGCAGAAATGCACACCTGACAAGACTAAGAACTGCCTTGTTTAGAGGAGTTTTTGATGGCTCTTCCTTCCTCCTCTGAAGATTAATAACAGCCTGCATCAGTATTTTGCCCTGCTGTTCAAAGATCTCCAGGATCATATCTCTCTCGACCTTTTCTCACTTGCTGTCAGCAGCCTTATTTTTCTTCAAGATGGGATTTTTTGACATTAAGTTGGCTCTTCCTTCATAGCACCTCAGATGCATCTGCACCCACACTTCCCCCTTGTTAGTTGGGCCTTGGCTTTTCACGGTGCAATCTGTAGCTGCAACAGCTGCAAGTCAGCCTTTAGGCAAAGAATGTATCTGTCAGGAACATGTTTTATTGTTAGCATGATTCTTCCCCTGCCCCCCTCTTCTTTTTATTGTACATCTAGAAGACTGGAAAGGCATCATGCCCATTTTCAAAGAAAACAAGAAATACTTTGTGGAGATTGTAAACTCAAGGACCAACTCATGTGATCAACATTGTGCTATGGCTTCAAGGCACGTCAGAGTTAGTAAATCTATAAGTAATGCAAATAAACAATCCCACCTGCAATGTCTGTAGAATGATATAATCATTTTGCGGACAGTGGCTACTTGTGTCATACATTCCTATCTTCAGGTAGGACTCCGGTAGTCTATAGGTAGAAATAGGAATGTTGCCTGCCTAAATCCCTGACAGGTGTGTCCCAAATCAGAGTTGACAGTGGTGGGCTACATGGTCCATCTCAGGATAAGACAGGTTTTTATATTCCCCACTTCTGATCTACTTTACTGACTTTCAACAGAGGAGACAGGCAGTTGTTCAACATGTCTTTACAGGATGTTACCAATGGACAAGCTGCTAGTTTAAATGTCTATAGACACTGGCTATCAATGTGGGAGGCGGGGCATGGGAATTGGGAGTAAGGTTGAACTTGGCATTAGAAGGTGGAAATGGAAGAAGATGCTCAGGAATTTTCCGTTGCCAGTGGTAATGTGTTCTATTGTCCTTCATTATCCACATTTTTACTAATTTATTTTCATGTGTTCTCTCCTATTGAACAATGAATAAATATTGGACTGATAGCACATCGAAACTGAATTGATTATGTGATGCCATATGTTTTATTCTTCAGAACAGAACATTATAGAATCAACATGGTTTTTCTTTACTGTTGTCATCCTTTATTTAATAGTTTTATCTCGATTTTTAAACATTTCTAGTTCAGATGTAGGATTTTGCAGATATGTGTCAAGTAAGAGTTTATTTATTAAGGCACTTGCTATATTTCTGGTGTATAGATAAAATATAGTCCAGCAGAAATAAAGCCAAATTGTGTTTTGGGTATGTCTGTGAAGGTTCTCAGTCATCCAGGTGAGTTTATCTGGAAGCTGAGTCATGGATACTGGACTTCTTTTTCTTGAGAGACAGAAACATTTTGCTGCTCATCCAAACAGCTTCATCAGTCTGAATACAGCTAGTGTGAATACAGCTAGTCTGAATAGAGTTAGGACTTGCACTAGCTGTATTCAGACTGATGAAGCTGTTTGAATGAGCAGCAAAACATTTCTGTCTCTCAAGAAAAAGAAGTCCAGTAGCCATGACTCAACTTCCAGATGTGTTTTGGGTAATTATTGTCTCCTTTTCTGTATGTTGGTGTCCATCTTCAACGTTAGAAGACTGCTAGATGTAGGGTCAAATTACATGAGATACTTGTCTCCATACCAGAGCCCACTTAAGAGGCATAAGACTTCTCTTGTGTGTGTGTGTGTGTTTTAGATAAAGGTTTTGTGCCTTCCTAATTTATAAATCTACTTCCTTAGTATTGTGATTATTCAGCAGGAAGTAATCATGGGCCTTATTTGGAATTCTGATGGGTCAAGCATGCTGATCTGAGGGAATCACATCACTGCAAGGCTAAAATGCTTTCATCTTCTGTATGCAAGATGTGTCTCCTGTTATTTGAATCCCAGTAAAATTCTATTGGCTATCATTTTGAAGTGAATGTTTACATTTCATCACGTTCAGAAATTCAAGGCTTGCAAGTCTCTTCCTGCATTCCAGCTACCCTGTCCCAAGTAGCCAGTTTTTTGACAACAATTGATCCTCAACAAATAATGGAAGAAAATAAAGTTACAGGATGGCACTGTAGTTGCTGAGCAACAACAGCATTTCTTTTCATTATATTTTTCTGAGCTTCATGGTTGACTGCATGGTTTGACAAAAAGTGTTGACCCCCTCCCCAGTCTTTTTATAAAATCCCTGCAAAGCTGATGGAATAGAGAAACTCGCTGTGATGTAACTCGTTAGATGAGTGAAAGTTTCAGCAAGACATCTCTTCCCTTGGCTTGTCCCTAGACAGATCTTACAAGAGACATATCTAAACTCTTCATAGATTCTTCAGAGTTCCTTTTTTTAAAACAGGCTCTTCAGTTTTTGTTTGTTTGTTTGTTTTGTTTAAACAGCTGGTTTTTAAACAATTTATCTCGTAACTTTGACTGGATTTTATTTTTAAGATTTTTTATTTATTTTCTACACTAAGTTATACAAAACAAATATGTCATTTGTTTTCTGTCGTGTTACCCCTTCAATCACAGTTTTTCCCAATATTTGAGCCCATTATAATTCATCTCTCCCTTCCCATCTTAAATGAGCATATTTTCATAGTTAGTTTCCTTACTATCTCATCCCTCTTCTATCTATATTTACTTACATCTATTTTAATGCAAAGAATATAGTGTATCTAATCTCAACAATCTATTCAAACTCACTGTTTAGCTCTTCAATACTAAGCAATTTAGGATAGATTTGGCTAACTATATATATTTTATAGATCATCCACAGTATATTTACCAATTCTTCCCAAGAATGCCTACTTTCAGCAATTATCACTAATTCAAATTAATACTTTATGGGCTATTATAAGAGAGCTGCCTCCTGGTCTATATGTTTCACTTTATACATAGAAGTTCTTGTCTATACCCAATTGCCTCTATTCTTTTAAAAATCTAACAGATTAACATTTATTTATATATCAAGTTTGTGTTCACATTTCCATTTTCCATTTCCCATATCATACCAATGAACTGGTGGCCTTAGGCAATGAGGATACAGAAAATATTCTTATGTAATAAATTTACTAAGCCATAAATTCTTTTTTTCAGTTTTCCCTTTTCCTGCCAAGTATCTTGCCCCCCCCAAGCCCGAAAATAACGAGGCAAGACCACTCCAGCTTTGGGTAGAATGGGCCACAACTTTATTTATAACTTATTTAACTTGTTTAACTGTAGTATTTAGAACCTTTAAAGGGAGCCTGACCCATAATGCTAACAGGTAATATTAAGGGATGAAAACCCGTAGCCAAAATGCTCTGTATTCAAAGAGATTCACCGTAGGGAGATGCTGCCCACCTGTTCAGCGTCGCCCAATAGAGCCAATCTGCTAGCCCGGCACAGCTCTCAGGAGGCCTAATGTAAACTTGCTAACTTTAACTGTTTCCTGAAATTGCCAATGGTGTTAGGTTTATTTTGAGGGCTGTCTGGCGCTTTAAGGGTGACTTATTAGGGCCTACCTGGATATGATTACCTGTTGCACTACCCGCAAAGTTAGTGGCCAGGATAGAAGGAAAACTGCCCATCCCCCGTGGAAAATAGAGTGGGATGGGCGAAAACAAGTGGCCACTTAGGGCCAATCAGAGCGGCCATCAAAAATTCCCATCCGGACCCAAATGTCATTCTCTTAACATAGGGAGTGAGGGTGGGGCCGCCGGTCTTGCCGAGGAGGAGGCAGGGGTGGGGGAGGGAGCCCGCTTTATTGGCTCCCATCCCCAGGCAGAAGTCACCGGATGGGCGCGAAGTTTTTGCACCCAAAGTCCGGGGCTGCAGGGACAAACTTGCCCCACCACCCAATGAAGTGGGGCTCGGTGCCAGGACCCTGCCTGTCACAGAACCTGACTCTGAGGGGTTAAATGGTGAAGAGCTGCTGGAGGAGCCTTGCAGCTCAAGTCAGCAGGCAGCTGGGTCTGATGACTCAGCTGAAAACACATCTTCTCCCCCTAGAAGGGCTATGAGCAGGATTCTGCAAAGACGTGCTACCAGGAAAGGTAGAGAAAGGGTTTTTGATGCTAGACGGGGAATCAGGTCGGGAAGCCCTGAGTACTAGCAGGAGCATTTCCAGAAGTAAGGGTGTGTTCCCTGTTTTGAGATAAAGCTGGTAAGCTCACCTTGAGCTCTCTGTGGGAGCAACACGTCATTTGAACTTGCAACCACGTTCCTGTCTGTGACCTTGGCTTTGTTTCCTGATTTCGGACTGGCTTCCTGACCATGGCTTGATCTGTTCCCTTGGGTTTGGCGTCTGGTTTCTGTGAGATATTCTGGTTTTGACTTGGACTGTTAATTGCTGGGAGTTGGATTCTGTTATTTATCTGGCACTTGATTGTTAGCAACGGACTTGAACTTGCCTGGCTTTCCACTAAAGATCTTGGCAAAGAACTGAACCCTGTTTGTGTGTGTGCTCTGTGTGTGGGGCTTGACACTCGGAGCTGTCTTTATCTTCACAGGTTGTTTCCACCTTGTCAAATTCTTTATCTTCACGTGTTGCTGTATTATCTTGATTGAAATCTTGATAGCCACTCTGCTGCTAAAAAAGTCCCAAATTTTCCTCTTTTTGGCACCCGTATTAAGTAAGACAGATGCACTTATCATATTCCCTGGACTTGGCACCTTTGGGTTTAGCCTGCACCATTCTTGTCATGTTTGTCTTCATGTTGAGATCTGCCCTTTGTTCTGGTTTGATCTCTTGATTTGATCTGACTTCAGTAGATGTGTTTATCATATTTTGTGAATTTGGCATATCCAAAGATTTATCCTGCATCAATCTTGTTGTGTTTGTCTGTAGATTAAGATCAGCTGTTTGTTTTAGCTCAATCTCCTGATCAGAACTAATTTTGCTTTTTTCTATAGACCCAGTGTTATCAACCACTCAATCTTGAGCTATCTGTTTTGCCTCTGTGACTTTAACAGAATTGAATATCTCTGTATACTCAGCGGTTGAGTCTGTGTCTATAATTTTTTGCAAACCAGATAGAATTATGTTGGCAAAATCTTCTTCTCAGATGTTTTCCCAATCCACTGTGTTTTATAGGTCACAAGAAAGGGTTAATATTGCTTGTAATAGTTTCTGCCACTTAGTTTCGAAACAAGAGAGGTACAGAGGAGAGTAACTAGACTAAATTGAAGCCAAAGCAGCAAGGAACAGCCTTCAAGCGTTATTTTCATAACATGCGGTTACTCCAAGGTCAGATTATGTTTTTTGAGAAAACAACTTTCCCAATGCTGCTCTTACAGTTGGGTCTTTAAATTCAACATATAGAAAACACAGAGGCATAAGGTAGTTTAAATTTTGTCTTTAAATCCACCATGTATAAAGAGCAGCACAGGCATAAAATGCTTTTCCACAAGAAGGAAACAACAGGCAGAAAGGCAAGTTCATGAAATAACATGAAAACAGTCACTTCTTCTGTGCTTGTCTTTCAAAAATATTCATTTTTGTTTGTTTGTTTGTTTTGTTTTGTTTTGCTAAAAGGCACTTCCTCAGAAGAAGGGTTTGGTGCTTGTTTGAAGGAAAGATTTTCCAGATACCAGGGAGAAACTTCACATAGAAAGAGAGAGAAGATTCTACTCATGATACGCCAAATATTTACAGCTTTTAATGTCTGGCACTGATAGCTCCGTCTTCACGATAGCAAAGGTGTTCCCCCAGTAGGAGATGAAGCATTTTCCTGTTTCCACAAAGTTCACCACCACTTCCTTCGTTCACAGTTGTTGCCTCTTCTTCGTTTCCCCTCCAAGGAAACTTTACCCTTATTACGGTCCCTTTATCTGGAGGAATTCAACTTGTAAAGCTGGAGAACGTATCATGTTGTCTTGCTGTGGTGTAGCCGGAACCAGAAGTTCCATCTTTGACTGGATTTTCTTACACTGTGCTTTTTATTAATTTCTATCTGCTGCAAAGTATTGCTCTCTCACACAGCCCCAATTCTGCTCTAATAGGACATGTCAAATCTGTCCTGAAGAGATAGCCAAATTAAATTATATCTTTTGCCTCAGTTCCAGTCACCATATAGTTACGGTTGATGAGAGGTTTCCATGTTATCCCTCCCACAGAAACAGATAGTGGAGACTGCTTTTCTCTCTCTCTCTTTTTGGCAACCTTTTATTACAGCTATTATTCACTGATGCAGCATTTCTACCTCTCAATTCTGCCTCCTTTTGAAAGCTTAACATCTCTATTTGTCCCTTTTAATGCAGAATGCCAGTTATAGGGTTAAATTTCATAACTATCCCCACCACCCTCCCACAGACCCACAGAACAAGAACATGGCAAGATGCATAAGAACCTGGAATATGTTTCTGAGGGGAGAAAAATGGGCAACATACTAACAGCTTGTGGGAGCAAATTTATGGATAACACCATATGCAGTATGTGTCTCTTTAAGGAATAGGCTTAAAGGGCAACTTGCTCTTTTATGAGTTTGAGCAGTTCCCTTCACAATACAACAGTATAACTGATGGGGAGAAGTGGTTGTGCATTAGCACATGAGTCCGAAGTGTTACTGCTGTCAAATAAAAACACACTGTCTTCTCCCAACATTGAGGCTTCTATGATTCAAATAGGAGACAAAGGCTGAAATCCTGTTGTGAGGTTGTGCACAACAAGTAATGTCAACATGAAAGCAAGTTGACATAGGGCAAGACATCTCCATAGACATCTGTTGCGTGCTGGGTCACAAAATGTGTTGTCCAGTAAAGAACATTTGCAGAGATTTCTCAAGTTACAGCAATTTGCCTCTAAAAGTTGTGCTGTTATTGCATAACTGGGGCACAGAATTTCAGCCGATGTCTCAAAATCACCGCAATACCTTTATTTCAGGGCAGAATGTATTGAAGTTATACAAGTAAGGCAAATCGGACAAGAGATCAACAACCCTCACTCAAAACATGGAAGCATTGTTGTACAACTTTGCACACTTTCCTTACCAGTGTTTTCACTCTAGCACACAGTACAACACAATCCCATCAGTCACTGCACAAGAGTTAAAATGCACAGTCACTGCGGAAGAGTTACAATGTAATATAGACTTTGATTATGTCATCATCTACAAATAGCAGATTTGCAGAATAGTCCTACATTACATTTAATACCCAAATGTGGGTGGGGGATAATGGGAATCTGCATATAATCAATGTAGTTTTAGGTAAATGGAAGTGTGTGGGTTTTTTTTAAAAAAATCAAAGAATAGAGATCATATCTTGCACCTACCTGGAGAGGAATTAAAGGTTGAAGAAATATGCTTCATTTTAGCCATGAGGACAGAGGGGCGATCTTTGGCATAGCTTTCTTTGCTCTGAAGCATATACCTTAAATCATAATCCTTTGTTTTGAACCAAATGCATTTTTATTTTTTCAAAATACACATTATTTAATTTATTTATTTATTTATTGGATTTTTATACTGCCCGTCTGGCAGCAAGGCTTATAGCACAACCGTCAAACAGAAATGTGAATGCTTAGAAAAATTGAAAGTGATATTTAAATTACTTCATAGATATGTGCCTAGATATATACCAAAATATACCAAGTAGCAAATGGGCCTCCACTATATTTTCAGTGCCAGGCAAAGACTTTCCTGTTTAGCCAGCATTTTAATTAGGTAATGTTCTTGTAGCTAGGTGCATGAGCAGCAGGATTTTCTTATTTGTATATTGATTTATTTTAAACTATTTGTTATTTTGATGGTTTTAGCCTGTTGTTATAGTTTTTAATATATTGTTGCATGCTGTCCACAGACCACTTGGTAGTGGGACGGCTAAAAAATTCTGTAAATAAATAAATAAATAAATAAATAAATAAACTAGTTGTTGAAGGAACTTTGAATAATTATATTTTCACCAATTTCCTGATTGTAAGGAGGGGAAGAGCTTGTCATATCTTAGTTGGCAACTTATTCCAAAGTCTGGGGGCCACCACTGGAAAGCTCCCATTCTTTGACATTGCCTTTTTAGCCTGCCTAGTTTTGGCCACTTTTAGCAGCATGGACTGAGAGCAGTAGATGAATTCTCAGAGAGACATTTCAACAGGTAATGAAGTCCTAAATCATGAAGGGCTTTATTGATCACAAAAGCAAAGCAAAGTGTTCTGCTTAAATACCCATATCATTCTTAAAGCACTCTTATGCAGGCTACACATTGCCCCCTCCCATTAGCGGGGCACTCCTTTTCCCAACCACACAAAGAAAGAAGTTTGAGTCAACCACAAGACACCTACCTGAGATTGAACCCTGGGTTGTGAGCACAGTTTTGGCTGCAGTACAGCAGTTGAACCACTTATCACACGGTTCCTATCACCTTGACTATCAACTTGACTCATAGCTATCACCTTGAACTGGTTACCAGGTTAGATCCTAACTAGGACCTTGAACTGAGCACAGAAACTGACAGGGAACCAATAAAGGTTTTCCAAGACTGAGGATCTACGATTCATACTTCCAACAAAAGTGCAGTGATTCAAGTGTTTTTCCTGAACATTTGGAGGGTATCCATGATGTTAGGGACAAGGGTATGCACATAATATTGTTCCACTATGGAGTCACCAAAGAAATCTGTAATCACCTCTTTATGGAAGTCAGTAAAACCTTCCTGTATTCATCATGGCCAGGTGGGAGAGAACAGAGCTTTGGTCTTACATGTGTTCCCATGTCCCCGTCACCTATTTAAACATAGGAAATTTAGGTGAATGTGAATGTGGCAGAGATGCTGCACCAGTAAAAATAGTTTATGGAAATCAAAGAATTGACCATGCACTGCATGTGTGAACTAGAAGATGCTACCACATTATACCTGACATTTTTCTTCACTGTGAGCAAGCAGTTTCTGTATACAGTATCTTGTTTGTCTTAATGTAACTTGCTGGAACAGCCAATAAATGGATCTTCCCACGTGCACTTTTGTTTTGTGGCTTACCGGTTATAAAAACAAAGGATTTGTCTGTCTGACAAACAGACAGGCATTCACTAAATTACAGCTGGGTTTGACATATACAATCGTTCCCTTGCAAACGTGCTTGAGAATAAACAACATTGCTACACTCAGCTGTACTTAAGGACCTCTTCAAGAAAAACACCAAATGATTTTGGGTGAGCTTGTCCCCCATGGAGTAATGGATGTGCCTCTTGCTGTTTAACAGTGAGAGATTTTTTTTTTGGAGGGTGGGGGGGGGGGGGAGCCTGAAGCAATATAACATACACATCATGCTGTATCAGTATCATATGTCATTTCATGGCATGATATACTGTACATGTGTCATTCATATGACTTTCCTTTATGTAATCTTAAGTAATATTTGTTCCCCTGAGAGATTTTAGGAAAGGTTTACCCAGAGTGTAAGCAGTTTTAGCTTCCACTGTGCTTTGGAGCTGAATTGTTACCAAATCTTTCATTCTCAGGCTGTTGCCATTTTTGAAGCTGTTTTTATCATTCCGAGCATTAATGACTTCTGTACATCAGAGTTTGTCTCCCACCATTTGATCCAGAGAAAGCCGAGTATAAAATCAGAGCTACATATAACACCCTTTCTTGTATTCAGAGAGCTGTAGTGTAAATCTCTCAGATAAAAATCTTTAACCAGTAAGAAAAAGGTTTCTGGGACGGTAATACACTGAAGTACAATCAACTAGGCTTGGGTGAAGGTGGACTGGTTTCTGTCTTATAGGATCTGTTTGTGTTTCTGTAGAATCTCTGGGTTTCCTCCAGTACTGTAAACTTATAAAAGAAAAAATAGATAATCAGACATACCTGGAAAGAAAAGAAGTTGAGATGATTCCTGTTCCTTTCCAGAAATATGGCACTGCAGCTCATCTGATGGAAAGCTTGTGATTGCTCACCTTTGTTAGATGACTAGAGGTGGTTATACAGTGGAGCAGCTCTACTTATGAGCAATTTGAATTAACAGCGGGAAACTTGGCATTTTAAATGCTGCTTTATAAGATTTTTTTATTTTTTCAATTTTTTTATTTTATTTTAACATACGGCTGCTCTACTTAGTTCAACTTATAAGCATGCATTCGGAACAGATTAAACTTGTAAGTAGAGGTACTACTGTAGTCACCTCTGGTAACCTGTGGAGCTACTCTCAGCGGAGGACAACATTCAAGTGAACAAAAGGGTCCTTACAAAAGATTAGCATCATGACACGCTCTCTCCTCTAGAAATTTAGGAAGAGATACCACCAGCAATTATCAGCAAATTATGAAGTGCTGGGAGAAGTCATCTTGCTTGATACTACAACTCCACCCCCGCTGCCACCAGAACCAAAGCGGGTTAAGAATAAATGTCAGAGTTAGATAATAATAATAATAAATAATCAACTCAGTTCTAATATATGTCTGTCCTTTTTAGGGTTGTCCAGGTACAGAGTACTCAGAAGCAGTGTCAACAGCATTGTTTTTTTTCAATCTCTGGGATACAGAATTAATGTGTTCTGTCTGTATCCACTGAATAGAGTACCGAATGAGACTCAAAGCAGAGGTCAAACTTCATCACACATATAGGTTTGTTCTGAGCATACACACTATATCTCAGAAACTTGTTTAACTCATTCTGAGTGCAGTCCCACATAGCAGCTAGCAGGAATAGATATGTGGGGGTCCTGGCTTGCCCTCAGATCTTTTTTCAGCTGGCTGAATAGTTTGCAGGACCTTTTGAATGATATTCTGTTTCTGGTTTTTGACATTTGCCTGGACGATTCTTCAGCCTTCCCCTTATGAGATCCTAATTTCTGATGGCATCATTCTATCCCCGACAACTTTATAACTCCTTTGTTTCTGCATATTTAAGAGTTTTTTCTGCACTAAAACTAAATTGATCCCTATGATGGTTTCTATGACTAGCATCATCAGGTTAACCCTTTATCTCTATTTCACCAATGGCTTTCCACCTATGTTTACCTGGATCCACAATACCATACATAGCAGATCCCCCCTCCATGGGAGAGTTGTCCATTGATATTGAAGCCTGAACCATTTCCCTCTTCAGGTTCTTGCCCCAGGTGGTTGTGGGCATCTCCAGTACTGCCTCACATCATCTACCAACCACCCATTTTCTCCAAGATCCAACTGGCCCTACACCTCCAGCCAGTTCCACCATGAATGAGGGGAAGGGGACTATTTTTCCAAACCCTCCCCATTCTCATCCCACTGATTGACACCTTCTTTGAATATCTTCTTGGGCAATCTAGACTCCTCTGACCTGCTGACAACATGCAACTATGTACAAATAAACTTTGACAAATGGCAGCAGCTCTCAACTTCAAGTCATAGCTCTACCAGATGTCATTACAGACCTGGTCTTTAGAAGTGTCCACATATCTATCCACCGACCCCACTAGACATCCTCCATTTATATCTAGCTCTCACTATTTACCAGTCCCATGTTCTTCTTTTGGAACTGGCAACCACTGCTCAGCTGTTTACCAGATGTGGCTGGCTATCTCTGTTCCCTCAGCACAAGTTTATCCTGACATTGACAACTGGCTAGTCATCACTCCTTATGTGATGACTATATTCCATTGCAAGAAGCCGGGGTTAAATCATGTATATAGTAGGCCATTGAATTTTAATTTTTTCCCTTACATCTGGCTCCCCTGCTCTTCTGTCATGAACCACTGACAGAGCATTCCTTATAGGATGAAGGCCAGGACAGCAGGACTTAGCTGGAGAGACCTCACTGCATATTCTTCCCTGTTTTGGTTGTGGACACAGTAGGATAGGGAGCTATGGATGTGTGCTGACTTTGAACTCTGACAATGCTCCATCAGCTGTTGTTGCCAGTCCAGCCAGTTTGGCTAAGTGTATTTCCCAATTTGATTCACACTTGCAGCCTTGAACAAGAACACTTTAACAAACACCCCAACACACACACACACACCAGAAACAATTGTAAAAAGATGCCAAAGGAAAGTTCTTCAAATTTTCAAGCAAACCTAAGAAGATTTGGGGAAATAATGTTTGCGGGTAGGAGGCTTAAGCCTCTTCTAGCTCTGTTTAGTAGTCATATCTGATTTGGATCAAATCCTTGCATGCTTTAAGGAAAAGAAAATAGACCTTAGGTGCATGCTACCTAGCATGTGACTTCGCCTTAAGCAAGAAATAATTGAGAACCAGGTCTAAGAAACATCTCTCTCTCTCTCCCCCCCCCACACACAAGGGTCTTAATATAGATAGCAGCTGCATAGAGATCTCAGAGTTGAGATCATCAATAAGAAGGAAATTTAATCCTTTCTCCCTGCCATGGTTCTGGTCATAATTCTCACCCACCCCTTTCCCCAGAGAACTGAGGATGCTTCTCAAGACATCCCTGCACATCTAATACAATAATGCATACATTGATTGTATTAATGCTGTCAATAACATGTCTCATTTGGGCCTCAGAATTGCAGCACTGGGATATGAACCCAAAGAAAGATAAGCCTTCCTAAAAAGACATTAAAGGAGCTTAGAATCATATTTCTGTTCAGCATGCGGTACAGTTACGCACGATAGCCTAATTACAAATAGGACTGAAATCTAATTAAAATACTCTTTTGTAGGTGCCTGGAGTAGGAACTGGCAAACCACTCCAGTACTCCTGCCATGAAAACTCCATGGACATGGGGTCATGGAGACTTGGTCACGACTGTACAACACAACACAACACAACACAACACAACACAACACAACACAACACACACTCACAGGGAAACAGTGTGGTGCCCCTGTTTCCAGAATGTTTCATCTTGGATGGCATGTACTTGGCGCCACCGCACATTTTCAGAATGAGCAGGAATGATACCAGCTTCTAACACAATTATTCTTACATCACTGTGACATTTTTCAAGCTCCCTCATGTACCATCTAGAGAGCAATCAGATTTTCAAGCTGTGCTCAGCTAATGATCTTATGTCTGAAAAATGTCAACAGACTGGAACTTTAGCCAAAATGGTTTTTGTAGGAGAACATTCTTAGGTTGTTAAAGGGAGGATATTACTTTTTTATCATTTTGAAGTGCATCCACTTCAGGGATCAAACTTTATGAGTTTTTAAAAGTTCTGTTTGGTGTCTGGAGTTGCTTAAATTACCACAACGCAGAGGAAAATTTACACTGTCTCTACTGGCAGGATCACATGCAGCATAAATGATCTCCCACAACTACTGCGAATGAAACATTCCATTTGACCTGCTGTTGGAGACACAGAAATGAACTGAAATTTATTTAACTTTTTCTAAAAAAAATAAATCAATTGAGTACAGCATTTCTGATCATCTTCACTGACATAATAAAATTGTGGGTAAACTGGGAAGAAGACCGGAATTCAAAGCACTGTTTAACGTATGCTTGTCTCATTTTTCCAATATTTTAACTCTAGGACCTGGATTACTTTTAGAGGAGGAGAAACGGTTCTGGTCATTGTAGTTTCTGCCATTTAATGAAGGGTGTTAAAGCTCACATCACAGTCTGTCAGGAAGTATGAGTAAGCTGCTGCCAATGTGGCATTTCAGAAGCTCTGTTGGTATGGAACTTTGATACAGAAAAGAGATTGCTCTGCAATTTGACTGTGCTCACAGATGTTTTTCCTGATTTCAGCAGGATTTTAAGTGAAGCTTTGAGGTGAGAGATTAACTAGGCTATCTTTGAAATCCCTGTGTAGTACGGTTTTAGCAAAAGTCTATAAATGCACGTTACCAGAGGATCTCAGCTTGCAAAGTGATTTGATAATACTGGAAAGTGGAAGGCCAGTATTCTTGCATAAAATGTGACAGGAAATTAACCGTGACAATAGAAGAGAGGGGGTGTTTAGCTTTAGCTGAGATCTGTGGGCAACCGAAAAGGCACAAAGTATTACCAACATAACTAGGGCACCATGTGAAATCAGCGAATCGACCATAATTCCCAAAGTCCGTTTGCAAGTATGGCAGAAGAAATGCTGGTCAGAATGCACTGTGAATACCTATACTTTTTTTTTTTTTTTTTTTGAATCTGTATACATTTCAAACCACACCACAAAGCTAACTTTTGACTCCTGTTTTGCAGTTTGGAGCTTGCAGATTAAAATTATTATGTGCCTTGTTGGGACAGAAAAGCCTTTGTTTTCCTTTTAGGAAAGTGGAAGGAAAAGGCACAGTCGTTTCTCACATGGCTATATTTCATGGACTTGATCTGTGCAGGTTCTCTTTGTCCCATCACCACTTTTGGGAGAGCATTTATTTCCTTCAGGACAAAGGCTGGTGGCAACTGGAGCATTTTACTCAGCTTCATCCATAAAGAAGCTGCATGACTATCAATCACAACTTCCTAATCTTGAGACTAGAGCACTGCAATGTGTTCTACGTAATTTAATGTATAGTCTTTGGAACTGTAATGGTCTCTCTTAAGGAATCTGTTACCTTTGGAAGGAAATACTTGGGGAGCAACATAAGAGGGTGGAGCCAAGAGACTATGTGGAAGCAAGCTTGGGCTGAAAATATATTAGGCTATAAAATGCGGATGACCCATGAGTAGATAAACTAGTAAATTTTGGACCCTCCTTTTTTAAAATGGGATAACTCATGTGTGACAAAATAAATGGCACAAGGATTGGAGATTTTGATTTATTATAAAACAGTTCAATGTGTTGGACCAAATATATGGGAAAGTGGTCTGCAATCTTCTAGAATAGAAAAGCTGACCCTTTTGAGCTTACATTTTGTCCTCCAACCTAGAACAATGAGAATGAGTAAAAAGAGGCTCCACTCCCTAGTACTGTATAGATGTAGCATCGTAACCTGACCAAGGGCATATCATGTGTGTTGGGGGGGGGGGAGGCGGAAGGGTGGTTTTGCCCTGTGGTGCAGTAATCTGGGGGCACCTGGAGGCGGAGCAGGAGGAAGAAGCTGTGTGCCCCAGTGGTGAAGCAGTCAGTCAGGTGCCCTCCTCCTCCTCCTCTTCCTTGCCTTGCTTTGGGACACTGCAGGAGAGGAGTAAGGTGTGCACATGCACGCACACACAAACAAACTTTGTCCCCAGGTGCTCCAAATCCTTGCTACACCTCTGAACCTGACTCAGTTGCCCATGGGACCAATATTCAGCTGGCATTGCATTAAGATCATTTGCCTTTTCATATTTAAACAGACAATTGATGTTTGTGTGATCCAATACTTGTTGCTCTTTTTATAAAACTGAATGTACTGCTACATTTGGTCTTTGCTAAAAACTTTCAGAGTGGAACAGATTGCTAGTTTATTTTATTTATTTATTTATTTATAGTATTTTTACCCTGCCTTTCTCCTTGGAAAAAGGACCCAAGGCAGCTTACAGAAATGCACAACAATATACAGTCCAATACAATTAAGGCATATTCAGGTTTGAGAACGGGGAATTGAGGGACATCTTACAACATTAAAAGACAACATTAAAGCTACAAGAGAACCCAAGCAGTTAAAGAGACAGTAAAAATCCCATGTAATCATGTACTGTAGACCCTCCAAAAGTTATGGGGGATGGAAACTAACATTGAAAACATAGTGTCAATGCAATTACACAAGGGGAGATATAACCACAACGTTATAAGTATTTATACCCTGCCTTTCTAGGTAATCATTTATGGTCAATTCATATAAAAGACACATGATAGGTAGTCCATCATTCAGGGAAAACTTGCCTGAAGAGGAAGGTCTTTGCCTGTTTCCGGAGAGACAGCACAGATGGGACAGTCCTGGCCTCTAGTGGGAAGAAGTTCCAGAGTATTGGTGTAGCAGCTGAGAAGGCCCTTTCATGGGTTCCCACAAGATGTACCTGTGAGGGTGGCAGGATGGAGAAAAGGGCCTCTCCTGATTATCTTAGCACCCTAGCCAGTTCATACGGTGAGATTCGATCCTTGAAGCAGTTAGGACCCAGGTTGTATAGTGCTTTGTAGTCAAGGTCAGCACCTGGAATTGTGCTCGATAGCTGACTGGCAGCCAGTGAAGCTGCTTTAATAGAGGTGTAATGTGATATCTGTATCCTGCCCCAGTCAGCAATCTGGCTGCTACATTTTGGACCCATTGAAGTTTCCTGAGACTTTTCATCGGTAGTCTCACATAGAGCGCATTACAATAGTCTAGCTGGGATGTCACTACGGCATGTGTCACCGTGGCCAGATCAGGTTTCTCAATAAATGGGCATACTGGTGTACTAGCCATAATTGTGCAAAGGCTGTGACCTGGGCATCCAGGCTCAAGGATGAGTCCAAGGTCACTCCCAAGCTGTGTACCTCTCTTTTCAATTGGAGTGTGACTCCATCCAGTACAGGTTGCATCCCTATCCCTTGTTCTCCCTTTTAGACATGGGCACGACCAGAAAAAATGATGTTTTGAGTTTTCGTTTGTCAGAACAGGTCCGTTTCGGGTCGTTTCCATTTGTCGCGAAATTTTTGAAAAATTTGTCGTTTCGTCATTTGTCGTTTGTCGTTTCCACCGCGATTTAGCGCGATTTGACATCCCAATGTAATATATTTTTAAAATAAATCCACACCTGCTCCCTTAAATCTAAAGCCTCCAGCCTCCCTCCAATCAGACAGCAGCAGCCAGCCATACAGCCCTCCACCCCCCACATCCAAGACCCGACTGCAACTTCTGGAAGGTGCCTCGGCTTTTTATGCCCTCTGGCACATCCAGAAGTGTCAGTCAAAACCTGGCCATGCCATTGGTGGAATGGTTCAAAAAAATTGCATGGTCCCATCCCATGCCCAGCCCAAATGGGCAGGTCTAAAAAAATAAAAAATAAAATAAAATAAAATAAATGTGATGTTTTATTGCTATAAAAAAAACCACTGCTGCTACTACTAAAAATCAGGCATTTAAAATAAATAAATTTCACATGTTTCTGTGGTGATTTGGTGTGTTTTTGACCACGATTTCTAAAGAAAAATTGTGGTCGCCATTTTGGATCCCCCCCACCGCATGGCATGCGAGACAGACGACGAGGATGACCCCCCCCCAGCCTGGTGCAAGCAGCCCAGGACAGGAGAGTGGGGGGAAGGCTGGGGACCCCCCCCAGAAACCACCCCTCTGGTAGGTGTCCTCAGGCAGGCATATTTTCGCCTGCTTTTTTGGCCAGGAGTCGTGTTTTTTGTTTGTTTGTTTGTTTGTTTGTTTACTTTTAAAAACTTTTTTTCTGTGCTGCTTGGCATCGCGTGATCGCCGCAATGCCATTAACGACAACGAAAAACCCGACCCAATTTTTCTTTTTTCGGGTCGGGTTCGAGCTGGAGTGGCGTAATTATTGTTACTGTTTCCGTTACGAAACGGAAACGATAACGGAAACGGAAACAACAATTTCACCGCTCCTTGCCCCTGTCTACTCCCTTTTGACAGACCAGGAACACGTCTGTCTTGTCTGGGTTTAGTTCCATTTTGTTAATCCTCATCCAGTTCATTACTGCAACTAAACACTTATGTAAAGTTGAGATGGTAACTTCCTTAGAAACTGGAGGTGATGAGAGGTAGAGTTGGGTATCATAGGCATACTGGTGGCACTTAACCCCAAAAGTCCTGATAATCTCCCCCAGTGGTTTCATACAGTTGTTCAATAACACAGGAGAATACTATATCAGACCTATACTTCTGTATATTGATGAGTGTGCATGTGAGAAAGAGAAAACCTTTGCGAATGTTTTGTTGCACTGAAAGAACAGTGACCACATTTTGGCCAAATACTGAAGAGCATGAGCTGTGTTCCAGGGAGCGCTGGCTTATCTGCCAATTCAGTTGCACTTTGGATATTCTCAGGCAAGCCATCTCTCATATGGCTGAGTCTTATAAGGGAGTGGTTACTATCTTGATGGTGATGATGGTTTTGCCATGATTATGACTTGTGAAGACTGCTGTGATCACTAGACTAACCTTTGTATCTAAGTGCTGATGTTTTGATTTAACTACAATTCCTATTCCCATGACACAAATCACCTTAGTATTCCTATAAATATTTAATTCTGTAAGTATTACAATAGGAATGCAGGGGACCCCGACTTAAGAACAATTTGACTTAAGAGCGGAAAACTGTTGGCATTTTAACTGCTGCCTTACAAATTTTAGATATGGTCTGCTCGGCTTACAAATCTTTTTTCCATGTTTTCGATTTTTAACTTATTTTTTCAATTTTTTAGATAGGTACCCCGACTTAACAGTAGTTCGACTTAAGATCATGCATTCAGAATGGATTAAATTCGTAAGTCGAGGTACCACTGTATAATGTGAAAAGATACGCATTTCCAAGACTTGCAAGATCAAAGCATTTTCCTCACCCCCTTTTCCTTTGGTCCTTCCAAGAGCCTCTGGGTTGGAGAGGGGGCACTCCCCCCCATACCCCAACCTGTCAAAAAGCCCCAGCTGGTAGGTGGGGGAGGGGCAAAAGGCAGAATGGATCATGGAGGGGGGAAACCCAGCTCTGTTCAGCCTTTTGCCCCTCCTCCTACCTTCCAGGTGGGACTTTTTGAGGGGGAGGGGTACCCCCTCTCCAAACCCTGACCTGTCAAAAAGCCCCAGCTTGTAGGGAGCGGAAGGGCGAAAGGCAGAACGGAGCATGGAGGGGGGGAACCCAGCTCTGTTCAGCATTTCTCCCTCTCTCTGCCTCCCAGCTGGGACCTTTTGATAGGTAGGGAGTGGGGCGAGCGGTGCCGCCATCTCCAAACCACAGCTTGTCAAAAATCCCTAGCTGGTAGGTGGGGATCACAAGGAAGAAGGAGGGAAACAGTGGTAAATTGAAGCTCTGTTTGAATTTACGTCTCCCTCCTTCCTTCTCCCTTGCTCCCCCCCTGCTCCCTGTCCATAAACTGGGAGGCAGTGGGGAGGAGGCTTTCGAATCCCCCACTGCACAAGCCAGAGTGCTGGTGCCATGGGGGATTCATTTTGTTTTGTTTTGTTTTGTAAGTAATGAGTTTTTTGAAAAAATTATTACAAAACAAAACATGAGGGAACGAAATAGAACAAAACAAAACACAGCTTTTTCTGTTTTGTGCCCATCCCTATACCCCACCCAAGATAATATCTGTATTCATTCATACAGTATCAACACAATAAATTTCTGAAGCTTTCCCCCCCTCTAAAACAACCAATCTCGTAGAAGCAGCTGGATTTTAAGGGGGGAAAAATCTAAGGAGAGACAACTCAGTCACAATGCCAACTTTAACACATTTTTGAGTCCACCTTGTCAGAACAGAAAGTTATTGGTATCCCATCAAGTTATCTATCATCTTTAGGTTTCCAGCTGCTGGGACATTAGGAAGAACCCACAGAGCATCTTATATTGTAAGATATGTGTTCTAGTCCTTGAAGCTGCTCATCCTTGATTATATGAAGAGTGATTTCTCCCTTGAAGTTCGAAGATCAAGAAAGTTACAGACAATGCTTCTGTTTTTACCACTAGTTTATCTGAACTGTCTACTCTGTGAAAAGGATAACATTACAAATCCTCAGAAAACCTCTACAAGCTTCTGGAATATTGCAACCACAGGCTTTATCTTATTTCCATCAACTCTGTTTCTGCTTCTGAAATAAAAACATAATACAGTTTGTTGATCTAAATCATACGCTATTGATCAAAATCATATGCTGAAATGCAACAGCCATGGTGAATAATATGTTATACCAGTTATTGCAATGTAAACAGTATAGTTAAAGACATACTCTGCTTTATCAGGAGGACAAAAACCTGGTTGAAAATACCAATTAAAACAAGGTGGGAACAGATAAGGAGTGTGACTCTTATCATTTGCACTATAAATAAAGTTTGTATCGATAGCACATACATAGATTTGTGAAATGCATGGCTAAAATATGTGCACCCTCACCTATGTATTATGTATTATGTTTTATATTATATTATGTTTATGTATTATATTATTATATAACATAATAACATAAATTTCAAGTACAATTGCCCCCGTCACCCTTGGGAGCTTTCTATCTTACCTACTTTATTTATATTCAGACTCATCCTTCTCTTTTATCTACCCCCCCCCCAAGGCGTCCAGACATACATATAACCATTGCCCTTTTTCCCTTTCCCTTTACATAATACAGATTTTATAAATTCTTTTCATGTTTTAATAAATTTATTAATCTTTATCCCCCCTTTTGATTTGATTTCTGAAGTCAGTTTATCATTAACAGCTATATTTCATATTTCATTATACCACTCTTGTAACTGAACATCCCAATTCTGCTTCCAATTTTTTGCTATTAGCTATTGAGCTGCAGTCACCAAATTAATTATCTTTTTTGTATTATTTCCATCACCATTTCCCATCATCATGGATGATCCCACCTCTACCCACCCCAGCAACAAAATCATCAAGTTTGCTGATGACACCACTGTGGTGGGGCTCATTTCCAGAGGGGACGAGTCCACCTATTGGCATGAGGTGGAGCGGCTGTGTGTCTGGTGTGGAGACAACAATCTGGTCCTTAACACCACCAAGACCAAGGAACTGGTGGTGGATTGCAGGAGAAAAAATGTGGACATTTAGCCCCTGTATATTGGCAAGGACTGTGTGGAGAGGGTGGCTGTATTCAAGTTCCTGGGTGTTACCATTGAGCAGGGCCAGACCTGGAGCGCTAACACCACTGCTCTGGTGAAGAAGGCCCAGTAGAGAACATACCTCCTCAGAATCTTAAAGAAAAACAATCTCATGTCCTACCAATGCTCAACAGAGAGCATTCTTACATACTGCACCTGTACTTGGTTCTCTAGTTGCACAGTCACAGATAGAAAAGCACTCTAGAGGGTCATAACCACAGCCCAGAAGATCATCAGTCACCCTTTCTCATCAATGGAAGAACTATATAGCTCCCATTGCCTTAAAAAGGTAAATAACATTCTACAGGATTCATCTCATCCTGGACATAGTCTGTTTGTACTGTTGCCTTTGGGCAAGAGATACAAAGCAATAAAAACAAGAACAAACAGACCAAAATATGGTTTTTATCCAAGAGCCATAACCATCCTAAATGCTGCAACCAAATAGTGTGACCTTGGGGAGTTGTGATGGATGTATGAGTGCTTTTAATTCTTTTTACCTTTTAAATGTATTTTATTTATTTCTAATTTTAGTTTGTTTTTTTGTTTTTCTCACACCTGGGATAGCTTTCAATTTCCTTGTACTATGTACAATGACAAAAAAGTATCTATTCTATTCTATTCTATTCTATTCTATTCTATTCTATTCTATTCTATTCTAAGTAACCACTGTTTTGGGGACCATTTCAATAATTTCCAAATATTCTCTCATGTCTTAAGATACTTTTTCCATACCTTTTGTATAACTTTGCATTTCCACTACATATTAAAATATGTTTCAATTTCTTTATTACATTTCCAGCATTTTTAGAGTATTGGAGATCTGCAGTAAGTAGTTTTCATAAAATCTTGAGAAAATTTTATACCTACTTTCTATTATCCCAAATGACATATTTTAAAGACCTTTCTTTTCAATTCCCCCCAATCCTCTTAATCTATCTTCCATATATCTGTCTTTCATACAGTTTTTAGAACTTACAGCTGTTCCCTCTATCAAAATTCTATAAGTTATTCTTCCTTCCTCTTTTTCTCCATCAATTTCTTTTTTCCAAAGCCTTCATAAATTCTTCAAGCTTGGTTAATTTTCTCTCCTCTAGTTTCAGTTTTTCACTCATTATTGGTCCCTCTCCAATTGCCTTAATTTTAAACAATTTAGTTCTTCTGTAAAGTTGGTTCTAATTTCTTTTTTGGTTTTAATTTTTCCTTTCCATTCCTCCCATTTGTATATCTGTTTTAAAAGTACTTTTCAACTTCTTAATTCCATATTTTGGGGGATTTTCCAATTCTGTTACTGGGGTTTAGGGAGATCTTCCAGGACTAATCTGTCTACATTTATTCCATCTCTTCTTGACATTCTGTATAAAGGGATTCTGAATCTTTTTTATTGTTTTGTTTTTAGATCTTTTTAAACCAACAGTTTTCTTTTGTCCTTCCGGTTTCACACAATTATTAGAGTTCAGTATCCTTCCATATTATCTCCTTATTTTGTACTACAATATCTGGGATAACACTTAACTGAATTGCTGCATAATACAGTATTTTTTAACATCTCCTCTCTCTTCTCTCCATTATAATATTCATTTATTATTTTTGTAACTCCTTTAATACTTTCTCTAAAAAATTTCAGTGGAATCATCCTAAACATAAAATTAATTTCATGTAGTTTCTTCATTTTACATAATACAATTCTACTAAACCAAAAAAAACTTCAAACTTTTGTATTTCTCCAAATTTCCTTTGACTTTCTTTTTTTATCCTATGTTTCTTTAATTCTTGTACTGTATTTCTTCTGTAAAGTCTACACCTAGATATCTAATACTTCATGCCTCCCTAAATTTAGTTTTTTTCTATTTCTTATCTTGAATGATTATAAAACACCATTTCAGATTTATTCCAGTTAATTGCTAATCCAGATATATCTTCCAGATCAGGGGTGCCCAAACTTTTGTAAGGAGGGCCAGATTTGGTGGCTGAGAATGTGTCAGGGGCCGCTTGCTCCCCAACCCTGCCACCCACTGCAAGCCCCACCCACTGACCCCTTGCAACCCCAACCACAGGAAGGAAGGCGGGGACCAAGGAAGGAAGGTGGAAACCAAGAGAGGAAGGAAGGAAAGTGGGGAACAAGGAAGGGAGGGAGGAAGGGAGGTGGGGACCAAGGGAGGGAAGAAAGAAGGAAGGTGGGGACCAAAGGAAGCACAGGGAGCCGTGGCCACAGGTCGCCCCTTGGAAGAGGCGATCTGTGTGACCTTGCACCCCCCAAGCTCCCCAGCGGTGTTGGCAGAAGATTTTTTTAAAAAAAACATGGGGCAAAGGAGGGGGAGGGAGGGGCGGGCCAGCCAGCTGCGGGCCACTCAGAATGGCCTGACGGGCCGGATTTGCCCCCCCCCCCCCGGGCCGGACTTTGGGCAGGCCTACTTTAGATGCTTTTGTATCCTATCTCAAACTTTTGTTGGGTCTTCTATCATTAATAATGTGTCGCCTGCAAATAGCACTTATTTTATTTTTCTTTTGGGCTCCTGTCCCTGTTATTATTTCACCTGTTCTTAGTGCATTTTCCAGTAATTCCATTATTAATGCAAACAGTATGGGGGATAGAGGGCATTCTTGTCTTGTTCCAATCTGTTGAATAGAATGTTGACAGTTTTTTTGCTTGCTTGTTTTAAATATTGGCTGACTACATTAGGCATGAAGTAGTTTCACGTCTAACACTTTTAAACATAGTGTACATGAAATTAAGAAAGCAGTGCAACATATTGTGTACATTTTCTAAATAATAATAATTGTTTGCTGTCAAGTTGATTTTATTTAATGCCAACGTCTTCCAGAGTTTCATAGGTAGAGGATACACATGTGTGGTGTGTCATGTGTATCCTCTACCTATGTCAACTGGGGTTAGGCCCATGAGAATGGCACAGATGCGCTCACTTAGGGTGGCCACACCCAGGGAGGCGCAGAAATCGCTCACGCGTAACTGCGCTTTCTCTGTGGTGGGCCCCACGCTTTGGAATCATCTCCCTAGTGAGCTGCGCTTTGCACAGTCCCCGCCCGCCTTTAAAAAGGCTCTGAAAACTTACCTTTTCAAAGAGGCATATGGTGACCTTTTTATTTAATTTTTTTCCTGCCGATGCCATCTTTCATGGAGGGTATTATCCCTCCTTATTTTATTAGTACCTTTTCCCCTTTTGTATTTTTTGTTGTTGTCTCGTTCTAATTGTAAACCGCCCAGAGTTCCGTTCGGAAGATGGGCAGTCTAGAAATATAACAAACAAACAAACAAACAAACAAATAAATAAATAAATAATTTTTTTCTTCCCAAGGACACCCTGGGGCTGTGCAATTTGCCCTGGACTATACCAGCTGGCTGTTCTCCCAGAAGAGACAGTGGGGAATTGAACTCCCAGTCTCTGCCTCTCCAGCCAGACACCTAAATCACTGAGTTACTGAGCCAGCTGGATTTTCTAAAATTATGTGGAATTCATACATTTTGAGTTCCACCACCACCACCACCACCAAAATACATTTACAACTCAAGCTTTAACACATTGTTGGCACATTTGAAGAAGGCCATGGACAAGAAATCATTGTTCACACACCACCTTATAAGTTTCATCACGCGACTTATAAAACCCCAATTCAGCCTATATTTCTTTTATATTGTGTTAATGTCTGTGGTAAAAAAAAAAAAGGTTTAGGATGGCTTTACACCGATAGATTGAATTCTTCTGATAAGTTAAAAGAAGTGTTCCTTGCAAATTTTAAAGAGTTGACTTTAAAAACACCAATTTTTGCTTATCAAAATTGGGAGCAGGAGACAATGATTGGTGCTTTTTTAGGACTTAAGTGAATTTGACTTTAATTGTATTTGAACAAATTGTCTTTCTTTGTACGGTTCTTTTTCCATACCTGAAAAGGATCTTGTTTTAGGAAAAATAGAAATTTGTTTTTATATCATCCCTAGGACTTGTGTTAGATGCAAAACAAATAGTAATAATAACTGGTAGGACAGGGGGCCCAAGCGGATGCTTAGAAGAGAGCATTGACTTCTGGTCGGGGAGGAGAAATGAAAAGATTTAATCAAGAACAGGATCAGGCACATGTAGGTTCTTGCTAATATCCCAGGCATAAAGAGGCATCATGGAATTATGAGACCTTCTAATGCAGTGGTGGTGAACCTTCAGCACTCTAGATGTATTGGACCACAGCTCCAAGAATTCTGAGCCTAGATTGCCAATGACAAAGGATTGTGGGAGTTGTGGTCCAGAACATCTGGCATGCCAAAGGTTCGCCAACACTGTATCTGATGGCTGATAATAGTGAAGCTGGAGGAGCAGCCCATGAGCAAGGATATGTGAGAGCAGGAAGATGAGGATTTGTTGTGCTGTAAAGGTAATTTAATTTAAAGTTGAGGTATTTTGTGCTGGGCTTGAGAACAGACAGGAAAGCAATAGAGAGAGTTAAAGATGAGCCTAATCTCTAAATGATAATATAAAATACTTGTGGCAGAAGACAACTTAAGATTTGTGACTGGGCTAAGCTGGTCCCTGTAAGGAGTCCACAAAGAGTGTGGTTTCGGTAGCCATGACGAGAATTGGTTTGATCTTCTGCAGAGGTCCTCAGAAACAGCTGGACTGTGGTGTTTTACTAGCCATTATAGAAGAAAGGGACCTGGCTGAGTAACTAGGGCCATGGTCACACCTGGGTTTTGATCCTGATCTTCTGAAGGTCCGGCTTTTCCTCTTCGTCCCATCACGTGATTTAAATGTGGGACAAGAGTTCCCACGTAAAAAGCTGTTGTTTTTTTTAAATCTTAAAGTGCAGTTCAGCCCCCTTGGCCAGCAGGTGGCGCTAGCATTTGAAAAAAACGGACCACTTGGCTGGGGGAAATTAAAACTTGTAGGACCGAGTAGAGCTTCCTGTTTCTCCGAAGGTGAAAAGCAATTAACAAAAACAGCGCCGATCGGCCCCAGGAACAGCTAGTCGGTGCTATGAAAAAAGAAAGAAAAAGAAACCCGGATCATCTGCCTGGTCTCACAGAGTCTGCCTCCTTAAAAGCTGGATTTTCAAAGTGAGGTAAAAATTTCCCTACCTCCTGGGTGAGTCACAGAAACCTCGCTTAAGGGATCATTACCGGGTTTTCTTTTTCTTTTCTTTTTTCAAATAGCCCGGTGGCCGTGGGGATGGCATTTTTAGACACAGGTTATCTGGTAATTTAAACTGCTTTTAAAGGGACGTGGGACCAGGGCCTAAGTGTACAGAGAGCAAAGGAAGATGGTAATTATGGTATATATGAAGAGGACATCTCAGCAGTGGAAGGTGAATGTCTGCCTCATTAGCACCACCCCACCAATGGCTATAGATTTCTACATCCAAGACAGCAAGGTTTTATAAAAAGAGGTTAGAAATGTAGGCTTTTTAGAGTTGGCTTTTTGCAGAGCAATTTAAAAACAACACATACACTCTTCTATTTTATTTGCACCCTATTTATCTAAGTGTTTCTGCATGCAAAATATACTTGTTACACTGAAATCAAACATCATCACATCCTTTCAATGTAAATGAGCATATTTTGTTAATTAATCATTAAAGTGAAACAGTGCATAATGTCCATTTGCAAAAAGGCAGTGACTCATCGAGGTCTAATTATTCTGGGTTGAATCCAGAGGGGTTTTTCCCCATTAGTAGCTTCCCGAGTGATATTCTTGGAATTCCCTCTCCAATACTGGAGATGTATTTCCAAGTTATCTTGTTTCCTCCATTAGTAGTTTGAAGAGTACCAATAACATTTGTCCGATCACATTTGTCCCAACTTATGCTGGTTTGTTTTTATCCAAAAGGTACATACAGGAAAACAAATATATGTGTGTGTTTTTTTCAACTAGTTTTCAGAGAAGTTTGAAAAAAACACCATTTAAAAATCCTAACCTTATTTTTTTTTCATTTAGTGTTTTTGTTCGTTCATTCATTGAGACAGGTTTTTTCTTGGCGAACATGTAGTAAATACCCTTAAGGAACAATATAGCTTTTCATTATTTTTGCTGACTTGAAGTATGTCTCTGGCCAAGACAACTTTCTGCCTTGCTGATATAATTAGGCCCATTAGAAAGACCAATTTATCTGGCTTTCTTTCTTTCCTTCATCCATTTTTTTCACTGAGACATCAAGATATGATTCAAGAAGTGTGTGTGTGTGTGTGTGTGTGTGTGTGTGTGTGTGTGTGTGTGTG
>JAHTLZ010000010.1:41351162-41439766 GCA_023846285.1 Phrynocephalus versicolor
AGAGAGAGAGAGAGAGAGAGAGAGAGAGAGAGAGAGAGAGAGAGAGATTGTAAAATACATGTTTAGGATATTTCATTAATGGTTCTGCTAGCACAGATGTTATTAGTTTGCTCCTTATAGTGGGCAGTATAGAGGAAAACGAAAACAGAAGCTGGACTTTCCAACCTCCTCTAAATGCTAGAGTCCTTTCTGTTCACTTGGTTTCTGTGAGGACTAGCTGAACATGGAGCTGCTTTACATGTTACACAGTTGCAAACCTAGTTTTTTTCATTGCTTGAAGCAAATTCTGACTGTTTACAGTATTACATGCATGTTTCCTCCTATTACTTTTGTTCACAATCAATTTTTTTACGTATTACTTTCTACCAACATGTGTGGATTTGTTCTCCTTCCTCCTTCCTATGTGGCTTGTTTGTACATTGTGCTCATTCTTCATATTATGAGTGCTTGAATATGACTGCTGTTTGAACAAAGTGATGGTGTCAGAGCCAAACTAGACAAGACGTTAATTGCATCAATGCAATTAACATGTGATTAATATGCATGTTTTTATTACAGAAAGAGTAGCTACAGGGAAGCCTGGGTTATTTCGTGAATGTGGGGCTGCAAAGAGAATGTTTTCTCTCTCTTTCTCCCTCCTGCTTTTTTCCTGCCATTGTCCTTATTTTAAAAAATGCCTCTCCTAACTTTTTGTTTAGATTTCAAGAGAGGCTACCACTAATACTGTTGGAGATTTGCCTTGGGATCCAAATATTGCCTTCAGAGATATATTCAAAGATTGTGGCATGACAAAATATTAAACTCTCCTGCAACACAAAGTGTCAATAATCCCCAGCTTGTATGCCGAGCGACTGTTTACATAACAAAAATATCCATTTAAATTACTTTGACTTAACTAATGCTATGCTTTGTTTGTGTGTTATAATTTATTTCTTTACTGCCTTTTGGTCAAAAGTGGTCCCAAGATGACTCCCAAAAGTTAAAACAAAAATACAAAATTGAAGCTAAAGCAGCTTTTCTTTATTAAGATATTCCAGTTAAGAACAGGGGATTAGAAGAGGCATTTTAGAACATTAAAAGGTAACATGAGAGCCACAAAGAACACACAAAAAGAAAGAAAAATCCATTACGAGAGGTGGAAAGTAACATGGAAAACGCTGGTGTTCTTATGGAATCAGTCAATGCTTTTCCCTTTCTCTGCCTCCCTTCCAGGAGGGAGAGCAGTGAGTTCCACCTTCCAGAGTGGCAGGAAATGATCACCGCTCCCAGGAAGGGGCCACTCCTCTCATGGCCCTCCCTCCCCAAGCTCCATGGTCACCAGAAAGAAAGGAAAATGTCCCCAGAAGGAGGAAGAGGAGGCTCATGCAATGGGGGGGAGGGGAAAATGCCAAGGGACATACAATGGGAGAGAGGGTGGAAGCCCCCAAATCCCCCTGGGATACCCCCAGCCCTTGCATCCCTTCCTCCTCCTGTTTGCTCCATGTCCTGAGGCTGAGCCGGTGAGAGCAAGCTTTCTCCTCCTCGCCCGGCCCCCACTATTGCTGCCACCTCCTCACCCACTCCCCACCTCTGCTGCTGCTCCACCTTCTCCTTGCCCCACTGGGCAGAAGAGTTTGCCAGGCCCCGGTGGCAGCCAAAGCCGTGTGCCACTGCCAGAGGCTGAGCTGGCCGGCACACCTGCTGATATTACAATTAATATACCCGCCCAGAGTGGCCTTTGTTGCTAGATGGTTCAGTATAGAAATCAAATCAAATCAAATCAAATCAAATCAAATAAATAAATAAATAAATACCCACAAAGGAGACAGAGGAAAATTAAAATTTTAAAACCTGAAAAGTCAATGTTTTCTATAAGACAATGTTTCCCTTAAAACAGAAGGTATATAAAAGCATAATAAAATCATGAAAAGAAGTAATTACACTGTAATCCTTTTGCATTCCTTTTACTCGTGTAAAATTGGGAAGATTTGTGTCTCCATCTACTTTTACTTGTATTTATTAATATATTGGCGGACAATATTGTTTGGCTCTAGAAAAACTGCATGGAAAGGGATCGTTGAGAGGCTGGTTTCCCTGTCCTTCTAGCTTCTTAATATTTAATCTCATAAAGAATTCCTATGTTAGTAGCAACACATTTTTTTGGGGGGGAGGGGAGATTTCACCTCTACCTCCTCAGTGAGGACTAGCTTCTCCTTTTACCCTTGGAGTTGTCTTTTCCAGGGGCTGTGCATCTTGCTAGATGGTGAAGTGAGTAGGTCTTGTGCCTGCCTCATTATGCATACATTTATCTGCCTCAAAGCTAGTGCTGAAACCCAGTGTTGTAAAAGTTTATTTTTCCCCTCCTGCCTCTCCAAACCACAGATCTGCTGTTCAACATTTTTGAATGGTCCACTAGAACCCTAGTTATATGTTCATATTTTAAAACCAGGCTTCAAATTAGCATACTGTTAATTGGAATGCACTGTCATACTCAATTGTTCCATGGGAGTATAGATCAATCCGGCTGTGAACACTTTTCCCATTGATGTTTTGTTTCATTATTAGATTCATTAAGTACAAAGCATATTTTTAAGTTTCTCAAAACAAACATACATCAGTATAATTATGATTTTGCAAATGTTACTTTTTCTAATTATTGTTCTCTAGAAATTACGAATTAGCGTAGTGATTAAACGTGCAATTAATATTTCACTTGCCTGCTATGTTTGCTTTGTTACTTTGTCTTCCATTTGTTTTTTAAGTCTTTAATAATGTAGAAGTATTTTAAACTATAGCAAAATATCTGATTATTCATCTCCATTTTTAAAAAACTATAATGAACTAATGCATGCTAGTTCAGATGATCATGTACTTAAAAATGCTGCAGCTTGTTTTGGTTGGGATAGTTGCAGACTATTTGTTGTTATTGTTGTTCATTTGATTATTGAAATGAAGAACACCTCATGTTCATTTGCATCCCACCTTTCTGCTCCCATGGAACTCATCAAGTTGACTTCTCGTGCATGTCTCCCATGTAAGCACTAAACATACCAAAACCTGCTCAGTTTCAGCAAAACTGCTGAATTAGGTGGCTTCTTATCATACTCTTAGAACAGGCATGTTCAAAGCCTGGCCTGGGAGCCAAATGTGGGCCATTTTCACATTTTGAGTGGTCTGCAGCCTTTTCTCCCTGCCACCTGCTCAGCCTACTCACCCCTGGCTCTGTTGCTACAGCTCTACAACCATATGTATCCCTGAGTCCTGACATGTCCAGCCTACAGCTCCCTTCGCAGCTCAGTGTGCTCTCTAGCCCTCTGCAACTAACATGGCAGGATCACTGCCGGGTGGCTTCCCCTGCCCCCACCTCGGGTTCCTCTCTGCTCTTTCTTTCCCACCCTGTTGCTCGCTGTCATTTTCCTGCAGAAGGACAATGTGGCACTGGCCTTTTGTCTCCTGTAGGTTCAGCAGCCCTTGTTCTCCATTGGTTGCCCATGGAAGCTCTCAGGAAAGTGGGACTAGGTGGTGGTGGTAAGCTCAGAAAGCTTCCCTGCGCAGAGGTGGGAAAATGCAGAGACTGGGACCGGCCCTTGGGAATGGGATAAGAGGGTGTCTGACCAGGTGAAGAATGCTTTTTGTTCCTCACATAATTCTAAAATGGGGAGGGGGACAGTCACAGTGTAGAAGAAATTGCTGAACACGCTTGTTCCCTCCAATATTAAAATTATCAATAGGACACAGCAGGATGTTATCCATTTAATATATACATATCTCCAGACCCGTCACTGGGAGAAGGAAGGTAGAGTCAAAATTTCAAAAATGGACCTGCAGCTGTATCAATGTGATGGATCAAAATACTATAGATGGGAATTGATTTGGGAAATGTTAATTTTGTTTACTCACAAAAAATGAAGTAAAAAATTGAAAAGTTTGAGATGATGTTGGAAGTCCGTCCGTCTGTCCATCCATCCATCCATCCATCCATCCATCCATCCATCCATCCATATATATACAACCATTTTGATAATTTAAGTTTGTACATGTCTACTAAAAAAAAGACTTTCAATTCCCTTTGGGACATATTTCCAGATAAATGTGTATAGGATTGTTGATTTGCTTGATAAAATATTATAGCAAGAGAAAACAGGACTTATACCACTGTGGACGCAATAAATTGCAATAAATCGATTATGAACATTAACAAAGAACCACGTGAGGATGAGACTAAGTGACTTTCACCTGTGTGACATCTTGAGCATCAAAACCACTGTTTTTGAGCCAGACCTGGCCTATATGTAATGTAGCCAAGAGCTCAGCATCACCCTTCACATTACTGCAGTTATTTATTTTGTTTTTCATAAAATAGTTCATTTGCATTTAATATTATTGGGCCAAAGAATTTTAGACTGAATGTTTGGCTCCCACAAATGTTCACCTCACCAAATCTGGCCCTCGTTGCAAAATGTTTGGACAACCCTGTCTTAGAACAACTTGTTTCCAAACCATCTGCCACCTGACAACCAGACTGTTGTGCAAACTGGACTTTTAAGTCCAGTCGTAGGCTGCTTTGCGAGATTCATACCAAAACTACTGACTTTCTGGACACAGACTTGAGCAGATCATTTGGCCAGTTCTCATACTGTTTTAAGTCTTGCCAGAATATCATGAAAATGGCTTATATGTTTCAATGTCATTAGACGGTGCACTAACTAAGCCATCAGAACACTATATAATTTATAACGTACCTTGATCATTCCGCCTGTGAGGCCTTTCACAGGTAACCATCGGTGCTAATTTTTGTATGCACTGTGATCCAGATGATTTATTAGGCACAAATAATTTTCTCGCTCTGTATATCTTTCAAATAGTTTGCCCCAGAAGCATAGAAAATTACTCTTTCTTAGAAAATTACTCTTTCTTCCTTCTTATTGAATATTTGAGCAAAATTATATGCAAACACTGGAATCTTGATCATGTAATAGAAATGTTGCAATAAATGAAGTCTTAGGGTCTTAATACATCTATGGAATACATCTTCAAAAATGAACAGTCTTAAAACTATAAATATATTTAATTCTATATTATAATAAATTGCATAGTCATATTCAGTTGAAACACCATGCTTACCAAAGCAGAATTATTTCTCCATTCATAGATTCACATATTTAATTTGCTGCTAGAACAAGGTAAATTCTTACTGATTTTGCTAGGGCAGAAAAAGTTGGATGATTAGAACATGTAGATAGTTGTTATTTTGCTACCTTAGTGGAATGAATGATTTTTGCTGTTGGGTTCTCTAAAATAGTGATCTGCATTAATTTGCAATGAGCTCTGCTAACTTTGCTGAGCCTATAGCCTTATACATGTATTTTACTATTTTGGCAAAACTAACTGTAACATCTAACTGGCTATATGTTACTGTTCAAACCTCTATTTTATGGTCACTTTCCACAAATTTTAAGGTTAGAATTCAGGTATCCCCTCAACCATTACACATAAGCTCAAACTTTGACATCATTCCCATCAGGTGAATGTGGATATGTATCGCATGTAGGTTATCTCTGTTGTTAAATAGTCCAGATCAGAAATCTTGACAGCTACATGGCTGTGATGAACTGTGAACCTGGATGAAAGAGATGATTGGATCATAATCTGGGAAGAAAAGAGCCCTGTATCACAATGTATGTGCCCTTGCCTACTGTGGTCCGTTGATTTATCTTTTTCCTTTTGAATCCAGTATTCCCATACAGTTCTTATTTCTTCAATAGAACATAGTTCTGAACTATAATGTGGATTGACTGTTCCCCAAATATCAAGAAATAAATAATATTTATAACTTTTTTCCCTCTTTAGGTCCTTCAAATCATCACAGCCAGTCAACTCTGAGACCACCTCTTCCTCCACCTCACAATCATACTCTGTCCCATCATCACTCTTCAGCCAACTCCCTCAACAGGAATTCCCTAACAAATCGACGGAATCAAATCCATGCACCAGCTCCTGCACCAAATGATCTGGCTACCACTCCTGAATCTGTCCAGTTACAGGACAGCTGGGTGCTAAATAGCAATGTACCACTTGAGACCAGGTAGGCTATCAAGGAAAAGTTGGTTTTTAGTAGAATGTTGAGACAGTGGGTGAGAAAAGATGTCTGAAAAGTTTTCCAAGATAACTAATCAATATTTCGACTTTTCATTTCAATAAGGAAGGATTTATATTTCTTTGGAGTTTAAATGCTCATGATCAGAAGGTTCTAAACTAGACTTAAATGCTTCATAAGCTTATAAATACAATTCAGCTAGAAATTTAAAGACTCACTGGTTACTGTGCTATCATCATCTCAGTGTCTTTAAAGGGTTTCAAACTGCATTGCATCCATGGGGGGCGGGGAGAGAGAACTAGAGCTAATTCAAAATTAATTAAATGCAGAAAAATAAGTGAATAATAAATAAATTTAATACATACTGCATATCAGCACTTAACTTTTCACTTGCAACTTTTGGAAGTAGTATCAACAAATTGGTAGTTTCTAAAGTATTTGTTTGGTTAGAGAAATTGGGGTCATTCTACTTAGTGCTTCTTTCTGTTAACAGTTTATTTATCAGGCCGTGCACCCAAAATTGTACTAATGTCACATGTTTTATTTCAAAATGCAGAATATTACAAGGGTATGTTGACTCACTACTACTGATAAATTATGCATTTGGCCCTTCTTGAAGTAATAAACAGACTAATTTGAAATTAAGCGTTTTGGGAGAGCTAGAAAAACAATCTCTGATCCAAGACTGACAGAACTATAATTTTAATTTATATTTCATCCAACGTGCAGACTCACTTAAATCCCTCTTGTATACACTGTCAGTTTGATGCCTGTAGGGCAAACAGCAACATTTTAAAAGGTGCTGTGTTTCTTAACTGGTGACAGAACAAAAGAAAGAAACTTTCTAAAGTCTGCTATTACTGAACTCTCTCTGTTATTATTTTGTTTTGTTTTTTCGCGTTCTTGTTTCATCAAAATTTAGCTTCACTTCATATGCACACAAAATTGAGATTTTTCGTAATTTCACTGGTTATACATAGGTTAGACCACGGGCGCCCAAACTTTTTGTAAGGAGGGCCAGATTTGGTGGCTGAGAATGTGTCAGGGGCTGGTTGCTCCCCGACCCTGCCACCCCACTGCAAGCCCCACCCACTGACCCATAAGCCCCACCCACTGACCCCTTACTACCCCACCCACAGGAAGGAAGGTGGGGACCAAGGGAGGGAGGGATGAAGGTGGAAACCAAGAGAGGAAGGAAGGAAGGTGGGGAACAAGGAAGGGAGGTAGGGAACAAAGGAAGCACAGGGAGCCTGTTTAAAAAAACATGGGTCGAAGGAGGGGGAGGGAGGGGTGGGCCAGCCAGCCTCGGGCCACTCAGAATGGCCTGACGGGCCGGATTTGGCCCCTGGGCCGGACCTTGGGCAGGCCTGGGTTAGACTATGTCAGTATTCTTGGTAGACTATGGCTAAGCTGCCTGGTCTCCTGCCCATTGCCAAGGAATACACAGACATAGTTCTGGAAGGAAAAGGACATGATTTACAGGGTTACAGCTGTGGGTGATGGCTCATCATTGGGATGGATCCAGTGCTTCAAGAGACCTGCCTGCCTCTTGATGCTGCCAGCCATCACTGACCCGCTGATGATAATCTGCATGGGGTGACAGTCCATGGAGGTAACATGATCATATGCCACTCCTTGCCACCTGGGGACAGTGGCGTGCCTCCAGCCTCTAACCTAGGCCAAATCCATCCTGTCCCAAGCTCCCAGGAATCCCTTAACATACAGTGGCCACCAGACTTGCCAGTAGCCCATTGACACCAGCTGGATCCATGCAATCCCCAAACCACCATGCTAAGAAATTAATGGAAGCCAGCCCAAGTATAACAATGCCCCAATGATTTACAATTGAACTATATACAACCATTGGATGGGTAGGGGAGAAGGGAAGCTACCTTGCCTCAAAGTGACTGAGCAGCAACTCTAGCCATGTTATGTTCTCAGGGGTTGTGTAGGCCAGAAAGGAGAAACTCCTCCCCAGCCTGCCCACCCAGGCCAAATTTCATGCCTTTCCTCCAAACAATGGGAGGACCTGTGCTCACCCTGTGCTCCTGTGCTCACCCAACTGTGCAGCCAGCGCAATTTTTCCCATGCACCCAAGCCACTGCTCCACCCAGAACAGTGACTTGGGTAGCTGACTCCATTGCACCCCCGGGGTCTCAGAGGAGCTAAAGGAAATGAAACAAGCTAGGAGAAGGCTAGAGAGCCTTTACCCTTCTAGCTCGAAATAAATCGGCGAGATGACTTATTGGGTTGAAACTTGGGCCACTCTTTATTGAATACAATGCATATCCATAGGTATTGCTGAGAAGGGATAATGCAGGGAACCATTGACCCTGAGGTTTCCAGGACAACTCACCCAAAAGCATTGTCAATGCGGGTGAGTTCTGCACCCCTTCAGTGGCACCATCTCAGGGCGGCACCACTGCCCTAGAGCGTTGTCTGGCAGTGGTTATGGACAGAATGAAGGCAAATGGGCGGAAGGTAAATCCTGAGGATATGGAGCCCCTGCTATGGGAGGGCACTTTGATCAGTTAGGAGATTCATTTCCTGGTCATAATGGAGTCACACACTCCCCAAGAAGGATCAGGGCCACAGTCTGGATGTGCTTTTGGACCTGGCCCTTTCAATGGAAAAAAAGATTTTGTCCATAGCCAAATCTGCTTTTTTCCATCTGAGGTCGATTGCACATCTCTGCTCCCTTCTTGACAGGAAGTCCCTAATAGCACTGGTTTATGTGTTGGTGATCTCAGGTTGTCCTCCCAGCCCGCCTGCACCTCTCAATCCTTGATGCTGTGGATGGCTGCTCCAAAAGAAGCCCAGAGGGTCATCCACTAGAAGACAGGCCTTCTTGGTAGTGGCTGCCCCAGTGTGGAACTCTTTTCCTATGGAGGTGTGGTTGGCCTCCTGAGTTTCCAAAAGCAAGGACAAAACTCATTCCTTTTCAATATTAATTTTATGTTTATGCTGCCCATCATTTGCCAAAAGAATTTCCATTTTTATTTGTCTATTTCCAAATGTGTATGTTTTTATATTTCCTGGAAGCCACCCAGAGTAGTAGCCTGTCCTCTAATTGGGCGAAGCACACATTTAAACAGATTTAATAAATAAAATTAGGATGATGATAATGATAAGTAAAAGTCCTGGGATACTTTGCTGCTGTGTAAATTTAGAAGAGAATGGAACTCATATAAATGCCCCAGTGCTCTGATAGCCTTCTCTTGGAGCATCTGTTCTTGCAGTAGTTGTGAGATTGGTCTTGCAACTGGTTATTAAGTGAGGAGCCTGCTGGTATGAAGGAGCAACTTGATGATTTCCCCTTCCATTCCATGTTTAAACAACAGGGTGGTTTGTTTTTATCTACAAACAAAAAATCTCTACAGCAGCTCGCCACTTCTTTTAGCAAGTATGTCTTGAAGTCTCTGGAGATACCTTTTCTTTTCCTGAGGATGGGGGGGGGGATGTGTGTATTCATTATATCCTTAGCAAAAGTTTGGGGATGAACTGCTGGACCTACGTTGTGTCTCTGTAGCTTGTTCTGTAAAATATTCGTGGCAAATTTAAACATGAATTCCTTTTATCATTTTCTTTCACACCTGACAAAAGTACCACTGAATAGCAGAGATGAAATATTGAAGGAAATTAATGTTAGGAACGAAAGGTATAACCAGAAGTTATTGACAAATCCTTACCTTTCTCAAGTCTGATGCGTCTCCACCCCACCCTGAGCTCCAGTGGTGTTGAGCAACTCTGGCACTTAGCAAAACAAGCCAGCTTTTATTCCATAAATAACTTTTGTTGAGAGTGTATGGCTTCATATGGGAGAGTATCTGCGAAAGGCTTGAGGGAAGCTGAGTACAAGGCAGAAAAGGGATGTTTTTAGAAAATGAAACATCTGATTGGATGTATCTGTAGTCTGGTGAAAGAAAGAAAGAAAGAAAGAAAGAAAGAAAGAAAGAAAGAAAGAAAGAAAGAAAGAGAGGAAAGAAAGAAAGAAAGAAAGAAAGAAAGAAAGAAAGAAAGAAAGAAAGAAAGAACTGAGCTGTATGCCCCAGAAGAAGGGAAAAATGGGCCACAACATATTGAGCTTGGGTTTTTTTTAGGACCATCTACTAAATACCCATGTTCTCTGTTGTTTACATCTTAAGACTGTGGTTTCTCCTACAACATTACAGTATCTCCACCTACATTGATCTATTTCACTTTATTTAGATGTTTGCATTGCACTCCATTTCTACTGACAGTGCTTTTGGTGTATGTGTGTGTGTGAGGGAGGGGGGGGGAGAGATAAAAATAAAAATGAAACCACAAGTTTACACTAAACCAGGCAGATACAGTATGTTTTTGACTCTGAAGTCTCTGAATCCTCCAATAATTGCCCAAAAAAAGGTTTGGAGAGTTTTACCCTGCAGACCTGTACTTATCGACACCTTCAGACACAGTCATATTTCACTCACTTGGAGAAGGGCTTTCCTCCAACGCGGCATAGCTTAGCTGTAGCCTACCTTTCTGATAAAAAAAAGGAAGCTGCACCAGTGCTCCTTTGGAGTCCAAAGGCTTCTGGGGAGAAATGTCTAGTCTCACTGACCATTGCACTACTTACTTATTGGGCAGCAAGCCATATGATGGCAGATGAGAAACTGACTCAGTCATATTGATTTTTGATCTATGACCTGCCTTACTTTTCCATCACCACTCCCCTTACATTATTATTTAACATTTCTCCATTTTTCGTATTAATTGAATGACACATTACAGATCATTTCTTCCCCTGTTTTCAGATACTTGCGAAGGTTTTGTAAACCAAAACATGTTTGCCCAATAACATTATGTTCTGCTGAAATGACACACCTAAGAGACATGAATAGATGATATGTCCAGTGTGCGTTTTTAAACAGCAGGAAAATTTCTCGGATGAAGGTAGGCAGACTTTGTTGCAGCATGCAGTGAAGTTTTCTAAGACTGCTCTCAATTCATTCCAGGATTGGTTTTCCTGTCTCTTATCTATGATTTAAAAAGACAACATGGGTCCCACTTCAGCAATGTTCTTAATTACATGTGATTTTTTTTTTAAAAAAAAGAGAGCTACTGGCAACATATCCACTTCTTTTTAAGCTTTATCAAAATTTTGTCTCTTCCTTTCCACCACCATTTCTGCTTATGCTTGTTTATCAGCAGGAGCTGAAAAATGCCAGGACTCTTTCACCCGAGAATTTGCTTTTTGGCTTTTGCCGACTGCATTGACATTCTGTTCCCTGTTGGCTGCTGATTGTTCACGTTGCAGTGCACTTTAATTTTGCACTTTTCTTGGTCCTCCTTGAAAAGTGGCAGCTTATTAATCTCAATGTTGGGGCTCCTCAGAAGAGCCTATCCCCTCTTGTCACGAACGTTGCATATCTATTAGGAAGAGGTGTCTTGTTTTGATTCTATTCTGCACGCTTCCCACCCTTCTTAACACAAAATGATGGGGGCTGTATGGGGAATTTCTCCCCAGATATCCAGAGGAAGATGCCGGCAAAGTCTGAGGAACCATGTCCGAATGAAATAAATGTGTTTATCCCCCACACACGCCTCAAGTGGACACAAAGTGATACATTAATGGCATGTCTCAACAACTATTTCACATTTGGTTTTGGTTTTGTAAATTCTTGAGATGATCTATGTCAATGTTTCCACAGGATGAGCAAACGTGCCTTGAAGTGAAACTTTGTGTACACGTGACCGAGGAGCTTTTTGAGTTCTTTGGTTATTTGATGTTGCACATGGTATTTTGCCTTTTGCACATTGCCAGGTTAAAAGGCACCTTATCCTTGCAAAATATACCCTTTTCCTGGTTTGTTCTTCTCAGTTGATTGCAAGGCAAGCAGCCACATAATGTACACTTTGATTTAGGTAATTTAATTTGATTTAATTGAAAATAGCAAAAATATCCCCCCCCTCCTTTTGAAGACTTCAGTATTTTTGAAAGCTTCTTTCTGAGAGCTACAATGATGGTTGAATGCTCTGCAGTGCAAGTTTACTCCATTGCCGTCAATGTATTAAGCTCCTTTGTTATGAAAGCCACACATGGTGCCATTTGCAGATGCCAGTCAAAGGCATAATGGCTCATAAATAAGGGCGACTCAAGAGCTGTTACAGATTTTTCTTTAAAAGGATATTTGTCAAAGATTACTTGATGTCCTAACACCAGTTCTGATGCCTGCCTGTCGTGATTTATATTTATGTGAATTGAGTCACCATTGCTGAAATTAGTAGTGCTTAAGACTGGGAAGAAAGGAAAGAAAAGTTTAAATAGCAAAGATAAGTGAGGGCTCTTCCAGAAACACTGCAGGTGTATCTTCTCTTTCTATTTGCCAATCAGGAATGTTTTGTCAAATACAGTATTTCTTTCTATCTTCAGTAGAACACAGACAACGGACAGATATTCACTTCCAAGCTTCCTCATGATTTGCACCCTTGATTTGGTTTTTATCTCAGTTTTAAATGAGTATAAGTGATGTTCTGCATGTGAATTTAGGAGTATGTGTATGGATGTTTTGTTCTTAAATGGTAGATTTTATGTCTTGGATTTTTATACTGGGGTGTGTGAATGAGCTGACTGGATGGCACTTTTAATCTCGTTGTATTTATACAATGACAATAAATTCCATTCCAATTCCAATTCCAATTTAGGAATGGAATAGCGCTTACACAGGGAAGTAGGAGCCATAGATCATCTCATCTCCGCAGTGGGAACTGTGGCAGAAAACCTGGTGGTGCCATGAAAATCAGATGACATTGTAAATTGATGAATATATTTAAACAACAATAATAACAACAACTTTTAAAATGCAAAACTGTAAAAGGACCGTATGGATCTTCTAGTCCAATCCACTCTCAAGGAGGGACAATGGGGAATAATATGGATTACCATGCATGATTGCGTTGACTGATTTCATAAGAACACCAGTGTTTTCCATGTTAATCTCCATCCCTCATAATGGATTTTTCTTTTATTTTTGTGTGCTCTTTTGTACCTCTGCTGTTACCTATTAATGTTCTAAGATGCCTCTTGTAAGTCCCTGTTTTTAAATTGAATATGTCTTAAATGTTCTGGGCAATATATTGTCACTCATTATTGAAAGTCACCACGGGTCCTTTTCTAAGGAAAAAGGTGGGGTAAAAATATTCAGAATGAAATGAAATAAATTTAGCTCCAAATCTCCAGCTCTGCAGCCAGACCTAATCCACTGAGCTACCCAGCCATTCAAATTAATTAAATTAAGAACCCCTTCCCTCTTAAATTCCCTAGGGATCCTTTTGCCCTTGCGAAGCCTTTGGGAACTTCTGGACGGGGATGCCTAATCTCGATCTGCTGGTGGGACTGCCAGTTACAGTTTTCTAATACTGAAGACCACTTCCCTTCTCCCAAAGCTGCGAAGGGCTTTCTAAGAGATTTGTGCAGAAGCTGAAAAATTGTATTGGTAGCTAAGCAGCTCTAGCAAATAGATGGGATTATTTCTCAGTGATATGCTGGGACAGGATGACCTTTGCCTTTGCTTATCTAATGCTCCCCCAACAACTGAGAATCCTGGCTGGGGTTTTCTCCAAGTAACTATGTTGGCTGGGGGGAGAAGGGGTCAGCAATTTAAATGGTCTTTGAGCCACCGATCCAAGCGCTTGAGTTGGTGGCTCAAAGACCTTTGAAACACTGCTGTTTCAAAGGTCTTTCAGGCACTGAGGACAGCTGCCTCTGTTTAAAGAGACAGAGTCTGTCAGTGCCTCAAATACCTTTTTTTTAAAAAGGGTTTTTAAAAAAACCTCCGCTTCTCCCCCCCCCATCACCATTGGGTGCGTAAAGGGAGAAGTGGAGGTTTTTCATTTTTTCCCTCTCTTCTGATGCAAGCCCTCATCAGGTAGCCAGTGGTCCACCTGTTGTGCAGGCCTGATTATATATATTAGGGTTTCATTTTGTTTTGTGATCACCCTGTCTTGTTTTGTTCCATTCTTATGGGTTTTTTTTTTTTAAAAAAAACTTCATATGAAACTAAATGAAACGGTTCCCCTGGGTCCTAGAGGCACCAGATTTGGTGACTTTAGGATGGCTGGGTAGGCAGTGATTGCACTGCTTACCCAACCGTTTTCTGAGGGCTCTTGCTGAGCTGTCTGTCAATGGTTCGACCCCTTTAAACCTGCCCCAGTCGGTACCAGAGTGTCCCCTTGGTGCCAACCGGGCCAGGTTTAAAGGGGTCCAGCCATTGACAGCTCGGCAGGAGCCCAAAAATGATGCAACAAAATGGTTTGTTTCAATGCAAAAACAACTGTTTTGTTTCATCTATAACGAAATGCTTCCTTGTTTCATTTTTTGTTACATAATGAAACGACAAAACAGCATTTTGTTTTTGGTTTCCTGCCCATCCCTTATATACAGTGATTTTTGGAAATAAAAAATTATCTCTCTCCACCACCAAATCCATTTTATTGGAGGAAGAAGCCATTTGGGACCAAGGAATGAAGAGAAAAATCTTACCTTCCTTAAAAATCGACATGGCTGATTATACTGCAAAATCAGTTTATTCAGTATAATATCTGGAAATGGATTTCAGCCAATATCTGAGGGAGAAATGAAGACATCTCACCAGGACTGTTTGCAATTTCTAATCCCACTTCGACCAAATCTTGTTCTTGACCTGTACCACTGCAAAAACAAAAACAAAACAAAAAAACCTATAATTAAAGCCCTCCATAAAGAACAAGAAAGCATTACCAAAATATTTCCTTGCTCTTCTTCCACACTAGAAGCTTAAGCCCTTCATTCTTTGCATAAATCCCAATAAGATAAAATTTTAGTGTGTCTAGGACTGGCACATTGGTCAATTAGCAAGTCAGATTAGGAATGTGAAGAATACTTGCTAAATTTCCCATTTTTACCAATGTAGATTGTCTCAACAAGTCATTTTGATGAGGAATCTCTCGAGATACTTTGTCTGCTCACAGAGGAGGAGGAAAAATTGTCATTACTTAAACCTCACACATGAGAGATTTATATTACTGTGTCAGATATTATCAGCAGATTGGTCAGTTGATAGTCTATTATTCGCTGAATATTGGTAAATTTTCCCAGAAGCCTTAGTACAGTGCGTATATTTGTTCTTGCTAACTTAAGCACGTATTACCACCAACTTCTTTCACTATTTATTACTTCACTGTTCATGGTCACTGTTAATAATATTGTATTTATTATTCTTTTATTTTTATAATAACATTTATCAAAACTGTTCATGATTAAAACATATTTTTGTTGTAAGAAAGTTAAAGCTTTAAAATTGTTTCAGGCTACTGGATTGGTTATGTAAAAAACCAAAATGTGCTGTTTATATATGTCCTGATAATGTGATATATAAGTTATAAGTTATATATTGTCTATATTTGCCATTAAAATTCTGACTCTAGCTTGATCTGCATGCACAGTGCTATGAGGATAGCCAGCCTGCCAATTTAATAATAATTGTGTGCCATCAATTCTGACTTATGCAACCCTTTCTAGGGTTTTTTAGGTAGAGAGTTCTCAGAAGTGGCTTACCATTCCCTTCTTCTGGGGGTGCTCTACTGTGCATTTTGCCCATAGGCACACACACAGGCTGTACTCCCAGGAAGCAGGGCTGTCTTAACACAAGGCAATGCTGGGCACTTGCCAGGGGGTGAGCATAGGGACTCCACACGAATCTATGTGAAGACCAGAATTTAACACTAATTTTTCAACCACCCACATAAACATTCAACTCTCCTGCTAACTCAGAAGTACTGAAGAGTTGATTAATAATAAATAATTCATAGTAATTTCATCCTGTGCCATCATTGTCAGTATGATTTACAATTTTATGTCATTTTTTTGTTTTTCAAGTTGTGTTATATTGTCCAAATGTTTAGATTGATTAATCTTTGCTGTACAGCATTTTTTTAAATGTTGAAGCACTTATTTTGCTGTGGGTAGTACCCATAAATATGTCAGTTTTATTGACAATGTATGTTTTTATTCCTGCAAGTGGTTGTGTAGGCAGGGTCCAGTGCACTGCTTTGCCCCTGGGGGGAGGGAGGGGGCTAAAATATTTTTAAGACGGCCCTGGAAGGAAGTGCAGTGAGGAATCAAACAATCTTCCTCTGGCTCCATGGCCAGATACTGTACCTTATCCAGCCAGTTCTTGAGCTGCCAATTGATGATGATGATGATGATGATGATGATGATGATGATGATGATGATGATGATGATGATGATGATGATGATGATGATGATGATTGTTATTATTATTATTATTTCCTATCTAAATCCTTGCAACAATATCAACTGCCTTTGCATAGAAGTCTTCTTTAGCTAACAACCTGCAACATGACTACCACAGCTCTGTATGTCGAGAATGTGGACTGGCAAGGAGTTATGGTATTTCTTTTATATTTTGCTTTTGCTTTTATATGTCAGGCACTTAACTGTGAGCTTCTGAATATGTGAATAGTTTAGAGGTTGAATGGCTTATCCTCGCTTGTTGGGATGTGTTTGACAGCAAAGAAAAGCATGTCCTTCTGGAAATGTAAACAAGTGTGAGAGTTTGCCCTCCTTGCAGGAGGTTATGAGGCTTAACTCAGTAATTAACATGAGAAGCTTTCATGTTTTCTTAATCCAAGACACAAAACAATAGCAAAATAGAAACTATGCCTCCACTGAAGGGCAGCCTATTATTAGCATTATGGGTCCTATTAATAACTAATTTACGGTATAGCTATTGTGGCATAGTACCACGGGGTCAGAAGTAATCGTAACAGCTCATTAAAAAAAATAATCTTCTTACTTTGGATGTAGAAGTACAGCTGGAGCTCTAAGAGAATTGTCTGGAACATAATGTTATTTTTTGTGCATGTAACATACAGTGGGATGGTTTTTCTACTGTTCACTGTAGGTGCACACACATAGTTGCTGGTTCATTGCATTCAGTTCTGAAATTAATCTCCGGATTAGTTTTTAAAACAAAAAGTCTACACCCTCCTTTTCACGTATCTGACAGCATTCCAGAGCTACCGAATGAGATTGCTTTCACCACATGCCGTTTTGTCACACCACAGTATCATCATGCCTAACGTCTATTGTATCTGCGGCGCATATCAATTACAGAAAAGTTTAACAATGTTGTATGTAACTAAGTTGTTGCTTGGTTCACTCTGCTGCATGCATGTCAGAGTAGGTCATCATGTGGTACATGGTCTCGCTGTTAGATTTGAATGCATACGTAACACAAACAATCCAATCATAGTCATCATGTGGTACATGGTCTCGCTGTTAGATTTGAATGCATACGTAACACAAACAATCCAGTCATATGCCGCGTTGCCTGATTTTTGAAGCTGTGCTATGTGGCAAGGTTGTGTTCCTTGAGGCAACACTACATTTTTTGATCTGTGACTAGATAGGTGAAGATAGTTACCCAACAGAACTGGGGCAGAATTTGCTACAAAAAGTACAAGTGTCAGAATCTGCCCTTTTGCAAGGAAAACACCGAATCCCTGGAAAATGAGCCGGTGTTAGGAAAAAGTTGTTTGATACAGTTGCGTTGTTCCTCCATTTCTGTTCTTGGCACAGGTGGGTCCCTTTAAGTTTAGCTTAATGCTTTGACAGGACTAGGCGCCCAAAGGCTGGCACCTGCCTTTGTGTCTAACATGTTACTTTCCTGTCAGGCAGCAATCAGACATGGTGCTCCAGTGTGTCCAACTGTGTCTCTATTAAGAGATCCGAGATGGCAGTGACAAGCTGTTCTGGAACTTACAGCAGCCCACATGACAGCCTGATTTAACACTTGTGTTAAAAATAAAAAATAAAAACATAAATGAAAATAAACCCCAAGCTCTCTGTGCCTCTGGGGCCTTGTTAGCTGACATTTAGGAAATCATAGACGATATGAAAACTAGTACACTACATTTCAGAGGAAGCTTGGCTGAAAACTTGGTTGGCCCTGAAAGGCTTTAGAATGTGCTTGAGTGGTTGTTAAGTGTCATGATCATATTTATGTGTCGATTCTAAATGACCATTAGCCTTGCCTAATGGCATTTCTTTTGCAACTAAACCACGACTACTTATTTGAATATTGATCATATGCTGCGAGATGGCAATTCCACTGAAACGGCAAGTTGTGTCTATCTAAGTCCATGGACATATGCCTATGTGGACAAAAGAGATGCATCTCCATATGTTTGCACTTACAGCATAGCTGTGCATATGTTTGTCTTTCAAGGGACATGGACTTCACACAGAATTCTAATCTGCCATTTCATAGTTTAATTACGAGATTCAAGCTGCTTCACATTTTCCTTGATGGGTATAGATGAAAAGACACTCATGTGCATCAGCTTTCCCCAAACTGGTGATCTTTGGATATTTTGGACCAGGATAATGGGGGATGTAGTCTCACATTTCTTGAGGATACATTTTTATCGAAGACCATTATATAATATTCCTGGGTGTTGAATTGCCTTGGTCATGTACTCATATATTAGGGGTCTGTTGGAGCTTTCTAATCCTGATAAAGCAAATGTGGCCAAGCCTTGGTGGATTATACGCCCCTTCTGCATTTTGATAAGACCTGACACCTGTTCCGTCTCTCTTTTACCACCAGTTCCAACTCCTTAAAGTCATTATTTGAAACATTAAAAATAGCATACAATATATTAAAATTATATGGATTGAAAAATGGGAACAAATGGATTTTGTTCACCAGACATAAGAATTTAACACAAAACGAAGCAAAACAAAAAACCACAAAGAAAACAAGAGACAAGTTGGCTGCTCTTAATCAGAAGATTTTATTATGGAACTGGAACTGAAACATATCCAATGAGCAGCAAGCAGAAAATGCAAGCATAGTACATAAAACATAGTAGTGCATAATTAGACTTGTGTAAAATCATGACTCCTTCAGATATGAAACTCATATTTTGTATATTTATGAATCAGTGAGAATGAGTATTAACACTTACCAAGTAATTTGTTCTTTTTGCTTTATGTGATGTCTTCATATATTAATCACTTTGTTGGGTTTTAACCCTTTGTCAGACAGAAGATGGGACGGTTCTATTGTCTTTGTTGTATTAGTCAGTGTTTTTGTACTGAGTGGTGTTACATCATTTGACATCTGTCTGAAAGCTTTCCATGATCTGTGATGTGACAAGTTATTTTTACTAGCCAATATCAGGTTGGAATGCTCACCCCACTTCTGATAATTGCTTCCGTGTTATCTATCACCACCTCATTCTGCATGGGACAATAAAGGTGGGGGATACTTGCAAGATACATTTTTTCTTCAGCTTTGAAACCCATGTGCTGAAGTACACTCATATTTCTACCCATCTGCTATGCTTTCCAAGTGTATGATCTAGGAGTTCAGCTGCATATGGGAATATTTATGAGCCTTATTAATCATCCATTGTCAGCTTTTCAGGGCCTTAGATCCATTTGGGTTTTAAAATGGTCTTGACAGTCTACTTTGTGCCTTGAAAAGACATTCAAATGCCTAATGGAGTTTGATGATTTCCTCCATCAGACATTTTTCTTATCTGTGCTTCTTTGTTCTGCCCCTCCACCCTGATTTTTGCTTCTCCCAGGCCTTCGAAAGCTCCTAGAACGTGGTGTAGGAGAGGGTGCTGAAAACAGCCTTGTGACCTTTGCCTTGGGAATCAAGTGTTTCCAGCTTTCCTGATATCCACTCTTTGTCCACCATTTTTTCATGCTATTATTACGGTAATTGAGCATCTAAGCATGCAGCGCTGCATTCAAGTGTGCAAAGTAGATTCTGATATGTCATTTAAACCAGGCCTGCCCAAAGTCCAGCCTGGGGGCCAAATCCGGCCCGTCAAACCATTCTGAGTGGCCCGTGGATGGCTGGCCCGTCCCCCGCTCCCCCTCCTTCACCCGTACATTCCCCTGTGGTGGCCATGGCTCCCTGTGCTTCCTTTGGTCCCCACCTTCCTTCCTTCCTCTCTTGGTTTCCACCTTCCTCCCTCCCTCCCTCCCCCTTGGTCCCCGCCTTCCTTCCTGAGGGTGGGGTTGCAAGGGGTCAGTGGGTGGGGCTTATGGGTCAGTGGGTGGGTTAGGGTTTGAGCACCACTGATTTAAACTAAACAGAGATTAAACACAGAAAGAGAAAGTGCTCACTAAAACTGGCCATTTTGAGAAGGAAACAGTGAAATAATAATAGTGTGCTGTGTTGTTCTAAAAGACTTAGAGCATGTTCGCAATGGCAATTAATTATACGGATCACTGTTGGCACATTTTGGTATGGGTAAAAATATCAAACCCATGCACATTTAGAATGACCCATCCCTTAAGCCAGGGGTGCCCAAACTTTTTGTAAGGAGGGCCAGATTTGGTGGCTGAGAATGTGTCAGGGGCCAGTTGCTCCCCAACCCTGCCACCCCACTGCAAGCACCACCCACTTTCTTTAAAAAAATCATGGGGTGAAGGAGGGGGAGGAAGGGTCGAGCCAGCCAGCTGCGGAACACTCAGAATGGCCTGAGGGGCTGGATTTGGCCCCCAGGCCGGACTTTGGGCAGGCCTGCTTTAAGCAATGTCACACTCCTTTGGGCACAGGGCAAGGGCGTGCATTCTTTTTGCCTGATCAGCATTATCCAAAATAGCTATTTGGTTAACCTGCACATATGGGTACTTTTCACCACAACAGCACAAGGGGTTAACATTAAGTGCAGTGACAACCCTGTGATGTGTTAAGTCGGGGTACTGAAAGGGAGGCAGAAAAGAAATCAACTCCTTTTTTAAAAATATTTCCCACATTGTGAAATTCAAGTGCCATGCTAGGTTGATGCACTGTCATCTCAAAATGCCACATACTTGCTTTCTTTTTTTAAAATGTTGACTCAGTGGATTGTTCCTCACAAAGAAGCACAGCCCCCATATAGTCCCTGCTATGGAAGAAGGCAGGATCGGAGGTGGGGGGAGGTTGCCTCTCTTCTGTCTTTCCAACCTGCATCCCAATGTTTTCCACCGCTGTTGTTCCTCTCTCCCTAATCATGAATAAACCTGGTGAACCTTGCTTAGTATGACTCTGTAACACAAGAGAAGAGGGTGGAAGGATTACTCCTGTGAGAATGAATACAGATTGCACTTAAGATAAGAACCTTTTAAGCACATATTGGACCGCACCAAATTTTCCAGTGCACAGTAGACTGATCCTTATACAGTTAGCATGCTAAGAATTAAAATCCGTATAATCAGAACTAGATGGAAACAAAGATTATAAGCCTAAACAGATAATTGATGGTTTCTGCATCATTCCCTTCTCTAAAAGGGTATGTCTACCTTTTAAGATGGATATTTCTGTCACTTAGCTGTTGGGATTATTACAGCTCCAGATTTTTGACCTACGAATGGTCCAGTTAGTTTTTAAACTCTTCCTACTAAAGAGCCAGACAATTGGCAGGAACACATGAAATTTCCCACAAACCAGTTGATGAATATGAGGTTCGAGGTGGACTTGCAGGCTGTAGATACAGTACATGTGAAATGCTAAAGGAAGGGTTAATAGGAAAGAAGTAGCTTCAGAGTAGAGATGGGCACGACTCAAAAAAATGGTGTTTCGTTTGTCGTTTGGTCGTTTAGGGGTCCGTTTCAGTTTGTTTTCGTTTTCGTTGGGTTTTTTGCAAATTTTTCGTTTTCGTTTTCGTTAGGTAACAAACAAAAACGAAAATTTGCTGTTTCGTTAGCATTCTTTTCAGTTCAATGCATTTGCCGCAACAAAAACAAAAAAACACGGCAAAATTTTTCGTTTCGTTTCCGTTTCCATTTTGTTTTTGAAAAAATTTCGTTTTCGTTACATAATGAAACGAAACAAAAAACGAAAACGAAAACAAAAATTTCGCTGAGTCGTGCCCATCTCTACTTCAGAGTAGTGAAGAGTGGGGAGGAGGAGGGGCAAGTCTGTAGGAGTCCTCACTGGGTAGGCATTGGGCACAAGCACCCTGGAAAACAAGGAAGGCAGTAGCACAGAGACAGAAGGAATAAGCATCCTGAAACAGCTCTGTGCTCACTTACATAAGATTGTGTATCTGAATGCAAAACAATTGCAACTTTGCATTCCTTTCTGCTCATTATTTTAAACCTGGGCTCCATAGTCTTTGGCTCTGAAGTTCTTTTTTTTTTTTTTACTTCTCTGAAATACTGTAATGTTTGTGATTATTTTCTGATACAGTTATAAACACCACCATGATACTGCTGAAGAAAGCATGTTAATATGCTGTTAACTGCCTCTTTTCCAAAATAACCAAGACGTCATCCTTTTCAGAAAGAAAAGGCGGCTGTCCCGGGGAATTATAGCTCCCCACGTGGGCTGCTTGCATTCTGGATGACTCAGTACTCTTTTTTCAGCGCAATTGAGTCCTCCTTCCTGTCTTTCATTATGACTTCAAATCTGACATCTTCTAATACCATACCAACACTTTCACTTGTAGTTCTAAGGATCATATGCTGTAGTCACTGATTTTTTTCCACCCAGCCAGAGAACAGATTAATCTGCACACCCAAAGAACAGATCTCATTGTTCCAAGGAGGGATAATACCCTGAAAGCTTGATGTGTTCTAAGTTGCTTAGAGGGTTCTGTAATTGGGTGGCATGTGTAAAATATGCATATAAACATGGGGTCAAGCAAATATATGAATCATCATCATCATCTGGCCTGTTACTGTTATTGATTTGCATGTATTGTGTGTGTGTTTGTGATGTCCCGTCACCTGTTTCTGACTTGTTGCAATCATTTTCTTTCCCAATTGAGTTTTCAAAGTAAGGAAGATAAATAAGGAGCAGATCCATATCCAAACATGTGTTCCAACTCAGGTCTCCTTCTTGTTTGTCATGATCTACTGCACCCCTAAATGTTATACCATTTGTGTTAACTATGCAAGAGCCTTTTAGACATTGTGTTTGAGATTACACAAGCTGATGAGAAATATTTGTGTGGTGTTATATCTCTGTGTATCAGTTGGCAATGCAAGTCACTGAGTGATGAACATGCATTTGTGGAGCTACCAGCCTTATAATGTATCTTCATGATACAGTTCCAGCAGTTCTGCTTAATTCTGTTTTATGAAAATCTAAACTTTTCATTTGGTTGGGAGCTTAGAATGCTCTACTGTAGCTAATGGAAGTTCAGGAGAAACAATTCTAAGTGCCCCCTAAACTACAAGTCCTGAGATTCCTTTGGATGGAGCCATGACAGTTAAATTAGCACTACTAATATAAATACAGATCTGTATGATTCCCACTTATTTTATAGTGCTTCTATGAGTACTGTATATGTGTAGAATGCCTTCTTTAGTTGTCCTCCTGAAGACTGCAAATATGTTAGCTTATAACTAGCATCTGTTAACCAAATCTGGTTTTCCTAACCAAACTAACTAGGCAATGTCTAAATCTATAACCTCTTACTCATCTGGAAGGGTTGTGGATCATACATCTGAATTAAGAATACAAATGGAAGCAGCATGTGATAGAAAAATTGAAGACTCTGAGATGAAAGTGAAGTACTAAATAATAAACTTTATCTAAATTTCGTAGGAAAAGGTAAACAGGACATTCCTAATAAAACTACAAACTACTAACACTACATAACAAAACATAACAAAACAAAACGAAGTAAAAGCAAGTAGGCTGATGGCAGTTCAGGCAATGACCATAAACTCAGGCTTGTGCTCACAGTCTCTGCATCACTCAGTCAGTCAGCCTGAGTGAAGTGTAGGTTGAGAGCAGGCAACTACAACTCCTTTTGTACAGCCTTACTGGTAAAAGGGACAGGACTCATTCGTTCATAGTTCCAGGTGAGGTCCCCTTCACATTAACCCCATAATGTCTGGAATGTAGATATTCAAACAGCATGAATGTGCAATTGAGACTTGGTTGCAGCTTTAACAGCCATTTTTGCTCCCCAGGTAACTGATAAAAAAGTTTAGAATATTCAGTGGGAGAAAGGTAAAGAACATGTAGAACCATATGGTATTTGAGGAAGGAATGCAAAATCCTTCCCAGGTTGGGGGGAAATGAGCCTAGAAAATTAGTCTGGAAAAAAGGTGCCTGGGGGGGGATATGATTGAGACGTACACAATAATGCAGGGCATGAGTAAAGTGGATAGAGGGATGCTCTTCTCCCTCTCACAAAATACCAGAATTAGGGGACATACACTCATATTGAGGGCTGGGAGAGTAAGAACAGACAAAAGAAATTTTTTTTTTCCTTTTTACTCAGAGTGTGGAACTCCCTGCCGCAAGATGTGGTGATGGCATCTAGCCTGGATGCCTTCAAAGGGGGATTGGACAGATTCTTGGAGGAGAAGTCCATCACAGGTTATAAACCATGAGGGAGATGTGTAATCTCCAGGCTTAAAACCAGGGTACTTCAAGGGCCAGATGCAGGGGAGTGGTATCAGGAGACAGATATCTAGTCTTGTGCGCTCCCAGGGGCATCTGGTGGGGCCACTGTGAGATACAGGAAGCTGGACTAGATGGGCCTTTGGCCTGATACAGCATGGCTCTTCTTCTGGTCTTATGTTCTTAATTTTGTTGGGTAATTTGGGTTTTGGTACCTGATGCACAGCATTTCACCTTGCTAATCAGACAGGTGAGTTCAACGGAACAAATTGAGTCATGTGTTGATTGAACAATAATGCACATACTTTCTACTTACCATGGTGGTGAACTGCTATCATTAAAATTGGGAAAAGTTACTTTTCTGGACTGTAGATTCCAGTGGCCCTGTTGCCCGTGAAAACAGTGCTAATAGAAAATGTAGAAATTACAACTACTCGCTATGCATCTCAGAAGATGTATAGCAGCTATGTACCTCTCTGGTCTTTAATATGCTATGCAACTTCCTCGCACTGACAACAGATGCTTTGCTCTGTCAGCAGCTACTCAGCCCTTTTTCATTCTGCAAAGAAAGCTGTGACTGGTTCATTCTAATTTAGCTTTTTGTAACCTTCAGATTTAATTACTGTGTTATAGAGGTAGCTACTTTTGAACAATTTTCTGACTGTGAGTTGTTCAAAATATAGCTGTCTGCTTCGTTTTTGGGTGAACCACTTGCACCAATCTTCCAGAGTCTGAACTAGGTTCACATTAAGCTATGTATAGCTTCCATTAGCCTTCTGGGCATAATTAAGAAAGCTAGTCTTAGCTTCTTATGCCCTGAACTGTATTTAAAAGCTAACAGATTTGCATCTCCTTAAGTACATCATTTATTCAACATGTTTCTGTTTCAACATCATAGTAGATGATGCATTGTCATTGTGTATTTATTGTCACACCTTTCCTCTCTAGGTTTGTCAGTGCTGAACCTAAATATCATTTAAATCAATGTATTTCTCCTTGCACTGGCTTTTGGTAGCTGAATAAGCAAGGTGATGGTGATGGTGATTACTATTCTTACTATGTTTTTATTATTATTATTATTATTATTATTATTATTATTATTATTATTATTATTATTATTATTATTATTATTATTATTATTATTATTATTTCAGCATCCAATTTTAACCTAATATACAAAACAATAAGGATTCTTATGGCACATTCAAGACCAGCAGTTTTCATTTGGACAAACATTTGCTTCATCCAAAACCCCTTTCTAATATGAAAACAAATGCCAGAACCATTTAAAAATACGATAAGAGATATTAAAATTTGGCACAATGAGCAAAGTGAAATTTCTATTTTGCTTCCTTTTTTTGTACCTCGCTTGTTCTGTACCTCCAAAATAAGTTGTATAAATAAACAAATATTTGAGTAAATTATGGTCCCGTTAACTCAGACTAATTTCTGTGCATTTCAGGCATTTTTTATTCAAGACGTCTTCTGGAACAACACCTCTGTTCAGTAGTTCTTCCCCTGGATATCCTTTGACCTCAGGAACAGTTTACACACCACCTCCCAGGCTGCTGCCTAGAAACACTTTCTCCCGAAATGCATTCAAGCTGAAAAAACCCTCAAAGTACTGTAGCTGGAAATGTGCCGCTTTATCAGCTATTGCTGCTGCAATCTTGCTCGCCATACTCCTGGCCTATTTCATAGGTAAGTCCGTATTTCAGGAAATATCATGCGTACCTCTTGACCTCACTCCTCCCACTGCATTGAGGCATCGTGCATTTCTTCAAGCATACGATCGAGTAAAATACTATCAAGTAGTCCTAAATCCTTCAGGCAGAAGATTGGGTGGGAGTAGGCTGTGTTCACCAAGGTGGGAGAAGGACATTTCTTTATTTATTTTTGAACTTGCTTTCCTCTCCCTGAAATGTTGTGGGTAGTTTTGGGCTGTCGAATGCCTCACTGCAAAAACCTGGAAGCCTGCTACCTCTGTGCTGTTTGGGAACCACTGCATCTGTTGGAGACATCAGATAACCCTGTTCTCTCCGTTCAGTTTATTGCAAGAAGATGGTTGGGGGAGAAGGTGGGATAACCTTGTGACAAAAGAAAATGTAATGGTTCAATATGTAATTCAGTGAATATTCCCATTGGCAAGCTTGCATTTCTTTTCCCAGCAGCTCTAAGTCAATGTTGGCCACTTCAGACATGCATTGAGCGAGCAGCAATATAGCCCCCATTTCTTTACAGCAGTTGTGTTTTGTTCTCTGTACAGTATCTGATGTTTGTCGGATAAGCTCAACATACATAAAGTGTGTCTTTAATTTTTGTTCTTATTCCAGATATGTCACACTTTGTGGTACTGATTTAGCAGCTTTTGTACTCATTCACTGATAGCTGGTGTGCTGTCTGTATTTCTGAATCTCCTTGTTCCCTTAGCTATTGTCTGGTCGTGGGGTATTGATCTTGCTTTCTGCATGTTCTGAGATGTTAAGTCTACTATATCAAGACAATAAGACAGTCAATGAGCTTTCCCAACACCACCATAATTTTAACGGCAGCCATAAATTTGCAAATTCTATGTCTTTCTTCAAATCTAGCAATTTTAATTCTTTGATTACATAGTAGGGACACTGTTCCAGTTATGAAATATGTGCAACCATTACTTAGCCTGCATGCAGCAAACTCCAGATACCTATGCAATTTGCTTCTGACACAATTTATTTGTGGAAAGAGCAGGAATGAGTCAAAAATAGTTTGTGTGTGGGCCAATGCATGGAGGGCTAATAAAAGGGAGAAGAATGGAGAATAGCATCTGTGAATGAAGAATGAGTCTTCTATAAAAAAGAAAAATATTAGTAACAGTATTGTAGATAAACCACTAAGGCCGCAGTCACACCAGCGTTCTCTGCACATATAAATTTCATGTGTATTTTGGGGGGGGGCAGTCACGTGGTTTTTAATGTGCAGTTAGTGTCCTCTCTTCTGCATCGTATTTTCCTATTCTGGTTCCATCCTACCTGTCTACTTTGCATTTTTCCACGGGAAGCTGTCAAAAAAAGGGAACAACTGATTTTACTGTGTTATTTTCTATGTCCTGTCATGGTTACAGAAGCAAATAAGTAAGCATTTTCGAGCGAAGTTTCTAAATCCAGCCCCTGGCGGTGGTTATTGAAACTTCACTGAAACTGCTGTTCAAGGGGCGTGGTCGGCCGGGACCGAAATTTACTTCTCTTCGCGGTTAGGACACGATCTTTTTATGCGCAGTTAGCTGAAGGGAAACTATGGAGAAAACGCAGGTATGACCACAGCCTTAGAAAGCCTCATTGATGTGCTTTCCAACATGTTGGATTTCACTTCCCATCTTGTTTAGGTGACATAAAAGCAGATATTTGCCATAGTTATTAAGATAGGCTTTGAGAATATATCAGTAAAATGGTTAAAAGTAGTTCTCAAAATGGTCAGTGCCATGGTGTGAATTTGGAACTCCATATAAACTGCTCTGAACCTCCTAAAGGACAGTACAATAGATGGAAATGAGGAAAGGGAGAGAAGGGAGAGAAATCCAACTTTCTAACAACATATGGTATTTGTACACAACCCCTAAACTCTGCCGCAAATGGCTCCCAGCTCCGGAGCTTAAAATTGTTTCCCCACCAGCTCTGGAGTTTACAGATAATTAAGTGCGACCACGCCCACCTAAGCGCGTCCCAGCGCACTTTTCAAGTACCTGCTCTCCAGAGGTGAAAATTCCTGATGCGGATATAACGTAGTGACTACTGGGCTCTCCTTGCTTCTGTTCGTTCTTTTTTGCCCCCCCGCCCCTTTAAGAGATCTGAGTGCAGTGCCGGGACAGCAGAACGGAAGTGAGCAGCATTCTTTTCTTCCTTTTTTTCTCCCTCCCCTCACACAGCCAGCAGCCAGGAGTGCGGAGGGGGTGGGAACGCAGAAACAGCAACAAACCCCTAAGATCTCTGGTCCGAATTTAAGTGGCCAGCGGATCTTAGGGGTCGTGTGAAAAGGCTCATAAAAACATTATTTGTTTGGCTTTTTAATTTGCTGTGCCCCCCTTGTTTATTTAATAGGTACACATTTATTATTTACTGAAAAGTATTCATTTAGAGCTTTGTCCTGTCCCATTCAGGCAGCTAGTCAAATGCTTCAGGGTTCAAAGGCAACTCCTGGAGTCATTTGTGCTGTGTTTCAAAAAGTGTGTCAAATGTGGATCAGTTGCTTCTGTTTCCATCCTACATAACACAAGATGTATCCAAATTGACTTAGAACCTACAATGCCTAGGTAAACTGCCAAATAGGTCAATATTATCCAAGGTGGGGAGAGGGAATGTCATATTGACATTCTTCACATCATTTGCCCCTTAGTAGGGTGAAATTTTAGCTTTGTAGAGGCCTTAAAATGTATTCAAGATATTCTTAATTTGCACTGATACCCCAAATTCTGTTGCCTTGGACAATAAGTCACCCCAAACCAATACAGTAAATCGCTATAGAGTAGGTTCGTTTGAATGGATGGAATACATGGAATGAACTGAATTTACAGAGGAGTGGACCCATCGATCCAGTGGACCTTGTCTAGTGTGCTTTACTACACTAAGCAACATAATTTTGGCCAGTTTATATTTGACTCTTGACCCCCAGTGTCTGTAGCAGGAAACAGAGAACCTGTGGCCCTTCAAATCTGTGACAACTTTGAGTTATGACTGTTGATCATGCTTTCTGAAGCGGATGGGACTTGGCATTCAACATCTGTTCTTCATTACTGTGTGCTCCTGAACCACCAATTTAGAAAGAATCAATATTTAGTTAGGATGCTTTATTATTATATTACATAGGAATGGAATATTATACGGGAGGGTTAACTGATTAATATTTCAGAACATCAGACTCCACTAGATTAGACATAAAAATAGACCAATAATTGCTTCATAAGGAAGTGGTCCACAGTTTGGCTCTATACCTTTGTTCAGGTTTTTCCAGAAGCAGTATTTCTTGACAAAAATGACAAAATGCACCTACTTTTACTGTGGGGGGAAAATTAAAAGCAAGATGAAGAAGAATTGTCTCAGGTGGAAGAAAAATGTAGACATCAAACTGCTGATACTGTGAAAATACAGCCACTTTTCCAGAGTAGTTGTACATGTGTGTGCCTCTGTGCATATGCACAATGAACAACACATTCCATTGTGATGGGCTTCCATTAGCATATTTGAACTATAACAGGGCAGTTCAAAAAAGTTATCCATTGCAAGCCAATGGAAGTCTTGCAGAATGCATCTGCAAGCCCTCTGTGATGACTTCCCACAAGCCTCCAATTCTACAAAGACAACTTGTAAGAGATATCCACAAGTCACCACTCAACAATGCGGAACTACACTCTTGTTCCACTTGTTTCCACTCTTGTTGTGTGAGTGGAAGGACCAATGATATTGAGCAGAGTATCACCTATAAGTCCTGCAATCCAATCCATGTCATTGAATGTAGGTGATCAAGAGGCCATCTGCTGTACGTAAGCAAAACAACAACTGGCATAAGTAAAATAATACCCTCAGGATTCCTAGAACATGGAACACTAACTGAAATTGGAATAAATGTGGTCATTATCACATTGTGTTTTATTAGATAGGTTCCTTCTGTTGTTAGAATAAAGCATATGCTATGAGTCCTATGGCTTTCCTATCTTTCCACTTTACGGCCAGAGCAATACTTGTCAGTTAAATACATTTTTAGTTATTTCCTTCCTTGCCAAACTTAAAGAATTAGAAAGTCACCTTGTCATTTTTTTTTCACTACAGTAATTCTTGCCAAATGTAAAATGCCATGTTTTAAGTGTTCCTCTAAACTACTTTGACTTCTGTCAATCTGACTCTGTGCTTAGAAAAGCATCGGGCCATCAACACGTCAGTATGTTAAAAGCGTGGTAATTTGGGGTACTTAGGGTTTCCTTGGGAAACAATAGAGGTATTATTTTCTAGGGAAGCTAAAAGCCTGCCATGTATTTAAAGTTGTTCTACTTGAAAATTGATATGTTGAGACTCATGCTGATGAATTTTAGAGTGCTGGGACTATTTTGTCGCTTTCCATCATGCGAAAGAGACCTGGGCTTGGGGAAATAAAAGAGAAATGACAGAAGAATATGGTGAAGATAAGATGCTTATGGAACAGCTATACTATGTGTACGGAATAGAATAAATACTTGCAATCTGTTTAGTTTTCAGTTTTTGACTTCAGGTCTAGGTGAGATTTTTCAATCTGGTCATACATCAATGTACAATATATAGATACAATTTATTTCTTTACTTTATCCTGCTATGCCCTTCCTTGACTATAAAGCCTACCAGAAAGGGAGTGATCAAGTGCCTTCTTAAAAGAGGGTGGAATCCCAGCCTGCTTAAAGAAGGCAATATTAAGGCTGTTGTTGGGAAAATCCTTTTTTGAATCCTGCACTGATGAATAAAACCAACCCATCTCTAATATTGCCATTTGAGGTAAGGTGTCGGAGTCTGTCATGGCTTCCTATCTCCAGGGGCTCCTGGATAAGACAGATTATCTAGAGATACTGCAGTCTGGCTACAGGCCTGGTTAAGTGTTGGAGAGTGCTCTGGTTGCCCTATGCCCAGATTTTGACAAAGGACTCCCTCTTGGTTCTACTGGACCTCTCAGCAGCTTTTGATACCATCAGCCATCGTGTTTTTCTGGTCTGTCTCTCTGGGATGGGACTTAAGTTCTGTTTTATAGTGGCTGAGGTGCTTCCTGGGGGGGGGGGTGGAGAACTCAGAGGGTGGTGCTGGGGATCTCCTGCTTGCCACCCTCACAATTGCCCTGCCAAGCTCCTCACACTCTTTGTCTCCTATGTTGTTTGACATCTACATGAAACTGCGGGAAAAGATTATCCAGAGGTTTGGGGTTCTCTGTCACCAAAATGTGGATTTTGGTTTCTATCTGTCCTTTCCATCTAAGACTGAAGAAGCTGCTTCAGCTGTTGATCAGTGCCTGGTGTCAATAATGGACTGGCAGTTAATCCAGACAAGAGAGAGAGGTGTTCCTGGTCATCCAAAATGCCAATCGAGGAACCGGGATGAAGCCTATGCTGGATATGGGGTTACACTCCCCATGAAAACCGCTGTATGCATCCTGGGGATCATCCTGGATTCGTCTCCTGAGCTTGGAGGCCCTGGTTTTGGCAATGGCTGGGAGTGTATTTAAACAGCTAAAACTATTGCTCCGGCTGCTCCTGTTCCGGGAGAGATATAATTTGGGCATGGGTAACAAATGCCTTAGGGTGCTTTTACACAACCCCTAAAATCCGAGGCAAAGGGCTCCCAAATGCAGAGCTTAAAATTGTTTTCCCACCAGCTCCGGACTTTTTAAAAAAATTACGTACGACCACACCCACCTAAGCACGTCCCAGCGCATTTTCCAAGTACCGTGCCTCCGAAGGTGAAAAATTTCTGATGCGGATGTAAAGCAGCAAGTGCCGGGCTCTCCTCGCCTTGTGGTTTGTTTGTTTTGCCACCCGCCCTTTAAGAGACTTTAAGAGACTGGAATGCTTGCTTCTGGGGCTGTGATGGGCAGACGGAGGTGAGCCTGCATTCTTTTCTCCTCTTTTTTCTCCTCCCCCTCACGCAGACTGGAGCAATGGTGTGTGCAGGGATGGGAACACAGGAAGAGCGACAAACCCCCAAGATCTCTGGTCCGAATTTAAGTTGCCAGTGGATCTTAGGGGTCGTGTAAAAGCGCCCTTAGTTACATCTCAACTGGATTACTACTACAGTGCACTCTACATGGGTCTACCTGTGGAAAGTGCCAGGAGACTTCATCAGGTTAAAAATGCAGCAGCCAGATTGCTAACTGGGCCTGGACACAGGGATCACACAACAACTGCCAGGTTGTTTCTGGGCAGAATAAGGAGCACCACTTAAGATTTTTAAAGTAAATGGAGATGAGATACAGCCCATCACAAAGGTTAAGAGATAAACTACATGTGGCTTTATTGGTCATGACCATCATTTTGAATTGGCTGGTACTTAAAAGTAGAGAGTTAGAACTGGAGAGCGGCATGTTCTCAGGAACCAACTTGATTAAAAAAGGCTAGCTGCAGCATTTTGAACCAAATGATATTTTTGAATACTCTTAAAAACCAGTCCCATTTAGAGCACATGCTAGTACTTCAGGTGGGATGTAATGTATGCATGTGGTGCCAATGCATGTGGCTAAATAACTTTTCATAAGTAAATATCCATACCTTGCCCATTCTGCTTTAATTCCTATCAGAAAGTATAATACTCTGCAGAGTAGTGTTGTGCCTGAAGCTGGAATTTGGCTATACCCTCCACTACTGCAGGTTCTGATACTGCAAGTGGCATAGAACATTATTGCCATGGATGTCTCCTTCTTGCACTTATATGTGTGAGCAGAACAGATTCAGCCATGACCGTTATTCTAAAGTTACTTGAATTATTATTTAAATTATTGGAATAGTGATAAGTGATTTTCACATAAAGCACAGCTGTGTATTAGCCATTCATGTGCTTGACATCATAAGATTCTAGCTTGTTTTTGTATGGATGGTGGAGGTCATAAGTTCCCTAATACATTTGGACATCCAGTGGGGACCCACTACTATGCTGTCACTCCCATTTTGATAAATCACAGGAGCATTGATACCATTCAGATATAGAGAGGAAATGAAATTTTGGAGAAACTGATCTCTGAAAGTATTATTGAAGATAAGTGGGCTCTAAGATGAGATTAACAGTTGTTGGACCAATAAATACGGCAGACACTTGACCTCATTCCTCCAACATTTCTGGCCATGCTGGCACAGTATTCCTGGTATATTAAATAGGGAGTTATGCTTTTATTTTAATACAAATGTGAGTTAAATGTTTATCTAGTCCTCTCTTAAAAGGCAGTTGTGTGGCTCTTTAAGGGTATGAAGAGTGGCAGCGATATCTAGCTCTTGAATTTAATGATCTATTTTTAAAAAAGGTGTAGAGAAAGAATTGGAGGGAAATGATCATTTCTTAATTAATGAACAATGCATAACTATACAATGATGCAGAAACCAGTGCTTAATTCAAAGTCCTGGTGTCTCATCCAGAAAGGGTAGCAAATTCACATACAGATCCACAGAGGAATTCAATTAATAATAATAAAAGAACACTGTCTCACAGACTGGAAGATGGAGCAAGTGACTAGAAGGGAAGTGGTCCCAGGCTGACTTAGACATTTTCTATATCACAGCTGGCATGTTGTACCAGTTCAATTTATTGTTGTTATTCACATGTTTAATTGTCCCAGGAATGTGCATTTCAAGTATTCAACTACATATGGTCCGGTTAAGTACATTTCACCTCATAATACTTCACAAACTTATCTGCTCTCTCCACCCTTTTCTCTGCCAGCTTGCCTCTCCCAGGTCCTTCCCACAGATCTGTAAGGTTATTTTTACAAGTAATATTTCAACTGTGCAGGAGAGTATGGTAGTTTCTAGGGTGAAGTTGACAGGGCGTGGTGGGAGGCAGAGTGACTGACCACACAGGGGCCTGAGATACTGAGAGAAGTTCTTTCTGGAAGATCTTAAAACGTAGATGGGTGTCATCAGTCCACCTGTGGTACCACACCACAAAATTCTGGGCAGCTTCTTTCAGGTTGTTCATATATGCAATATGTGGGAAAGTATCAGGACAGTCATGGAACCCTGAGGCACTCCACAGGCTAATGGTCAGGGTGTTGAACAGCAGCACAACTGTTCACAAAGTAACACCCATGCAGGGACAGCCCCAGAACCTGGCTCCTTTTTTCATCAGTTCTGAAGTTCTCATCCAAATACAAAGTAATTATCAGGGCAATTTTTCAACAAGTGTGAATGTTAGTGAGCAAAGAAAGTATTCTGTGCAGACCATCTTGACTGCTGCCATTGGTGTTGTCAACATTCAGGCTGCCCTTTTGCTATGTAAAGCTTAGCATCCTTTTTCCTGCTGACAGTGTGGGCATGATATTGTGCAGCAGTATCAGGCTATTTCCTGGCTTTTTGAATTATAGGTACAGAAGCACATTGTACCACAAGAGCTGAGCAGGGCTGTTAAGGACAAGGCAGTTTTGAAATCTCTCATTCATAGGGTAGCCCTAAATCAGAGGCAACCTGATGGCATATAACAATAGCAAAGTTGTTTCTGCAAAAATTTTAAGGCATTGTCTTGAACTTTTAAAAATTTTTAATAATGAAACATACAGTGGCATTTCTCTCTCATAGATACACCATCGAATGAAATCAAATATTTGTTTTGAAACTGTTTTGTAATAAGTTCTGAGAACTGCTCATACGTTGTGTGCCTCTATATTCACAAGAAAACTCACAGCTTGACGGCATGGTCTTGGGATAACATCTTCAGTGTAACCATATTGTATAGATGGTTTCTAATAGCAAATTACTAGTTTGAGATATGTCACTTCATGCTTCCAGGTTTCCAGGTGTGGAGTGATCTGGTGATGATCCAGGACTCATGACATGTTTCACTAGAAACCTCTGAAAGATAAACAGTTTTTTTAAAAAAAAAATAGAGGGTATTGGAATTTGTGAAAAGTGTCTAACTATGCCTGTGTGGCTTGAATGAATTGGCTTTTTGCTGACTGCCGGGTGTGCATCTCTATAACAAAGACCAATTGAATTTAGCTGAAGGTCAAGGTGAATGAGCCAATTAAAGAGTAAATCTTAAGAACTTTTTGACACTGCCTGTTGGTTAAGATAAGAAAAGGAAGAGCTCTCAAAGCCGGAATAGTCTACTTATTTGTCTCCTCGCCCCCTTCTGTACTATTCCCATAGATAATCTCTCCAATGAGTAATGTTCCTTTCCTTTTATTGTACACATTTCTTTCAATTGCCACCTGACCTTTAATTTTTTTCATTTACCTTATCCAGAATAGTTTAGACACCTAAATTCTCAAAAGCCGACAATATTAACTAAAATCCAGAGGTTTTTGTTTTTTAAAAAAATACAAAACGATTGCATGGTTTTAGAGGCTGTTTTTCAACACTGCTTAGAATAATGGTCAACATCTTGTTTAGTGTTGGCAGGTATTCAGAGCACCAGCTGCCTTGATCTGACCAGGTGCCCGGGCACACAGCAGTCACATGATTGGTACCTTATCAGATCATCCCAGTAATTTTGAGGTTGGAATTCTACATACATGAATATCAAACAGCATACTGGCCAATGACTTAGACTGCTTCTCAGTCCAAACCATGATTCTATGTAATGTGCATGAGCACAAGGAGACTTATGTATGCGTCCTTCCACTTTCCCCTGCTTTCATTACCCAAGAGGAGAGATTTGTTTTAAACACTAGACAAGATGGTTTTGTTAAATGATAATTAATGGCAGTTAAATAATAGTTTTCAATTCAGACAAACTAGTGTTTATTCAGTGTTTAGACAAATTTGATCCATAATCTGTAGCTACTATAAAACCATGGTTCCCAGCTAGACATGGGCACGACCAGAAGCAATGACGTTTCGAGTTTTCGTTTGTCAGAACGGGTCCATTTCGGGTCGTTTCCGTTTGTCGCGAAATTTTTCAAAAAATTGTCATTTCGTCGTTTCGTTTGTCGTTTGTCGTTTCCACCACGATTTAGCGCAATTTGACGTCCCAATGTAATATATATTTAAAATAAATCCACACCTCCTCCCAGTTGAACCTCCCCCTTTACCCAATATCAGAAAAAAATCCTCACAAACTGCCAGAGGGGGGAAAAAGAATAAACTGCTATTCCCTTCAGCAGACAAAGCTGCAGAGAATCAAAGAAATTATTTTCTAAATTCAATTCCCTCCCTGCCTGCCTAACTTAAATCTAAAGCCTCCAGCCTCCCTCCAATCAGCCAGCAGCAGCCAGCCACACAGCCCTCCACCCTCCACATCCAAGACCCGACTGCGACTTCTGGAAGGTGCCTCGGCTTTTTATGCCCTCTGGCACATCCAGAAGTGTCAGTCGAAACCTGGCCATGCCATTGGTGGAATGGTTCAAAAGTTTGCATGGTCCCATCCCATGCCCAGCCCAAATGGGCAGGTCTAAAAAAATAAAAAATAAAACAAAATAAAATAAAATCAATGCGACGTTTTATTGCTATAAAAAACCCACTGCTGCTACTATTAAAAATCAGGCATTTAAAATAAATAAATTTCACATGTTTCTGTGGTGATTTGGTGTGTTTTTTGACCACAATTTCTAAAGAAAAATTGCGGTTGCCATTTTGGACCCCCCCACCGCATGGCATGCAAGACAGACGACGAGGATGACCCCCCCCCCAGCCTGGTGCAAGCAACCCAGGACAGGAGATGGGGGGAAGGCCGGGGACCCCCCCCCCCCGGAAACCACCCCCCGGGGGGGTGTCTCCAGGCCGGCATATTTTTGCCTGGTTTTTGGGACGGAAAGTTTTTTTTTTTGTTTTACTTTTTAAAACTTTTTTTCTGTGCTGCTTGGCATTGTGCAATCGCCACAATGCCATTAATGACAACAAAAAAGCCGACCCAATTTTTCTTTTTTCGGGTCGGATTTGAGCTGGAGCGGCGTAATTATTGTTACCGTTTCCATTATGTAACGGAAACGATAACCGAAAACGGAAATGAAAATTTCACCGCTCCGTGCCCATGTCTCTTCCCAGCTCATCTGAAACAAAAATAAAGGATTCCAGCATCCTACTATCAATGTAAGATGAGAAGGAAGTGAAGGAGCATGTGAGCCCAAGTTTTGCACCAGCTCATCATGTCACATGCTGGCCAAGGCTCCTCTCCTCCTCCTCTTCAGCTGTTCAACCCATCTCCAGCAAGAGCATGGACTTCCCTGCCCCACCTCTTCAGCTGATTGCCCACTCAGAGAAAGAGGCAGGACAGGCAAACTCATGCTCCTGCTGGGGACTGGTTGAACAGCCAAGGAGGAGGAGGACACTCTGACTGGTGAGCCAGTCATTGGCTGGGGAGGTGGGGTAAGGAATTCATGTCACCTGTGGGGCCTTGTGTACAAACTGGCAAGATTCTCCAAATTCATAGCAAAGCAAAAAGTGGTCTGCTTATATAACGCCCCATACCACCTCAAGTAGTCTCTGGGCATTTTACAATTTTAATTGCAGTGTGCAGGCTACACATTGCCCCGCCCCCAGCAAGCTGGATACATGTTTTACCAACCTCAGAAGGATGTTAGGCTGAGTCAGCCAGAAGGATCGAACCCCAGATTGTGAGCATAGTTTTACCTGCAATAGGGGCATTTAACCACTGTGCCACGAGGCCGATCTCTATAGCAGAGCATTTTGCTGGTCCTTCGTGTGCTTGAAATGTGTTTTAAAATCATTATTTATTTATTTATATTTATATTTATATTTATATTTATATTTATATTTATATTTATACCGCCTGCCTTCCCGAAAGAACTCCGGGTGGTTAACATAAGGGATAAGAAGTAATCCCAATACAGTACAACAGTCAGGACAAGAAAGTAAAAAAGATAAAAATATAAAAGAGCTATCTAATAAAAAGAATTATGTAATAAAGTTTAAAATCTTTGGCACACTCAACTTGGAAGGAATTCCTATTAAAGGCTGTGGCTCTTAGTTCTAAGTAAATATTAAATCAGATTGAGAGAGACAGAAGAAAATGATTAATTTTGAAGCATGTGTATATTCAAAACATGGCAATGTAGCCCAAGGTGGAAAGATCTGGAAGCAGTGTTCTAACCGTGATAGCACCTGTAATTTTCAAGGGCTAACCTGATCATTTTGGAATGTTAATTTTTGGGCCAGTACCAAAACAAATGCACCTCACTCTCTGCATACAGGATACATCATTTCCAACTCCAGCTATCATCATTTTGCTGTTATGCCTTCTTCAGAACCGTCAGCGTAAATTTCCCCCTGTGGGCACTTTTGCAGGTGTGTGTAAACTTCATTCACAAGGGGTTACTGTCTCGGTAAATACTTGACAATACCTTTCATTCTGATTACACTTCTGATGCAATTGTGCCTGTCTCTTTACTTACCCAGATTGCTCTAGATGTCTTTTTACAGTCAAAACTAATGAAAGCATTTGCTACAGTCTGGGCATGGAACTGGTATGCTGTTGCTATTTTACAATTTGATCTAATAAAACACTGAAAAATAGATATAGAGTGGTTTACAATAATATTCAGCACACCAGGAAATTCCATGAGGATTTGAAGGGGTTTTTTCTTTGCAAATATTGCTTCAGTCATTCTTATGAATTCCTTGTTTTTTAAAAAAAAACCAGGCAAGATCAAATGGCTGGAATTTATAGCAGAAGTTACTGTAATGAATGGATAAGATTTGGGGCGACTGCTAGACCTTATCTAATCAATTTATTATTTTAAAGACAAATGGCTCAAATTAGATATTATCAAGTTGCATTGCATCCAACAGCTTCCAAGGAATAGGATACTGTATAGATATATGACATTTAAAATGCAGTTTGCTTCAGGACTACAAGCTTTTGTCTGCATTATATCATAGCTGTGCATATTGATGCCATGCCTAGACTCAGCAGGATGGGTGAGCCTGAGGTTCATTACCAGCCGGAATTTTCTGTGTTAAATAATTTGTGTGGCAGTTCACTCTGAAAAGTCAGTGGTCAATAGCCTGCAAAATTTCTCATTTATTTCACAGGGAGTAATCCTGTGGGCCATAGGACAGAACATATAGCCTGACATATATAGAATAATCGTGTTGTACTTGGTGATTCCTTTACAGCTGGTTGGAAATATTCTAGTATTGCTTGCAGATGAGTCCTGGTATACTGTATGACTGTTGATGATATCTTGGTTGAAAGTGGGCCTTGTTCCCTGAGTTTCCTGAACTTTTAAGGTTCAGATTTTGGGGTGCACAGGCAGCTAAGTACCCAACAATACAGGTTGTTGTGTACTTAGCTGAGCCATTGCCTCTCCTCACTGAGGGTTGCAATTTTAGATTGGTGCTCTGTCTTGAAGTGTTGGCTTGTTAGAAAGACCAGTAGTTTCTTTTACCTATTAAAATGTGGATTTTCTATATGAACCCACAACTACTGAGTGTTGATGTGTGTGCAACAACCAGCAACAGATCACCTGATGCCTCCCTTCCACACTCGCACCCCCACACTTTTTATTTGTACAGTGGTGTTCAGGAACATTTTAAAACCCTGTCCACCGATTTCCCTAATGGACACCACACTCTTCCATAGTAGCTAGAAGGGGGATGTCATTAAGTGGAAGTGTCATGGGGGGGAGTTTAAGCACCTTCTCCCCCCGAGAGCCACTGTCCCAATAAAATTTACACGGTTTAGTTACTGGTTTGAAGAAACACAGAAAGAGAGGGAGAGAGAGAGAGAGAGTAATGCTGGAAGACAGCCGTGTTTGCCTGTCTGTAGGGTTTTTTTTGTAGGAGAGGGGAGTACAGGCCCCCTTATTTGGTGCTGCTGCTGGGGGTGATGGCAAAGAAGCCCTAGTCTTTTCACTTGCAAACAAGAGCAAAAACACCTCTCGGTGGATGACAGTTTTTGACAGCATGCCTCAGTGTGTCATGACACTTTGTGTGCAGGGAGATAGGTGGGAGGTAAGAAAATGTGCAAGCAGTTACATCTCTATGTATATACTGTAAAAAGATTTTCAAGTTGAACTACCACTTTTCTGAGTCTAGCCAATTTTGCTTTGAATTAATAGCTGCTTGTACGTTGAGCACATTCATCTCTAAAGGCATCTAGAAGAGGGTTTCTATTTCCTTCATCAAGTAGAGGAATCACAGAAACCGGGGCATGCTCTAAAACTGGGGTGAGTAAAGGGAGGCTGTCTAGGTGCTGTTGGAGAGTCGCGCTTATTAGGCTTAACGAACATAGGCAGTGGTACGAAATACAGGAAGATGCTGCCCAAGAACATCTGGAGGGCCCCAGTTTACTTGCCTCCGGTCTGAACAGTCATTCTGCCTGCATGTTTGGCAGAGCAAATGTTCTCCATGACGTTTGGAAGGAAAACAAAATACAAACTGTCAATAAGCAGCACATTTTTCCACACTACCCATGGGATTAAAAAGCACACCATCACCCAGATTTAAATGTATTTTGTTTCAGGTAGCAAATTTTAGCAAGTATTTTCATAGTTTTAAATATAAGGCTGTCAAGACATAAGAACATAAGAACATAAGAAGAGCCATGCTGGATCAGGCCAAAGGCCCATCTAGTCCAGCTTCCTGTATCTCACAGCGGCCCCGCCAGGTGCGTTTGGGAGTGCATGAGACTAGATATCTGTCTCCTGATACCACTCCCCTGCATCTGGCCCTTGAAGTAACCCGGTTTAAAGCCTGGAGACTCCACATCTCCATCATGGTTTGTAACCTGTGATGGACTTTTCCTCCAGGAATCTGTCCAACCCCCTTTTGAAGGCATCCAGGCCAGATGCCATCACCACATCCTGTGGCAGGGAGTTCCATAGACTTACAACGCGGTGGGTGAAAAAATATTTTCTTTTGTCTGTTCTTACTCTCCCAGCCCTCAATTTGAGTGGATGTCCCCTAGTTCTGGTATTTTGGGAGAGAGAGAAGAGCTTCCCTCTATCCACTTTACTCATACCCTGCATTATTTTGTACGTCTCAATCATATCCCCCCTCAAGCGCCTTTTTTCCAGACTAAAGAGGCCCAAATGTTTTAGCCTTTCTTCATAAGGGAGGTGCTCCAGCCCGGTAATCATTTTAGTCGCTCTCTTCTGCACCTTTTCCAGTTCCACTATGTCTTTCTTGAGATGCGGTGACCAGAATTGTACACAATACTCCAGGTGGGGTCTTACTATTGTTTTGTATAATGGCATTATAATGTTGGCTGTTTTATTTTCAATCCCCTTTTTGATAATCCCTAGCATGGAATTGGCCTTCTTCACCGCTGCCACACATTGGGGAGACACCTTCATGGAGCTGTCCACCAACACACCAAGATCTCTTTCCTGATCCGTCACGGATAACTCAGAGCCCATGAGTTGATAGACGAAGTTTGGGTTTTTTGCCCCAATATGCATTACTTTACATTTGGTTACATTAAAACGCATTTGCCATTTCTCAGCCCACTCCCCAAGTTTGGAGAGATCCTTCTGGAGCTCTTCACAATCTTCTCTGGTATTTACCACACGGAAAAGTTTTGTGTCATCTGCAAACTTGGCCACCTCACTGTTTATCCCTGTCTCCAGACAAATTGTCTTCTTCAGGTGCTGCACGCACAGTATTATTTCGCTGCATACGGATTAAATATACAATTAAAATACTATTCCAGTAATCCAACAAAAGCCACAAATATCCTGAGCAGCAATCCATAAAAGAACAAGAAGGAAAGTGGGAACATGATGAGAAGACAAACAAAGTGTAAAATGTAGGTCTGAAATAAAGAGTGTGAAAAGAATAATTGGAAGGCCTAATACAGTGTCATAGTGTAGCAATACATAGCAGAATGTGGAAATGGGAATGACATGGAACATACAGTAGACTGTGCAGTGCATTTCATGCACAATATTGTGTAATGAAGTGAATAAATATTTCAGCAGTAAGCTTTGCATTTGCTTAAGTGGCAAGTGAAAAGAAGTAAGAGTAACTGTTAGCTCGAATTATCTTCCAGACTGAGCTATCCCAAAATAATTTCTATATAGGTTTTCTCTTCCCTCTCCATATTACATTATTGTATTGTAGTAAAATCTAAATTAGTATATGACATTCATATACTAGAAGTGAAATTAGTGCTAATTTTGATTAGCTCTCTAGTGAAAATAATTTATTATTGTTTGAGTCACTCATGAAAAGGGGTGTAAAGATTCCATTTGTGCAATTAATGGGTAAATGAAGATTCATCCTACATGCATACCATTGCTTAGGCAAACACCACTGGCAAGTAATTCACCACCCTCCTGATTAATATTGAGTAGCTCCTATTATGCTGCTATTTTGGTAGTAGCAACTGTTAGCACTTTTAATACTGTGTTGTCATTTTATTTCATACTTTTAGGGATGTGCACTAGCACCAGATTTAGAATTTGAAATTGCAACTCTTCAGATTCAGAATTCAGTATATTATAAAACTCAGAATTTCTGGATAGCTGGAATGTTACATTCAGTATGAATACCATACTGCCGATGAATACTGCCAATGACACGCAGCTCTACCTCGGCTTCCATCTTTCTGCAGATGAAGCTGTTCCATGCCTTGAGCGCTGTCTCGGGCCACGATGGAATGGATGAGGGAAAATAGACTGAGGCTGATTCCGGGCAAGATGGATATCCTCCATGTGCCCACCCTCCCCAGATGTCTGTAGGTTGGGAACATCTCCTTCAGGGGGGTGACCCTCTCAGCAGGGGAGCAGGTATGCAGTTTGGGTGTTTTCCTGAACCCAGTACTATCCAAGGATCTCCAGATGGTGTCTGTGGTCCGGTCCCCCTATTACCACCTTGGGCATATTGTCCAACTGTGCCCGCCCTGGTTCATGCGCTGGTAGTCTCAAGGCTCAGCTACTGCAATGGTTTCTACATGGGGCTGCCCTTGAGGCTGGTGCGGAAACTTCAACAGGTGCAAAATGCAGCGGCCAGACTTCTAACGGGGTTGAGGCGTAATAATTACATGTCTTCCGCTCTGTCCGTTTGCATTGGTTGTCTGTACAATTCTGCACTAGGTTCAAGGCTATCACTCTCACTTACAAGGTCCTTAATGGTTCGGGACCTTGCTACCTGTCAGAATGCCTTCTTCCATCAAAAATTGCTCATAATACACACTCTGCTCAGACCGGATGCTTAAGATCTGTTACACCGAGAGAGGCACATAATGAGAAAACTAGAGCTCGTGCCTTCGCAGTGATTGCTCCCACACTGTGGAATGAGCTCCTGCCCAAGATCCAATTAGCCCCATCCTTGGATTCATTTAAAAGAGCTTTAAATATCTGGTTCTTTCAGGAGGTCTCTCTGAGTCATTAGTTAACACCATCATAGTTGCTGCTCTGCCATCTTAATTCATAATTCTAATTCTAATTTTAATCTTATTTTGAGATTAATTTAATTTAATTAGTTTTTGGCTTCATAGGTCATTTTTATATGGTTTAGCATTATAATAATATTGTAATGATAGTCTCAGTTGCTTGTTTTTGTGGTCGATATACTCTCGTATTGTATTAATTGGGTTTGTTATATTTATTTTGACTTGTGATATTGTATCATTCTCTTGCTGTAAGCTGCCCAGAGGGGCCAGATGGGCAGGGTATAAATATAATAAATACTAAATGCTATACAAACTTTATATTTTTGTTTAAAAATCAGGAAAAACATTTTTCAAGGATTTCACTGTGTCCTCTGATACCTTCCCACTGATTTGCCCCTCCCCTCCAAAAAAAGAGTGCACACCAACAGCCATCAGTGCCTAGGAATTGGGAAGTGAGTGTAATGAGCATACTAATAAAACCCTGAACAGTGGGAAGGTCAGTAGCATTGGAGAAGCACAGGACAGGTCACACTGGGGAGTGGGCAGATACCCTGGGCAGGACTGGAAGGCTGATTAGAGCAGCAGATACCCAGTGGTGGTGGGACCATGGGGCACACCTTAGTTGAGCAAGCAAGCACAAACTTGAAGTAGCAATTGGAAGAATGAAAAGGCAGAAGTAGGCTGCAACAGATTGAGACATGGTAGGTTAAACAGTGGTTCCACTGCCTACTTTGGCCAGAACTTCCCCAAATGACTTCGTCCTGGCCTTGAAAGACAAGGGCACCAGCGTATTTTGCCTTGTATGGACCTGGCATGTTTCTGCCTCTGCCAGGTCCTTGCTCTTGGGTGGTGTCTCTGGAGGACAGAACCTTGTCATGCTTGCCAAGACAATGTCCCAGAAAGCTTGCCCTATCATTGCAGAAGAAAGATATTTGGAGTCTAGAAGACAACTGCTGACAATACTGTACAAAGGGGCTGTGTGCTTCTCCATGTGACCCCTCCATGCCACACCTCTTTGTTTACAGCTGCTGATGCTGCATGTGATAGAAAACTAGCTGCCCTCCCCCTTGCTGTCACTAAATATTCAGTGCCTGTGCACTCACTCTTTGCATGTCTCTCTGTGTGTGTGTTGCACACTCTTTAATGCAGGAGTCTAAGAGGGTTGCAAGAGTATACAACACCTTCCACAAAGAGTCCAAGCTGTTGTGGAGCAGGTCCTTTAGCTTGCTGGCCAGTACTACCACTTCAGCCAAGAAAAAATGCAGTTCTCCCTCTATGATATCTCCGGGTCCACCCAGACAGCCACATTCAATGGGGCCCACCTGTTTCCTGCCCTTGTATATTGCCCTGTGCCTTATGCCTCCACTTGCATATTTTGCTCCCTGGCTCCTCCAGATGCCTGTTCTCAAATGTACCATCTCTACCCTGGCCAACAGCTGCTGTACCAGCTGCCTAGCACTATCCTACAACCAAAAGTCATTTGGGATGACAATTGGTAATGGGGTGCCTGTTCTGTCACAAACCTCTGGAAGACATTTTTTTTTCAATGACAGGTTACCCAAGGCTATATCTCCCCAAAGTGTCAAGTTAGATTGGCATTTTTTTACATTTGCAGAAGGCCTTTTCAAAACTTGCAGTTGTGGGGGCTTTTAGCCTTCCTGCAGACTTCATTTATGTTAATATGTGTCAGTAAATCCTGACTTCCCCAAGTACAGTACTTACTTGGAAATGAAATCTCAATTCATGTCTAGTGTGGTCTCTACTTTCCATTAGACATCTTCACACACAGAGACACCCCTACTGTAATATGGTGCAATAAGTTTCCATTTCCCTGCTGTGTACACACACTTTGTCTGATTTTTTTCCCTTTCCTAAAGTTGATTTCAATGAAAAGAGACTTTCTAAAAGGTCATTTGGCCTATTGGTAACATATGTACGGCACTTCAGCACTAATGTATTCTCTTGGATGAAGTAGTTAGGTACAAGCACAGTCATAAGCTAAAACATTTTGCTTTTAATATGACTTAAAATGGAAAGATGTTGTTTATAACCTTGAAAGAGGCTGCAATGAGCAGCTTTTTGAAATGTTTGGTCTTCATATTAACTTGGAGAGGAAAGGGGGAAAAAGATGTTTCTCTGAAATGTTATATGTCAAGTAAACTATTCAGTGTTGAGGACGTGCAGTTCTATGTACAGTATTTCCATGCAGGAAAATAAAGTTCCCAGCATATTTTAAATCACACCTTGTTTTTTACATTCATCGTTTTGAGAACATAAAAATACACTTTGCTGTTCTTAGCATCCTAATTAAAGGGATGTCACATTGCTGTATAAATTCATTTTAGGGATGGGCATTTCGTTTCAGAACCAGTAGCTTGGAAACAGTCAGAAAAGCATATTTGTTATTTGAGGCTGCAATCTTATCTACATGTATCTATGAGTATATAATGGATAATGGTTCTTTTTTATGGGTAAGCAATCAAACGACTGCGCTGTAAGTGCTTTGGACAACCCTGGCTGTTATATATCTTTCTCCTCTAAATAGTAAGAACTTATTGCTTGTCTTAAGAATTAAATGAAATGAAATACTATGTTTTCATTTTGTGCCCATCTCTATTAATAAGTTCATTTTTAAAACCTTATCTTATGTTAACCTTTGAATTAACAATGTTGTATATTTCACCTAACTTTATCTTCACATAGCTTTATCTTGACTTCTTAAATGTCACCAAATGTATGGTGCAAGTCTCAGATCTGAGTCTGGAATGTTAGGATAGTTGAGGTTTTAATCGCTTTAAATCTTCAGAATGTGTCAGAAAATCCTAACATAAATATAGGCAAAGCAGTATTTTAAGAGAGCTCTTAACACTACCCAGAACGTGTGGATGAGGAATAAGTTGCAGTAAATGTGAAATGGGCTATACAGGCCTTCAGTTTGAAGAGTGCATGGATTTCAGAAATAGATCTTCCTTTTTTCTTCCATTACCTGATAGATTATTCTGGGACAAGAAATGCTGAATATTCTGGTGACCACAGCTGTGTTTAGTCTGCTGTATTAACTCGTAATCATGAAACAATGAAGCTGCACCAGAAACAGCTGTTCATTCTCAGAAATAAAAAAAAGTTCTGTTTGTTTTTTTCTGTATGGAGTGCCATGTTCACTGTTGTAGTGTGTGTTCAACACCTACCCTTTTATGGACAATAGATTTTTAAATAAATGTATATTCTCCTTGAATGTACCTTGAAAGGTGAGAGAAAAAGTGATTGTTTCCCATTTTATTTGCTTTCCCTTCCATCCTTTTGTAACGATGAACATTTCTGCTAGGGTTTTGCTACAAAAAAGATCATCTTCTTAGGGTCTTTTACACCCAGTCCTGTCAAATTCAAAAATTATATTTCATGTCAGTCAGTTTCATCAACAGCAGAAACAAAAACAAAAGCCATAAGATCCTTTCCAGCTCTGCAGTTCTAAAATGATGGTGACAATGATGACGACAACAAGGATGATGAAAAACAAAGCGAAAACATAATTATTGTGGCACATTTAAGACTAACAAATTCATTTTAATATGAGGAACAGGGAACACAATACGTTTTTCTACCTGTTACAGTAAACCTGTTGGGACCGGACCCAACCCGCAATAATTGAAAATCCGCAATATGCGGATGCTGGGTCAGGTCGGGACTGGGTGGGCTCTCTGGGGACTCTTGTGCTTACCCCAGTCCTGGTGCTGCCCCAAATGGGCCTGCAAGGGGCTTTGCAGTCCCTCAGAGGCCCCAAAAGTGCTTTCTAGTGATCTGGAGGTCACTTCTGGTTTACCAAAAGTCACTTCCGGTTTGCGGAGAAGCACTTTTGGGGGCCCTGACGGGCCTGGGAAGGCCTTTCCTCCTTATGCCAGGGGGGCCTTTTTTCATATACTGTGGACCCGTGATATACCGGGACTGCAGTATATGAGTCATGGCAACTGGACATCTTTTCCTTGAGAGATAGAAATGTTTCACTGCTCATCCAAACAGCTTCATCAGCGAAACATTTCAATCTCTCAAGAAAAAGAAGTCTAGTTGCCGTGATTCAACTTCCAGGTATTCTCGAAGGCTTTCACAGCTGGGATCTTATAGCTGTTGTGAGTTTTTTGGGCTGTTTGGCCATGTTCTGGAAGTTTTTCTTCCTGACGTTTCACCAGACTCTCTGGCTGGCATCTTCAGAGGGCAAGGAGCTCAGGGAACTAGGGGTTCTGTCTGTGCTCTGTGCTGGTAGCAGCATAATTTTAACCATATTCAACATTTTCCTGAAATCTTTGACATAGAAATAATCAGTTTAGAATCTGCATTTTGAAAACCATAGTATTTTAATGTGATGAGTTAGCAAAAAAGTAAAGATACCCAGTATTCCCTTAATCATACATCAAATGTTTAATGGACTTTTTTCTTTTTAGTTTAACTTGGTTAGCAGACATCCAGCTACTTTGGAGAGTGTTGTGAAAAATGACACAGTTAGTTTGTACAGGGAAATGTCACCTTCCTGTATTTCTTATGTAGTTTCTCCTTATTAATGGCTCCCTGTGTAATTAGATTAAGAACCCATGAGAGAAATGGTACAATTTATTTGCAATTGAAGAATTTCATGTAGCTGTATCTATTTCACAACAGCAGGTGTGAAATTATAAAAATGAGTAACTATTATAGGGTTTTTCATATTGCAGTTTATTTGTCCTGTACAAATTAATATCAGGATACCCAGTGGGATGTAGTGGATGGAGTGAGGAACTAGGACTATAATCTCTTGGCTTCCAATAACTAATCAGCCATATAAACTCAGTGGGGGAATGGAACTGGTAAAGCCTCTAGTTATAAGTTGCTTCCAACTTGACAGCACATAATAACAAATAACAAATTCATATAAGATTTGGTTTTAGTACAAAGTTTAAACATAACTTGCCAGTATTCAAGGACATATTGAAAGCCTTTAGTAATAGGTAGCCTCCTCAGGGTGTTCTAATTTAGTTGGTGGCACATCCCTGTGAAATCCTAAGAAGAGCCAGAAAAACTAGTATTTTTGTTAGTAATTTATTGATATGCTTCACTGCAGAGTGCTTTTGATGTAGTTCAAATTGATTTTAAAAACAAGCAAAGTGGATAAAAATGAGTGATTTAAATTTTTTAAATGAATTAAATATAAAACTCCAAATTAAAATTTAAAAATACAATATTAATTTATTTTCAAAATAATTGATTTTATCCACCATGCTATTAATTTATATTGTGATTTGAAACACATCCACCTCACTTCACCATATTCTGTATTTGCATCTGTAATGTTTAGATGCACAATACTTGGTCATATATTTGAGCTTTTACACATGAATAATTATAATCATGGAAATTATGATGGCAAATTGCCATTAATTAACAAGTTGTCATTCACAGTGTTTATCATGCATCATGTCACACATACAAGAAGCAGCGACTTGTTAATTAGAGGCAAGTCCTCTGTGTGGTTTAAACAGTTATACTCACACCATTGTAAAATGTCAGCAGCATTCTGACCATTTCCTTTAAAATACCAGTGTTGATCCTCTGGTTTTGAACGTTTTCCCTAAATTTTCAGAGATCCACTATTACTCTTAACTAGACTTGAAGACAGTCAATGTTTTGTTATGCTACTGTAACTAAGGGTGCCACTACACTACAATTTACCCACATGGTTTGTGCTGGAGTTGACGTGTCTATATTTAGTGTATTTTCAGCTGACTACACAACATACAGCTAATCATGAGTAAGCCTTCTTTTGAAAAATGGGCATTCATTGCTCAGTCAGCAGAGGCTAATGATTTTGGCGTGTGTTACTTTAAGGGAAAAAAGGTCCTGACATGCAGAATTCCTTTATTGGACCAGAGGGACTGTGACAGATGTGTTCTAGTTCAATGTGAGGCATCTTGTTTAAAAAAAAGTTGACAAGTGACATAGTACTAGGTTGATAGAACAGCTTGTTAAAGTGCAGTGCATATCCAACAAGATATAAGATTGACAAGAATATATTTTTAAACGTTTTGGAGGCAAGACAGGGACTTGTATTTGAGGGATATATAAGATACAAACTGAATGGTATACCAGCACAGGGGGAACATTTTTCTAAAATGGGTGCCTGTGAGCAAGGAAAGAAGATGTGTGCACCCTCTTCTCATACAGGGCTAACCAATGCTGAAAAAGAAATAATTAACAGAAGGGCGGGGTTAGAAAAGAGCAGGGAAGAGGCAACGGGACTGTTAGAGAGAGGGAAGGAGGAGGAGTAGCAGATGATAGAAGAGGTGCATCTGGCTGAGAGTAGAGAGAAGGAGGGAGGGGAGATATTATATGAGGTAAAGGAAGACCCATGGACAAAGGAGTGGGTTAAGTTGCCAAGGGAGGCTGTAGAATGGGAATGGAAGCGTAAAAAGGCTGGAAGCCACCATATTGGGGTGAAACCAAGGCAAGTGAATACAGGAAAAGAGAGTGTGCCTTCTTTGAGAGGGAAAGATAGCAACATGAGAGACAACTATGTTTCAGTTCCCTTGGGACCTCTCTGATTTGGAGACCATCTCTGTCACCACCCTGATAGGATCCCATGCCATGGTGTTGGGAGCTACACCTCAAACCAAGTTGAACCGACACCATTTGGCAGGCTCTTTAGAGTATACTGTTGTTGGGACTTTAGGTTTAGTGCCTGTTGTGCTGGTTAGAAAGGACCAGGAGCTCACATTTGGGGTTGAAACAGACTTATGGCTGAATCGGCAGCCATCAGTTGCAGTTGAACAGAAACTCTACCAAGAAATGCCATTGTTCAGAAATTTATGCCATTTAGGGATGGGCACCTTACGAAAAACGACACACTGTTTTGTTGTTTTGAAACCTTATGAAACGAAACAGCAAACAGTGTGTCATCAAGAAATGAAGCAAAACACATGTTTCAGAAATGAAACAATTCATCCTAGCCTCTTGATCCAGCTGTCCTGAGAACAGGAGGTTTGTTTTTTTAAAAAAAAAAAACTGATTGATTTGTTTTCCTCTCTTCCCACACCTCAGCTGTTGAGATAGCTTATTTCCAATCTTTATCTGCCTGAAGGTAGCCAGCCTAGGAGCTGCTGTCTCTGCCTGCAAGTTGATTTAAACTGATTGTTTTCCTTTCCTTTTAAATTTGGACTGTGGAGGTTAATTTTTTAAATATTTTCTTTCCTTCCCTTACTATGCCAGTCAACTGTGAAGTTTGTCTTCCTTGCTCTTTCTGTGCAGCAGCTAGCTATTAGGTTTCTAGCTTGTTTACAGAGAGGTCTTTGCTTAAAAGCAAGTTGATTGGAAGGTTTAAGGAGGGTCTTTGAGTTAGGACAGTGGGCTCCCTGTTAAATAAAAAAAAGAAAGCCCCCCCCCAATTATTTATAGGAGGCATGTCCAAACTTAGGCCCTCCAGATGTTTTGGACCACAACTCCCATAGTCCTTTGCCATTGGAAATACAGGCTTGGAATTCCGGGAGTCGTGGTCCAAAACATCAGGAGGGCCGAAGTTTGGACATGCCTGATTTATAGCCTTACAGAGCATTTTGTTTCATGACCAAAATTCTTTTAAAAACCTGTTATTAATTAAACAAAATGAAATGAAAACTGAAACAGAACAGAGCAGAACAAAACACTATGTTTCTGTGTCGTGCCCATCTCTAGTGCCATTTGAATAGGATGGCAAGAAGATTTTGGCTGTTGTTTAAATTAATGGAAAGGCAGGGGGAGCATTCACACAGTGACTGAGAATTGGACTCGACTGAATGGAGAGATGAGACGTTTAAATTAAAATCAAATTTCCAGCCAAAAGTTGCAAACTCAAAGAAAATATCCTTCTTTGATACCTCAGTGTGCAAGGAGGAGTGTTCCAGCATGATCATTTCAAAGGCCGAAGAGTACAAAGAGTCTCTTCCAGGAAGATTCATATGTCTCACTTTATTTATTTCACTTTATTTACTTCCTTTTATTTATAAAAATAGGAAAGCACATGGGTCTCCAGGCATTGCTGCGTTAATTAAAAATAACATAATACAAAAGTCACAAGTGGTGTACTCTAAACTTTTTAGTATAATGATTCCACCCCACCACCCCCCTTAAAAACCCCTCTATCTTATTAGGAGTAATACAAACTACCTAGGTTAAATGTTTTAATAAGAACTTAATTTTTTCCCCTGAGAGAAATGGAAGCTGTGATTGAAATTAACCATGGACTCATGCTGTTCATGATTAATGCTAGCAAATAGAAGTCAGAAGGAAACCATGATTTTTATAATAGCAGTAGTTACTCTAAATAGTGTTCCTGCAATCAAAAGGATACATTAACGGGTAAATTGTTTGTCATTGAAATGGTAGAGTCTCATTTAGTGCAGGAAGGTAGGAACGTTTGGGGTCAATGGTACAGTGACATCTGAAGTCATACTTAACCAAACACATTTGCAAGACTACTTGTAATGGTATTAATTCATTTGTCTGGCACAAGAATTGTTTCACTAGAAGCTAAAAAACTCAGCCCTGTGTCTAAAATAAATATTGAGGTTACAGAACATAGAACCCTTAGATCATGGTAGATGTGAAACTACATTGTATTCCTTGAATGTCTTGCTTGTTCAGAGTCCACATGATTCAGCTCACAATCTGTTATGTTCCTATGGTTTCCATATCTCTAACTTGTTATTTTCCTGACCCGATTTGGGAGATTTGTATCTGTCCCTTGTGCTATTGCTATGCTACAAAAACCTAGGGCATATGATTACTACTTATAGCATCATCGTGCTTTGCCCCCAGCCCTTTCACGGGCTATTAACAAGCACAGCTTCTAATTTTTCCTTTTTGCTGCCACCAACTTTCTAGTAAATTAATGCTTTCAGACTGATTTTAAATTGAATAAAGGTAAAATAAGTTTATTTATTACAAAGTAGAATCAAACTCATAAAGGGTAATGTGATTAGGTACAAACAAAAGGAAGAATATAGCTCAAGTACCCTACACACTACGCTGATCATTTTTGCACCCCCAGTTCTTAAGTTTTCAGACACCCAACACTTAGTTTTCCTTAGAGGAATTCTAAAATCCTATCTCTTCTCTTGCTAGTTCTTAACTGTCTCTCAGTCAGACCCTATCAGACTCTCTCAGACTCTCAGACAGTGTAAGTTCCCTACCTGTTACTCGGTCAGTCCCTATCTATCTTTTCTCAGTAAGTGTAAGTCTTTTACTCAGTCCCTATCTGACCAATTCAGTTCTGGGCTAACTTAAATCCCCTCAGGCTCCTTCCCCAAACTCTCTCATTGGTCCACAAACCACCAATCTACATAGACACATCTAATAAATTATTCAACACAAAAGGAATTAAAAACCACACCACCTCTGAGAGGAACAAATTGCTTAACTTGCCAGGCTAGTTTAATAAGCTTTCAGTCATGACTTCATTTTTGGCTTCAGTTTTCCCCATTTCCTACCCTTTGCTTTCCTCACGCTAATGACCTTCAGCCATTTTTCCTCACCCTATTGACCCTAGGCCATTTCCCCACTTTTTTATTTTAATTTTGTTTCAGAATTAGTTATTTCTTTGATAATTACCATCATCATTATTATCATTAGTGGGTGGGCAATCCTACTGTTCACCTACACAGTTGTGCAGAATGGCACACAATTTTTCAAAATAGTTAAATTTGCCCCTTATTGTGCACTTACAGACTATGAACCTGTGCCCAGTTGTGTAGTGTTGCTTTCTTCTCATTTCATAGTTTCCCTTCATATCTCCCACACAACCACACTAAGCATAAGGACATCAAGAGGTGATGGACCTGGAGCTTACCACTTGTTCCTGCCTGAGTTCTAGCAGGGAGCTTTCTTTCTGAGCAGCAAGCCTGAATAGAAATGGCCCAGCCAACTTTATTATAACCTAAAAGATAACATAAAACATAACATAAAAGAAAAAGGCTGAGAAATGTTGTTTAGTGCACTCAAATAGACACATGTAATCTCTGGGGAGTTGATGAATCAATTGCTCCATAAATTCCACTGATTCAAGCGGTTCTAACTGCCCAGAGTAGCTATGTAGCTCGATGGAGTGGTCCATAAATTTAATTAATAAATAAATTCTACTCTAGCTGTGATTTACTTCAGCATGGTAAATCCTAACTAGATTAGGACCATTTGAATCAGTGGAACTGATAGAGGTGTTGACTCACCAAATCCCCATGAATTCAGTAGCCGTATTCTAATGCAATTTATTACACTAAGCAACAGTATATCGATTAATATTATGGGATACACTACTACATTCTTTTGATGATTAATTAAGGTATTAAATAAGGTCACTTCTGAGAGCCCGGAACTCTGCCTTTAAGGCAGGGGACATGGATACATATAGAGAGGCTAGGGCTAATCTTAGAAGAGGCATAAAGGCAACAAAACAAAAATATAAACATAAGGTGGAGAACTACTTAGCTGATAACAACACAAAGGGAGTGTGGCAAGCACTGCAGCATTTAACCAACTATAAGGGCAAGGTGAAGAACATGGCCAAGGCTGATGCCTCACTGGCAGAGGAGCTGAATACCTTCTTTGCTCGCTATGAGGTCAAAAGACCAGGCTCCATAGTACTTGCTTGCCAATCTTCAAATTCCCAGCCACTCATTTTATATGAACATCAAGTGAGAGATGCATTGAGGGCTGTGAATCCCAGTAAAGCTGCAGGCCCAGATGGGGTCCTGGAAATAGTGGTAAAAAATTGTGCTGATCAGTTAGCAGGGGTCCTGACAAGAATTTTTAACATCTCCCTGCAAACAGCTTGTGTTCCATCATGTTTGAAAGCAGCTCCCATTGTCCCAGTCCCAAAGAAAACAGCAGTTAACTGCCTAAATGACTACAGACCTATTGCATTAACGTCTGTAGTGATGAAATGCTTTGAAAGATTGGTTCTCCCACATCTTAGAACATATAGGAGAAACATATCGACAGATGATGCCATAGCTACTGCCTTACATCTTGCAGTGAGTCATCTGGGGAAACCTGGAAATTATGTCAGGGTGCTTATCATTGATTACAGCTCAGCTTTTAACACCATCCTACCAAGCATTCTTCTTAAAAAGCTGGCTGATTTGGACCTTTCTTCTACCATCTGTGATTGGATCAAGGACTTTCTAAGGGACCGCTCACAAACAGTGAGGGTTGGGCCGTTTACATCTACTTCCCTGAAGCTTAGCACTGGCTCCCCACAGGGCTGTGTGTTCAGTCCCTTCCTGTATTCACTGAACACATATGACTGTGTATCATCTGATCCATCTACTGTGATTATTAAGCTCACAGACGATACCAGCATAATTGGTCTTATTACAGGGGGAGACGAATCAGCGTACCGGAATGAGGTCCAAAAATTATCTATGTGGTACCTAGAAAACAACTTGCATCTAAATATTACTACGACAAAGGAGATGGTGCTGGACTTCTAGAGGAAGAGAGAGGAACCAGCCCCATTGTACATTCAGGGGGCTGTATGGAGAGAGTTTCTTCCTTTAAATTCCTGGGAGTTTACCTCAGTGAAGACCTCTCCTGGGAAATCAATACAACCAAAGTGGCCAGGAATATCCATCAGAGACTGCATTTCCTCAGCGTCTTGTGTAAGAACAAAGTGAAACAACAACTGATGATCTCCTTTTACCGGTCCACAATTGAAAGCATCCTCACATATTGCATTACCATTTGGGTATGCTGGATTGACAGCTGCTGACAGGAAGATACTACAGAGGGTGGTAAGCACAGCTCACAATATCACGGGCTGTCGCCTAAGTGCACTGGACAACATTGTTAGGGATCGTTGCCTCAGGAGGGTTGAAAAAATTCTTAAGGATGATTCAGACCCCGGTCAGCACCTCTTTACCTTGTTACCATCAGGCAGAAGATATCGTAGTATAGCCTGCCACACCAACAGAATAAAGAACAGTTTTTATCCATGGGCTGTCAGACTGCTGAATGGATGTTCCAAGAAGAACTGACCTGTGGGCTGGCACATTCTGTGTCAAGTACACGGGGTGCAATAAGACTGAGTGGTTGCTAGTGGGATCGGGGTGGGATGGGGGTGGGGGTGGGAAAGGGAGACTCGGCCAATTTCATTGTGCACATGTTGTACATTGACAATAAAGGCATTATTATTATTTCTGCACATAGGGTCAACCATTTTTTAGAATTCTCAGTGTTAATGTGTTGTAGGCAGGGAACGGCTGTCTACAAAACAGTGAAATGTGTTGTATAATTTATGTTGCCATCTGTCAGAAAATTCAAATTTGAAGGCATTCTAGAGGTGAATCAGAGAAAGTTTATCTGCAGGTTTGATGTCTTTAAGGTGTCTTGGAGAAACTTTCTGTATGGGACTTTTTTGGGGGGTATATATAACTTGCCACAAGGTCCGATAAATTCCTTACTGGCATTTTCATGGTCTTACAATTTCGTGGTCCAGAAGGTGGAAGAGGCAACAAGAGAAAGAATTATTTTTGATCTGATCTTAACCAATAGGAAGGACCCTGTAAATGGGATTGAAGTGGTGGGATCTTCAGGTGGAGGTGACCATGCTCTTTTGGATTTTGTTATACAGTGGGAAGCAGAAGCTAAGTACAGCCAGACAAGCATCCTGGACTTTAAGCCAATTTTTGTAAACTTAGATTGATTCAGGTTTTAAGAGCCTCATGGTGCAGTGGTTAAATGCCTGTACTGCAGCTAAAATTGTGCTCACATCCTGGGGTTCAATCCCAGGTAGCCAGTTTATGATTGACTCAGCATTCTAGCCTTCTGAGGTCAGTAAAATGAGTACCAAGCCTGCTAGGGGGCAATGTGTAGCTTGCAAAATTAAATTGTAAACCACCCAGAGAGTGCTTGAAGCGCAATAGAGCAGGATATAAGCATAACACTTTTTTTACTGGCTGTAATACCATGGGCTAATTCACTGAAAAAGAAGGCGGTCCAAGGTAGATGGGATTTCCTTAAAAGTGAGATATTAAAGGCACAATCTAAAATGGTTCCAACAAGAAGAAAGATGGGAGTTGTCTAAGGAAATTACTATGGTTGTGAGATCTTTAAACTTAGCCAAGTATTTTTAAAAAAACAAGTACTGTACAAGAAATGGAAAGATGGGGAATGCACCAAAGAGGAATACAAGCAAATAGCCAGTATATGCAGGGAGATGGTTAAAAAAAAAGCTAAAGCACATAATGAACTTAGCCTTGCCAGAGAGATTAAAGATAATAAAAAGGGTTTTTAAAGTTATGTCTGCAGTAAAAGGAAAAATAAGGAACTGATAGGGTTTCTGCTTGGCAATAAAAATTACTAACAGGAGGCAGGGAAAAGGCAGAACTGCGCAATACCTCCTTTGCCTCAGTTTTCACCAAAAAGAAAAAGAGTTCATTTGGGATAAAGAGTAGATGAGGTGGGGTAGAGATTGTAACATAGAATAGGTAGGGAGCAAGTAGAAGAATACCTGGAAAATAAATGAATTGAAGTCTCCTGGGCCAGATGAATGCCCTTCTAGACTACTGTAATGCGCTCTATGTGGGGCTACCAACGAAAAGTCTCAGGAAACTTCAATGGGTCCAAAATACAGCAGCCAAATTGCTGACTGGGGCAGGAAAGAGAGATCACATTACACCCTTATTAAAGTAGCTCCACTGGCTGCCAATCAGCTATCAGGCACAATTCAAGGTGCTGACCTTAACCTATAAAGTACTATTCAACCTGGGTCCTAGCTACCTCAAAGATCGAATCCCACAGTATAAACCAGCATAGATATAAGATGGGAGACACCTGGCTGGAGAATAGTACATGTGAAAGGGATCTGGGAGTCTGGGTGGACCACAAACTGAACATGAGTCAGCAGTGTGACGTGGCGACCAAAAAAGCCAATGTGATTCTAGGTTGCATCAACAGAAGCATAGTGTCTAGTTCAACTAAAGCAATAGTTCCACTCTATTCTGCTCTGGTCAGACCCAACCAGGAGTACTATGTCCAGTTCTGTGCCCCTCGATTTAAAAAGGATGTTGAGAACCTTGAGCGGGTCCAGAGGAGGGTGACCAGGATGGTTAGAGGTCTGAAAGAAATATCTTACTAGGGGTGGCTTAGGGAGCTGGAAATGTTTAGCCTTACAAAAAGAAGATTGACAGGTGATATGATAGCCATGTATAAATATTGGAAAGAATGTCATATTGAAGAGGGGACTGGTTTGTTCTCCATGTCTTCATTGACTGGGACTCGGGGCAATGGTTTCAAACTACAGGAAAAGAGAATCCATTTGAACATTAGGAAGAACTTCATGGAAGTTAGAGCTGTCTAGCAGTGGAATGTGCTACCACGGAGGTTCTTAAGCAGAGGCTGGATGGCCATCTGTCAGGAGTACTTTGATGGATGTTGCTGCATGGCAGGGGCTTGGATTGGATGGCCTTTGAGGTCTCTATGAGAGGTCTCTATGATTCTATGATTCTATGATTGTAGAGCAGATTCAGGTGAGCTTTTCTGCAATTTTGGTGCCTTTGAGTCATTTTATAGCCCAACAAATCGGCAAATCAAAAATTGCTAAAAATTCATCAATTTATACTTGTTGAGGGTTAGCAATTCATACGGATACTAATTAATGAACTGACAATTTTAGAATGAATTATGTCATTCATTATTAAATCCGTGACCATCTTTAATCTCTATTGATCTACTTAGAAGTAAACCCCATTGAGTTCAATGAAACTTAATACCAAGAAAGTTCAAATAAGATTGCATCGTAACAAATTTATGATGGCAAAGTGAAAAAGTCCACTTCATCAGATTTACTGTATAAAGTGGAATTTATTTATTTATTTATTAAATTTATAACTTGCCTGTACATTACATGATAGCACTCCAGGTGGCTTATAGACTTTTAGAACAAAAACAGGTAAAATCACATTTAGCATAATAAGTAATAAATAATATAAACCAGCCCCACTTTAAAAACCATTAAAATTAAGCCAATTCCTTAAGAACCATTAAAATCAGCGAAAGGTGCAGATAAAAAGCAAGGCAGAAGTAATAATATGTTTATAAATTTATGTACATATTTATTTGTGTAAATGAATGAATAATATATCATTTATTAGTTCTTAATTAGTCACTCATCTCACTGTGCATTATGTTCAAGTGCTGAAATAGTGTAATCTATTTTTGAAAACAGTAAAACATTCTAAAACAACTTCCTTCTACTTTAGCTATGTGGCCTCTGAGCAAGAGAGCAATCGGAAAACCTTCCAGAACAGTCCAGTCCTCAAAATTGTGGAACACAGGTTCCAGTCCCAGTTTTAAGTGCCATCTGGTATATGCTGTCAACTAGGGTCAGTCAGAAACACAGTACAGTAATTGTTCACGTTTACTATGATGTCATGGAAAAGTACAGCTTATTTGAAAAAGCAGCAAAACTTCTGATCTCCTCCTGTTAAAGAAAACAGTAGTTTGAGACCTTATGGGAGAAGCCATAATGCTAAACTGTATTGTAGTACTTGGTCTAAAAAAAGCAGTTTCTGCACCCAACTTTTATAATGCTACAGCATCTGTGGATGCATTTTTCTTCTGCAGGAAGTCTTGCTAAACCCACTGAAAGGTTTAGCTACTGCTGAGCAGTAGGCCAATGCAATTTATTCTGAATTGTCCATAGTAAGAACAGATTTTCATGCAGGGGAATTAAATTTGATGTGATGCAATTTAATTAACAGTGCAACATGTATTAATTAACAAAAAGGAGAGCTGACTTGCTGTGATCTGACAATTGCTTTCTCTTCTTATTGCATGATTAAGCACTGAGTTTTGACTTCATTGTGCAGTGCCAAACACTGCAAAGCTACAGTTGCTCAGCGGAGCTACGGAAAATGGCAGAGAGGACAGTGAAAAGGGGAGGAAGGGAGGGCTCAAATTTTCAGGTGGCTGATAGCATCAAGGAAAAGATAAGCACAGAAAATTGGATATGTGGGGACATTAGTCTGAGTTCCAAGGAAGAAAGATGGTTCCTGGGTGCAGGTGTATGGCCAGACATGAGCAAAGAATATTAAATGTTACTTTTGCTTTCAGTTGCTCTTGAGAATGCAATAAAAAGATTATAGAAAGTATTCATGGAGTAGGTCATAATCTGTTCAGAATTTGTCTTCAGATTCTCTCTTTTGCAGTGGTCATGGATAGAGATGGGCACGACTCAAAAAATGGTGTTTCGTTTATCGTTTGTCGTTTAGGGGGTCCGTTTCAGTTCGTTTTCATTTTTCGTGAATTTTTGCAAAAAAAATCGTTTCCATTTCGTTACGTAACGAAATGAAAAAATAAAAATGAAAAATTGCTGTCTCGTTAGCGTTCATTACAGTTCAATGTATTTGCCGCAAAGAAAACAAAACACACGACAAAATTTCTGGTGTTTTGGTTCGTTTCGTTTCATTTTGGAGACAAAATTCATTTTTCGTTTTGTTACGTAACGAAATGAAAAATGAAAACGAAAATGAAAAATTGCTTGTTTTGTGCCCATCTCTAGTCATGGATACTGTCAGTTGCAGTGTGACATCTATGTTTAATAAACTTGAGCTGTTAAATATGGACACATTGCCGTTTTTTACAACCATCAAAAAATGAAGTGTTCTGTCACATTTATTTAACCACAGATTGGTGGGTTGGGGAACCAGACCCCCCCCCCAAGACCTGCTGCAGGCAATGCTTGCCATCAGACAGACACTGCTTCAAGCTGTACACCTCCCCAAACACCCACTGCTTTCCTGCCACAACTCCACAGAAAAGTATTACATGAGGTTTCAGTGGCAAACAGGAAGAAACCCCATAAGGAAAATCAGTTTTCTGGCAGCAGTAATGATAACCCTTTGAAAACAAGAAGGGAGAATTACTTTTAATAGCTTTTAGCCATTTGCCACTGAATTTTGACAGGGGCTGTCCCCAACTAGCCTTGGGTTCACATAGATCCTGTGAGCTCATGTTGTACATCACTATATTGAACATTATTTTCCAAATTCACAAGATACCTCTTTTCCCCATCTCTTCACCACCCCCACACCCATCATGTCCCTAACTCATGTATTGGAATGGATTGTGTTTCTCTGTCATAAGAAATAACTGCCAAGTCAGTAAGTGTACACAGTCTGGATGAGTATTATCAAAGAATATATCCTTTTTTGATATAAATTTGTTTCTTGTGAACCACCCAGAGTTCCCCTAGGAAGACTGGCGGTATACAAATATGTAAAAGAAAGAGAGAGAGAGAGAGAGAGAGAGAGAGAGAGAGAGAGAGAGAGAGAGAGAGAGAGAGACCTTTGCTTTGGCCTTCAGATCCCTGTCCTGTTATAATCTTTTTTTCTCTTATCCATAGCTATCAACCATAAATCATGTATGTGAAGCCACAATTAAGTTGTTGCTTTCTTCTTACCATAGCCCTTCCCCAAATAAGAACTTAAAGGTGTCTCCCTGTTTTCAATACTGTATAGCACTTGTCCCTTTTAAAGAGCAGGCCACTAGAAAAGCATTTCAAATTGCTCCACATTCTGTGTTGTCACCCTGTGCGATGGTGGTTATAATTTTAAGATTTTTTTTAAAAACAAATGCATGGTGCAATACTATGTATATTTTATTATGTGAAGAGATAAACTGTTTTGTTATGTGTTCTTAAGCTAGAAGTGACTTCTAGTGACACTCATAGTGTTTTGAAAGAAATGGAGATACCGTATGTAAGAAGTAGTTTCACCAGTTCCACCTCCCCAATGAGTTTAATATGGCCAAGTGGCAATTTGAACCAAAGGCTCTTAGGCCATAGCAGCCATGCTCCCCGCTACTCCATAATGGGTACCCTGAAATCTTATTTAGTCAACTGATATTTTGAAATAGAGATTTCAATTTAGATTTTTCATGCACTTTAAAAGGTATTCTTAATGTTTTTTAAAAGCTTTAAAAAATAAAGTGGAGCCTGCTTGTTTTATCAGTTTTTCATAATAGCAGCTATTTGCGTTAGAGGTACCGTATTTGGAAATTGAGACAAATTTATTGATATTGCTATATCTGCCATATAATACTCCCTGTGAAGAAGCAGACTAAAACATATAGAGATAATATTACATGTAATCCTATATTATTTTTCACTGTACCAGCTCTTGATGGCATATCCATGTCTTCATTCTGACTAATAATTGTTCACATATCTTTTCAATCTCAGCATTTGACAGTGTCTGCTACAGCCATGTCATACATAAGAACGCATTACAAAGGATGTGGTTAAAGTGTTCTATTACATGCCTGCTACTTTCATACTTATATTTACTCGGTCAACAGTCAACTCATTCTGTCTCTTGTATCTCCCATTCATTCCTTCGGAATACTTTTGTTTTTAGATGTGATTCCTGCATCATTGTGAATGTACAGAATGTGGAGAAGGTTCTTATTCAGCTGACTTCCCCAAATGAGCCCATGGCCCAGTTCATTCATTCATTCATTCATTATTTATTTGTCAGATTTTCTTCATGGTGGAGGGCAGGTTGTGACCGAAGCAGGCTATATGCCTGTGACTTGCCATGAAATTTTGGGATGAGGCTCCCCACTTGTGAGCCATCCTGGATTCTACTTTTCTTCACTTCCAGTTTACATGGTAACCTGTGAATATATTTTTTTACTCTCCCAACACACAAATGCTATTTTTACCTTTTTGAGGTAAATTAAGCTTAGAAAGAGTGACAAGCAACTGGTCACTCTGTGAATCCCTTGTTTAATTAGGAATTTCAACCTGGATCTTCATAGATGAATAATTTAGACACTGTTCAATTGTAGTAGACCACTGAATTGTGAGGAATGACATTGAGCTTTGGTAATCCATAATTGTGTGACCAAAAGCAGTAGAAGAAATGTGAATATTAGGTACACTCTTGTATTGTTCACACGTGCCATCATTGATGATGTGTTTTGTCTTGATTCATTGCCAGGGTTTAGAATAAGAACACCTAAATGTTCCCTTGCTGTCCCTGTATATTTTCCTCACAGGCCCTGTTCAGACCTTCAGAAAAGGGGATAATGGTACCCCCGAACCAAAGCAGCAAACTAGCGCTGTCCCCTCCCTTTGTAGCTTTTTTAGGTTTGGGAACTAGATTTGGAAAAGAGAACTGTCTCAGTCTATGGAGTAACTCCACAAAATTGGGAAGCTTGCATTTCTGGGGTTTTGGATTGTGGGGTTTGTCCCTATGGATCAGGCATGTCCAAACTTTAACCCTCCTGATGTTTTGGACCACAACTCCCAGAATTCCAAGCCTGTATTGTCAATGACAAAGGACTGTGGGAGTTGTGGTCCAAAACATCTGGAGAGCCAACGTTTGGACATTCCTGCCATAGATAGAGGGGGGCTCTCCTCTTTAAATATAGCTCTCCACTTGGGACAAGAAGGACAGGGTTAGCTTGCTGTCTCTGCTTAAACGTTCAGATCAACCTTTTAATTTAGCACCCTTACAACTTCCATGTCAGCCAAAAGGAGAGCTGTCTAGTGATTTGTTTGTTTGGCAATCTCCTGATACTCAAAAGTGAAGCCAAACACTGCAGGCTTGGTACTTGACTTCTTGGCTGCAACACTTCGCTTCAAATCAACAGAGTTTTTCTCTGAAAGAAAACTGTATATAGATTGAAGTTTTAGGACTTATGTTTTTTAATGCACTTACAGTGTGCTGAGGAGAATATCAATGCCTCGAAAAAAACTCCAGTTTACAAACGCTGTACATTGTTCTTCTGTGTCCAAAATTCAGAATGCCAGGAAATGGTCCACCCAATGTTGCTACATCATATCATGCCCGCAGGAGGAAAAAAGATGACAAGCTTTATAAAACAAAGGGAAGGCTGAATGTTGCCTTTCACGCATAGCAGCAGTCGAGATGATAATCAGGACACCCTCTTGTGCTTAGAACCATTCTTGAAGTGATGCCAAACAAGGGAAAATCCCAGAAGTTGTCTTTAAAAAATAATAATTAATGACTTCTCACCCCAAAACAAAGCAATTTTCTGACACATACCTGTATGCATGAAAGTATCTAAAAGCCAGAATTGAACTTCCTGCCCTTTAAAACTGAAGTTTAAGTGTACATGCTGCATACAAATTCCAACAGACTCTTTCCAAATTGAAAAAAGCAGGCAGGACCAACCTTTCTCTTTCAAGATAAACAAGATGGGTCTTTTCAATTTGTATGAGCTACCGTATTTTAAATCTGGGGGTGTTTACAGCCACTTGTTTCTTTCAAAATACTATCAGGTAGAAGAATATGCTCACTGCTATCCAGTGAGTCTTGTGCCCTCACCCTGAGAGGGACTGCCTTAAAATTCAGTTTTGGCATGCAAAGTGGTTTTCTGGGAATTCCTCCCAAATCCTATATATTGTATATCAATTATTGCATATTCAGTAGGAAGACCAGGAGGTCAGCCTGAAAGAGTACTAAACCTCCTCCTGGCTTCATTCACCTTTCAGACACAGCTTGAAAGAAATAGCAACGTGTATTCAGAATAGACATGGGCATGACCAGAAAAAATGACGTTTTGAGTTTTCGTTTGTCGGAACGGGTCCGTTTCGGGTCGTTTCCATTTGTCGTGAAATTTTTCAAAAAATTGTCATTTCATTGTTTTGTTTGTCATTTGTTGTTCCCACCGCGATTTAGCGCGATTTGACTTCCCACAGCATAGGCACGTCCTGCAATCAGGGCCGGCGCTAGGTGTTTTTGCGCCCTAGGCAGCGGGCGGGACGGGGGGAGGTGCGGGCGGGCGGCGGCTGCAGGTGGGCGAGTGGGTGGGTGGCGGCGCAGGCCGCAGGCGGGTGGCGGTGCCGGCGGACGGGCGAGTGGGCAGTTAGGTTATCACTTAGGATAGAGGTTCTGTTCTTGGCTTGCACCCCAAATGTGTGTGTGTGCAAGCAAATTGAAGTTGGGAAAATAGAAAATAAATGGTCGTATATAATATATTTTTAAAATAAATCCACACCTCCCACTCCCAGTAGAACCTCCCCCTTTATCCAATATCAGAAAAAAAATCCTCACAAACTGCCAGAGAAGAAATAAAGAATAAACTGCTATTCCCTTCAGCAGACAAAGCTGCAGGGAATCAAAGAAATTATTTTCCAAATTCAATTCCCTCCCTACCTGCCTAACTTAAATCCTAAAGCCTCCAGCCTCCCTCCTCAGTCTCGATCGGATCACACCAGCACCAGCAGCCAGCCCTCCTCGCTCAACCACATCCATAAACCCAACTGCGATTTCTGGAAGCTGCCTCAGATTTTTATGCCCTCCGAGACATCCAGAAGTGTCAGTCAAAAACCTGGCGATGCCATTGGTGGAATGGTTCAAAAAAATTGCATGGTCCCATCCCATGCCCAGCCCAAATGGGCAGGTCTAAAAAAATAAAAAATAAAATAAAATAAAATAAAATCAATACGACGTTTTATTGCTATAAAAAAACTCACTGCTGCTACTATTAAAATTCAGGCATTTAAAATAAATAAATTTCACTTGTTTCTGTGGTGATTTGGTGTGTTTTTTTACCACGATTTCAAAAGAAAAATTGTGGTCGCCATTTTGGATCCCCACCCACTGTATGGCATGGCGAGACACTGAGGATGACCCCCCCCCAGCCTGGTGCAAGCAGCCCAGGACAGGAGAAGAGGGGGGAAAGGCCGGGGACCCCCCCAGAAACCACCCCTCTGGTAGGTGGCAAAGCCTTAGTCAGGCATATTTTCGCCTGCTTTTTTGGCCGGGAGTCGGGGTTTTTTAAAAAAACTTTTTCTGTGCTTCGCATTGCGCGATCGCCACGATGCCACAAACGAAAACGAAAAACCCGACCAAATTTTTCTTTTTTCGGTTCGAGTTCGAGTTCTGATGGCTTAATTATCGTTACCGTTTCTGTTACATAACAGAAACGAAAAATGGAAACGAAAATGAAAATTTCACCAAGTCGTGCCCATGTCTAATTCAGAAAGAAAAGGGGGGGGGAATAAAAGCATATTGCCCCAAAGAGCAAAACAGATTCAGAATACAAGGAAGTATGGATGCAGGACACACAAGCAGCTCCCTAAACACAAAGAAGCAGCTCTGTGATCCTAACTTACATTGGCCGCTGGAGAAATTTCCCACTTTGCTTTGCAAAGTTAGAGATTAGACAAAGGAAACCACTTTCCTAGTGGGTTTTATAAAGAATATTCCTTAATTGCTCTTAATCTACTTTGATGGCTGTGTGGAACAAAGGACTTCCTGATGCCCTGGCTGGTAATGAATCCTCAACCTGGGCCCTTAAATTTACATATCAAAACTTCTCAAGTCCAAAGGTACAATAGCTTCCCATTCAAGAACCTAATGTCCTGCTTTTAAGTAATCTGAGGTAATTTGGTCAACACACAGGAGTAGATATCACAGCATTTGCTCAAAGATTAAATACTGTACCTTTGAAGTGGCTTCTTTTGAGATACACAGAAGTGATAGTGAGGGAGTATGAAGACAGTGGCTTTCCCATGATCCAGACTGCCTGTTCTGAAAAGTCCATATGCATCCCAGTCTTTTAATACTTCTTACGTTGATTCACAGGAAGATAAAACAGTTTTAGCTTTTAAAAAGTCAAAACTCAAAAACCCTTTGGCTGAACTTCCTCAATTCTGGGACAGAGGAAGAGCACACTGTCTGCTATGCCTGTGCCTAATTTGGTCCTGCTCTGAAGTCCAGTTTCAAAGGCATATTTTTGGGTTTGGTCTGTCCCTGTTTTAAAATTGCCTTGAAGAAGGTTGATTTGATTTGCTCTGCTGCACCATAGTAGTATCACTGCACTACCATGCAATTATAACTTCTAGTATAAAGAAGAAGAACTGCAGCAATGGCAAGCATTCTTTATAATGAAAGCAGTTAACAGTTCAGCACTGGACTTAACATCATGTAATTATTATTATAATAGAATAAAGCAGTGAAGCTCCTCAATTTTGTGACTAGAAATACACAGCATATGCCCAGAAGAAGAAATGAATGAAGTGTACAAATCATGTAGAGGAGCATGGCATTTGGAGAGTTTCTAGAACAGTGTTGGCGAACCTATGGCACAGGTGCCAAAGGTGGTACTTGAAGCCCTTTCTGTGGGCACCTGGCATTGCCCCTTTACAGCCACCTGTATTCAGGTTAAATTTCTGTATTGGCACTTTGCAAAAAATTAGTGGGTTTTGAATTGCAGTTTGGGCACTCGGTCTCTAAAAGGTTCGCCAATCGCCATCACTGTTCTAGAAGATAACCTGGTCTGGTTATGTTCGGGTTAAGTGATGGGCATAAATTTCTTTGGTTTATGAATCTGTTCTTTGTCTCCTGGGATGTTATTTGAAAATAAGAGAAATGCAAGTTTGCCTTCTCTTGGACAGATGACAAGAGAAGACTGTTGTCAGGTGTTTAGCTTTGATTTCAGCCTCAGGTGCAAACCAGATATTCCATGCCTTGGTTTTGATCACTGAGGTAGGTGATGCTGTTCTGATACTGTCCTGGCAGACTGTAGGCTAGGCCTTGTATCACTGGTATAATTCGTTGAAATCCAACTTTACACTAAATCAGAAGCAAGGAAAAGAGTACAAAAAGAGGAATGGAAATATAAGTGAAAACTGCTGACAGCTCTGCCACTAGTAGGGATGAGCACCTTACGACAAATGACACGTTGTTTCATCGTTTCAAAAGGTTTCGGACCCAGCCAGAGCGCTGGTGACAGGACATTTTAAAAAGGCTGTAGTGAACCAAAGGGAGCCCCGTGGTGCAGTGGTTAAATGCCTGTACTGCAGGTAAAACTGTGCTGACATCCTAGGGTTCAATCCCAAGTAGCTGGCTCATGGTTGACTCAGCCTTCCATCCTTCCGAGGTTGGTAAAAATGAGTACCCATCTTGCTGGGGGGGGGGAGCAATGTGCATACTGTAATTAAAAACTGTACACCGCCCAAAGACTACTTGAAGTGGTATGGGGCAGTATATAAGCAGAACAATTTTGCTTTTGCTTTTTTAAAAAATGTCCCACTCGCAACAGCGAGCCTCTTGATTGGGCCATTTTAAAAAGGCCCCAGGCAAGCTGTCAAAGGCTATCACCTTTTTAAAATCCCCTGCCACACCAGTGAGAGTGCTGGTGCAGTAGGGGATTCATTTCATTTCATTTCGTAAGTAACAATTTTTTAACAAATAATCATTACTAATGGAATGAAGCGAAACACAGGGGGAATGAAACAGAATGAAACTAAGCACTATTTTTTCATTTCGTGCCCATCCCTAGCCACTACCCACCAACCATCACGTTGTTAAAGGTACAATATACATGGTGTTTCTTACTCTCATCTTACTTATTCATTGAAGACCTAAGAAACACACTGTGGCAGCAGATCAGTAAAGGTTACTAAACCCCATGCATATTCTTCTGCACACAAAAAAATTGTTGCCAAAAAGCTACCTTTCCCAACACAAAACACTAGTGGCCCTGTATGTAAAAGTCTTGCACTGATCATTGAAGAAGAAGCCACGCCTCACTGTGGAGACCCATGTATCCCCAGTTTCCCTTACACTATGTATCCCATTTGTGTTGAGGGTCCTCTGAAGGAAATCAACACATTATCCAGATGGGCCAGATTTTAGAATGAATATTTCTACAAAAGAAGAGTGCAAAATTTTAGGGGGGGGGAAGGTTTCTTTCAAAATAATATTATATGTAATATTATGTCCGTGGGGATTCTCATGAATGTAATGTTATATGCAAACATACATGATACAGTACATTAGTCAAGTTGCATTTTCAAATTGTTTATTTGATATTTTTATTTATTTATTCATTTATAAATATATAAAAATTTGTTGTACTGGTTAAAATCACTTTATTAGAAAAACACCATGGTTTAGTCGGCTGGCCTAGAGTCAAGCACACGGCAGACATTAATTTGGAAATGTTTATTTATTTATTTATTTTTCTACTTATTAACTGCCCGACTTTCCCCTCAGGAACTCTGAGCAGTGTACAACAGATTGGAAAACAATTTGCCCAAAACACAACCCTCATAATAAACAATAACAATCAACAAAACACTCATGCAACATCATACAGATCTGGCAAGAAAAAGGGCTGGGACAAGACAATACAATTAACACACAACACACATTGTACACTCAGCGATCACCAAACTTTCCATGAAGAGACAGGTCTTTAAGGCTCTCCTCAAGGGGAGTTTTCCAATTGAACTACTTGTTTCCATAAATCAAAAAGTCGGTTTCTTTTCTTTAAAACGTGTTGATGTGGCATTCTGTACAAAGTTTATCTTCTGAGCATTGTGTTTGCATTTGTGAATTATGTGACCAAAATAATGAAATGGTGTGATTGCTGTGTGAAGGCTAGAAAAACTAAGGGGTCTCTGGTCTTTCCTGAGGCTGGAGAAGACAGCTGGGATACCTGGACCCTCCGTCTCTTCAAGCCAGTAGCTATTTTTTCATCGTGAATTTTGGAGTAATATTGGTTTTGTTTCTTCTTCTACTCACAAAGGCTGCTTAACACCACCACTACCATCTTGTTTTGTTGTGCATGCCACATCACGTAAGCAGCTGGGCTTTTGCTTGCAGGGAGTGAAGGAATAGAGAAAATATGTTTGGGACTGGCAATTTGTATACTGTGCACATATAGATCTTCAGCTGCCCATCATGAAGCACACATATTGTACTCCTGCTGTGTAAATAGTATATCCTATGATGTCTGGCCTTTCAAGCCCAGACTAGCTGTGCTACAGGCTCAGGCTTGCTTTTCAATTTAAATTGTAAATATTTCACTTGATGCAGCTGGTGTTCTGTGTGTCACCTATTGTGCACTCCTGGATACCACCCAGACACTATGCCTCACAGCTGTGAAGCTCAACAGCTGGATTTACTCACCCTGTTTACCAACAAGGAAGGAATAATTTCAGCCTTGCAGGAGAGACTTGAAAATCCTTTCAGTTTGCTGTGTAGGGAAGCAATCCACTACATGGACCCATTTTTCCTTCCTTCCTTCCTTCCTTCTCTCAATCTGTTTTAAAAGGTTACTGAACTGACATACTTTAGACAAAAAGAAATAAAGAATACATTTGAGGTTCAATAATACCTTCAATGGAACATTAAAGAATGACAACAATTAACTAAATAATTAATTTCAAAAATATTAATGGTGGCAAGATTAATTATAACTAGGAACTAGAAAATATAGTATAATCTCCAATTAAACTGATGAAACAGAGAAGTTTTAGCTGGCTAGATAGCTCAATGCTTTAGCAATCTGGCGACCGTGCCAGAAGTTGGGAGTTCAATTCTCCACTGTGTCTCCAGGGAGAAGAGTGAGCCTGTGTGACCTTGGGTAAGCTGTACAGTCCCAAGCTACCACTGAGAGAAGGAATGGGACACCACTTCTGTGTATTCTCCATCTGGAAAACCCTGGAAAGGGTCACCATAAGTTGAAATCAATTTGATAAAGTGAAGAAGGGGTAACAAGAAATAATATTATAAGAAATAATATTTTATGTCTTTGAATATGAATAGCCCAACTCTAGTTACTCCTTAGCAGAATTATAATTTAGTTCCTGGGATGCACAGAGTGCTTTCTTCCTGGAATGGCTCTGTAGTACAGTACAGCAAAATGACAAAGTTTCCTTTTGAGTAAGACTAAACCTTCTAATCAAATTTCCTAATCCCTTCTATACATTAAATGAGCTATTCCAGACCTGTTATCATCAACATCTCAATCCCTTTTCACGTTTACCCAAAACAAAAATACCATCCTTTCCTTCTTTCTTTCCCAAATATTTAATTTGCATGACTCCTGGGAAGAAAGTGGGTGGGGTTTTCAAGTTAAGATTAAAACTGGAATTGCTAGATCCCTTTTCATGTTGCATTGAAGAGCATGGAGTTATCACCTCCTTTTTAGCTCTTCTTTGAAGTATTCATTAACAGGAGGTCAGTTGAATGTGTTAACTGTCCTTGTGTTCATGGATGCTATTGACCTCGCCTTCTCAGATAGCTATCCGGGCACTCACAAAGATGAGGCTTCTAGCAAATGTTTTCTGTGTTTCATGATCCCCAGTCTCTGTTTCTTCACAATGAGAATTCATAAACAAACATGAACTCCACCCAAGGTAGCAAAAGGGCCTTTCTTTCTTTGTTCATTTCAGCAATACCACAATACAATTCATAAGCATATAAATACCTTTTGTCCAGTAACATGCACCATCAAGAGCATGTGGGTCAGGTAACTTCAAATCTTCCACAGTACATGTTAGGGAGCTTGGAGTCCATTGACATAGATTTGAAGGTTGTCTTGCTGTTCTCTGAACCCATAAAGAGTGTTGTCAGTACAAAAGCTGAATTTTCTTAGATTTACTTTGATCAGTAACCATCACACTCATGTGATTTCTAAAATAAGAGAAGCAGCTGGATATGTGGCATTGCCTTCACCCCATCTTCCCTTCTGGCACTGATCAGTATCACCTGTTCACCACACCAGGCTTTCCTGGTCCAGAGCCTTGCTGGCTCCTTGCTCATATTACTGTATTCCATAGCTGAATCTATTCCAATTTCTACAGGAAAATTCAAGAGAGAGATCAAAATGAAAGTCATTCTTGCTGGGGTTTCAGTGGGATCAGCATTCCGATGTGTAGAGAGAGGACATGGGTGGTTAAATACACTATAGAAGAGATGGTCAAAATCAACAACTTGAATCAGAGCAAGTGCCATGCCAGAAAAATAGTTTAGCCTTAGTCCCATACCATAAAAATCCCTTTGTCCTGCAAGGAATTTTATTTACTGTATAAATGACCGTGCTATTTACTGTTTCTCCTGTGGGGCAAAGTTTGCATATATGGATGGAAGGCAGAATTTTGCTCTTGGATTCTCTGCCTGAGAGGTCAGCGGGTTGAGATCTATCTCCACCCAGATACATAGCTTTTCAAAAGACCCTGGCTAACACTCCTTGCTTTGTCTCTTAGAGGAGTTTACCACTGCACCAGTTAGTTTGGTAGCTTGCCAGCTGCAGCGCCCAGCAGTGTTTTTGTTGGTAGCTGTCAATCATGCACACCCTGGAAGGATTTCAAGGGTATGCAACCTGACATTAGATGGTATCGTGGATGGGGAAAGCTGACAGGTCACACGTGTTGGCATGCAATGCAGAATCTCTGGGAAAAGCAGTATAATGAGACAGGTTCCTGCAAATGACAGATGCTACAAAAACTTATGACATAGTACTAAGCAATCCCACATTCTTTAATAGGTTAGCCCACTGAGTCTACAGGAAAACATGACCATTCGTGCTTATGTAGGTGTGCATCTTATGTTGCTTTTCTTTATGTCAAAGACTGTTTAGGCTAAATTCCATACAGATTGAAAGGGTGGTGGTGATGGACACATGAATATAACTGGTGATGTGCTGATGGGGCAAATGCCGTAGAATGCACTGATGCTCTCCTAGAGGCTGGGTATGAAAGCAATGCAGTGGATTGTATATTGTTGTATCTTAAAATAAATAAGAACAGTGTGTAAATGCATTGAGCACTGTGTTTGCAAAATGCAGTGGTCTATTTTGTTAAATAATGGCTTTCTCGTATGCCAGCTCTTGTTTATCTTTCCAGCAGTTCACACAATCCTAGGACCAGCAAATTTGCCAATGTAAACCTTCTCTCAGTAAACAGGTAATGCTCCTGCCTCACCAAGGCTCTTGTTAGATCTGGGCTTGGTGCCATTTAATTCTCTCTTTTTTTGCTGTTTCAAAAAGCTGTTCTTATGTAGGAGGCCTACCCCGTCCCCCGCAGCTTGCGGATCATTCATCCTGACAAATAAAGTGCTTCCCCACACACACACACCTGCTTTTAATGCTACAAAGTGAGGAGGTGTTAGAGGTGGCATAGATGGTATCCAGGTTTTTCCTGATCCAAAGCCTTGGGCACATTCATTTGCATGGATTTGAAATTTCCCATTCAAAATGAATAGGAAGCATAATAAGAGAGTCTGCTGCCGCAGCTGCAGCAGCCCTGCCTGCAGCTGAGTGATTTCAAGGCACTGGACTACGAAAACCTGGTGTGGTGCACAGATTATGCAGATCAGTGCCAGTGTAGTAATTCTGGCACCTCGGCTATTGTTCGGCGTTCTGTGCCAACCGATATGTGAAGTCAATGTGGTTTTCATTGTAAGTGGCTTCCCGCTTGCCAGTCATGCTACAAAGGGATCTGTAGCCTGAGCTGTCTCGGAGGATCAGTGGAGAGGATTGCTTTGTGGATAAATGGAAGGGATACAGGAAAAAAAAATAACACCTCATTGACTTTGGAAGGAGCTGGACGTCCAGAAAATTTTGGTCTACATCCTTGATGTTCTGCTATACAGGGAGGTGTGTTGAGATGGCATACACAGTGGTATCTCTGTTTACGATTTTAATCTGTTCCGAATGCATGCTCATAAGTCAAACAACTCGTAGGTAGAGCAGCCATATCTAAAAAAATTAAAATAAATAAATAGATAAATCAAAAAACAAATTGTAAGTAGAGTAGACCGCATCTAAAATTTGCAAGGCAACAGTTAAAACGCCAACGGTTCTCCCCTCTTAAGTTGAATTGCTTGTAAGTAGAGCTGCTCATAAGTAGAGGTGCCACGGTAGGTATAACAGTTTAACCTTGAGCAAATCCCCTGGAAAGCAAAGCCAGCCACATAGTCCCGGATGAAATTATTATGAATGCATCTTTGTTCAAAAAGCGAGTGTCAATCACCGTCCCCCTTGTGTATATCAGATCCTTGATATAAATACAAAACTCCATAATCCAGAGAAAGTGATCCATGTGCTGAAAGAGGCCTCTGCATGCATATCAAGCACCAACTGGAGATGCTTTCATATGCAGAAAACATCTGTTCCTTTTGCAGTTCCTTTCAGGTTCGATGCAGGCTAGAATGCAAATTCTCATCTGCATTTGGGTGGGGATGGAGATCCCATCAAAACTAGGTGCAGATAGTAAAATTCTCTCTTCTGATTCTCTCTTCGTTGATGTTTACTGTTCCCAAAGCTCATGCCAGAAGCTGCATTTGTGCCCGAATCACCTTCCCTGGATCAGGGAGAGAGAGATGTGTTCCAACAGTTACCTTGCCTGTCGTGAGATGCTACCTACAACATAATTTATGGCTCTGCCAGGCCTTCTCCTATCCATTACAAAGTTGATGGATGATCACAAATCAGTATTAAAATTTTGACACAGAGAATATATTTCAACTGTTGTGCTTTAAGTTTCAGACACATTTACTGTTAAAGGGCAAGGGGGTGGGGGGATCTTTTTCATAGGCAAGTTTTACACCAAGGAGACTTTGTTTCCATCGTTTCCAGAGCAGCGTATGCATTCCATGTTGCGGAACCTTGGCAGAACCAGCACTGTTGCCTGAAGGAAAAATAATCAGAGCATGCACATAGAACAATTATTTGCACACCATATCATTGGACTGCACAGAATGTCCTCGCCTTACTCCAAGGGCAACCATGAAATTTAATTTGGAATTTTTTTACAGTCACATTTTGAATTGGAAATCTCAGTTAATAACTTTCCCTTTGCTCAGCTTTTTAACTGTGAAATTCAGTTGGGGAGTTTCGAAGCAGCAGGTAATGCCGCAGCACTCTGGAGGGATTTTACCAATACTGTGCTAAAGTGCTTGCAAGTGTCATTTCCATATTTAACTAATTTCAGTTTTTAATTAGCTCCATGTGAAAAATGAGAGTTCAAGCTGAGCTAAGCTGTCAGCACACACTCTTGTTTCCTTTCTAGCCTCCCAGGACGATCACTTACGAGGGTTGGGAAGGGATGCTACAACAAGCTTAATCTTTCAGGAGTTCTGTTCCCTGGCAATAAGCAGCAATGCTGGGTTTTTCTAGATGCAGCAGGGCAAATATGATTGTGAATCTATTTCAGGAATGCCTCTTCCTTCTTTCCTTGGGGTCTCTCTCTCTCTCTCTCTCTCTCTGTGTGTGTGTGTGTGTGTGTGTAAAACCAAACAATCTGAGAAACATTCAGATGAAATATATGAATACAGTGGACCCTTGTATAACAAACAGTTTCTATAACATAAAATCTGTACAACATAAAACATTCCGGAGTTAGGGGAAATTTGCTTAACATAATCGCCTATGGGGAGAATCCATACAACATAAAAATGGGATTACTCCATTTTCAATGCAATCCGATGGGAATTTGTATAAAGGAAAATTTGCTTAACATAATTTCATTTGGAACAAAATGATTCCTTTATACAAAGTACCACCGTATTAATATCTGTCATACATCCTACAAGAGAAACATTACCTATATAACGTGGTCTGTAATGGTTCATTTATTACATTATATTATACCATAAGGTTTTCAGAATTTTTAAAATACACTGAATGCTGTTGTTGTTGTTGTTACATATTGTCATGTTGGAACCACCTTATAGTGATTCTGACAGGGCTTTTGAGGTGTGTGAGATATTTAAGGAGTCGTTTTAACAGTTCCATTCCTCAGGTCAGGCTCCACGGCTGAGCCACGGAGCCCTGTTTTCCAGACTTCCAGTCCATCACTCTACCCACTACACCACACCACATATCTTATAATACTGCACTTATCAGTATGCTTTTAAACCACTAATAGAATTTTTTGAGCAGTGGTCCAGTTTTTTTGAAAATATAAAATATAACCATAATACAAATTAGTCATGAAACTCAGTCCATCAGCATAATATTCAGTTATAAATGTTGCAAGTTAAGAATCAGAGCTAAATGTGCACCAATAGAAATACACTTTTGGATATAAGTAGAAGAATTCTGGGCACAGTTAAATAATCTTCAGCCAGAGAGCATTACACCTTAGGGGGTTCTAGCATGACAACAGTTCTGACTTTAGAAAACAAAGGTCTAAACTCGATGTTACAGATGGCATACTTCATTAGAATTCAAAATTCTATTAATTACAGTGATCTGATTCTGGCTAGCCTTGGCAATGGACCAGGCAAAGTCTATGTTTACCTCCGCCCAAAAAATCACAAAATAAAGTACGTTCATTAGTTGTGGAACTACTGCTATGACATAAGCAATTTTCAGCACTGAAGGCATTTTTCTTTATAATACTGAGTTATCAGTAAGGTATAGGTTTTTCCTTACTACTTCTATCACTTCACAGCTGTATTAGAAGAATACCCTCACCATACCTATAGAATCATAGAATCATAGAATCATAGAGTTGGAAGAGACCTCAAGGGCCATCTAGTCCAACCCCCTGCCATGCAGGAACCCCATCACAATATTTCCGACAGATGGCCATCCAGCCTCTGCTTAAAAACCTCCAAAGAAGGAGACTCCACCACCCTTTGCAGCAGCATATTCCACTGCCGAACAGCTCTAACTGTCATGAAGTTCTTCCTAATGTTCAAATGGAATCTCTTTTCCTGTAGTTTGAAACCATTGCCCCGAGTCCTCGTCTCTGAAGCCATGGAAAAGAAACCTGTTCCCTCTTCAATATGACATCCTTTCAAATATTTAAACATAGCTATCATATCCCCCCTCAGCCTTCTTTTAGAGAGGCTAAACATTCCCAGTTCCCTAAGCCGTTCCTCATGAGACATTTCCTCCAGACCTCAACCATCCTGGTCGCCTTCCTCTGTACCTGCTCAAGGTTGTCAACATCCTTTTTAAATTGAGGCACAGAGAACTGGACACAGTACTCCAGGTGGGGTCTGACCAGAGCAGAATAGAGTGGTATTATCACTTCCCTTGATCTAGACACTATGGTTCTGTTGCTGCAACCAAGAATCGCATTGGCTTTCCTGGCCGCCGCATGTGGTTGGCCAGCAAAATGAAGTCATCTGTTGGAATGCATTTGATCTCCTTCTATGCCTCCCAAAACTAGTCTGAAGAGCTGGATCTGATTTTGAAGGGGACTCAAAGGAAGTGGAAGTTCCATTGTGCAAATGGAACTCTATAACATCACACATGGGACATTAGCAACGTGAACTGACAGAATGGGAAATTAGCAATTAGAAAGTATACCTAATAATATTTTGCATTGGCCAGTAACCTACTAAATTGCACCAGTGGTGCAACAGGAGTGGTTTCAGTGGAATTGAAAGATTGGTACCGAAAGAGTTCCTTCCTTTGATTTTCAATTGCATGTGACTCATGCACAATGAAATAGAGTTGTGTACAACTCTAAATTGAAACAAAACTCTTTAACAGCAAGCTGCCACTCCTTGTCACCTCATTCCGCTGTTTTGTCAGACATATGCAACAAGATTTGGGCCATAGAGATGAACAGCATATTCACATCATGAATTTTTTTTCCTAGAAAGTATTCATGCAATGAACTTCACTTGAAATTGACAAAACTAGCATGGACAGCCCATTATAGTAGTGAGTAGCCCATTACCTCTGTTAAGACTATCAAATCAAATGCCTTTTTGCAGAAATTAAAACAGATGGAAGAAACCTTCAGCTCTAACAAATGTGTCTGGGAATTTAAGGGGCATTACTCAACTGCAAAGAGAGAGACTGAATCTCCCAGGACTGGAATTTTGAGGGAACCACAATGCAATGGTTCTTTCTTGAAATCAAGTTTGTAATGATGCCATTTCTGATTGAAGCAACAGTTCTCAACCTGGGGGTCGTGACCCCTTTGGGGATCAAGCAACCTTTTCCCAGGGCTTGCCGTGAACTGGGGAAGAAAAAGGCTAGGCGCCCCTCTCGTGTCCCGCCCAGCCTCCAACACACTTGTGCGCCTTTGCACTAGGTGTTTGTTTTCCATAGCAGAGACTGCCACCCCGGCCCTGCCTGGGAAGGAGGGAAGCCCCAGTCATGTGCCGAAGCCTGCCCACATAATTTTGGAACCCTTGGCTTTCTCTGCCCCGGTGATTGGCACCTGGAGCAAGGAAAGAGGAGGAGGAGGAGGCAGCAGTGGTGGCGAGGGGTGCCCGCCTGAGATGCACAGTCTGGGGCAGAAATTGAGAAGGCCCAGGAGCGAATGCCCGTGGCGCGGAGGCTCAGCTTGTTCCCTGCAGCCACACTCCAGCCTCGGAAGGGGCGAGGGCATGAGCGCCTACCCTGGTGCCAGCCTTCACAGCTTCCTCATGCTGTGTGGGATTGGGCTCCTTCCCAGGGAGGTGTTTCATTTCAGAGCAGAGAAGGGAGGGGCCAAGCTGTGCCAGGGAGATGGGGAAGAAGGGAACCCTCCCATTTCGTGGCTCCAGAGCCCTCCGGCTGTGCAGGGACCGCCTGGCTGACTTGAGTGGCTGCTTGCCTGGCCAGCCAGGGCAGTCCCTTCACCTACCGACCCCTCTTTCTCCTCCCCCTTTGGGCTATGCGTGGAGGATGGGTTTGCTTCGGTGGCAGCACTCATCCATCCGCCACTGCCACTGGGTCGACCACTGAAGCAACAGCCGAGGAGCAGGCGAGATTGGACAACAATGATGCTGTCTGTCCTTTCCCCCTTCCCATGCCACCACCCACAACCTTGCTCTTTCCCTGGCCAGCAGCATGGCCCAGCCAGGCAAGGTAAGCCCTGCTTTTCCAGGGTTCTGCTTTGGAGTCCTGCTCTGGAGTGGCAGCCTTCTCCCTGTTGTCAAGTATCGTGAGTGAGTGGGCAGGTGGGTGAGCAGGCCAACTGGATGAGTGGGCCAGCAAGAGGCAACTTCAGAGCCGTGCAGCCTCCCTGCTGCTGCTGCCAATTTTATAGGGGGTGGGGTGGGTGGGCAGGAGCTCCAGAGCCACACAGCCTCCACCTCTGCCCCCAATTTTGTGGGTCCGCCACCAGGTCGGGCCCTTGAACTGCCGATAGCCATCCACGGATAACTGAATACGCAGATGGTGAATCAGCAGATATAGGGATCCTACTGTGATTTTATGGTTGGGGATCACCACAACCTGAGGAACTGTATTAAAGAGTCACGGCACTAGGAAGGTTGAGAACCACTGGATTAAAGGGAGGGTTTCCCAGTGATGAGAATAAAGCTAATACTAAATTGCCAGTCTTTTACCCAAAATATGTAGTGTCCTCATATGATCTATTTGTATTAGTGGTGTTGCCATAACATCTGTCTGAGTGTGTTTTGCTTGTATTTTACACATGCCATCTGTTGCTCAAAAAAGTCCATTAAATGGCTCAGAACCTAAGCTTTATTTTCTTATAAATATACTTGAGATATGAGGCAAAACATGCTATCTGCCAGTGTTTGAACTAATTGGGTTTTTTAGAAATAAGATTTTCCAGTTGATTAGCCAATCACCGGAATAATCCTCAGTTTATCAGGAACCAATCGATGCATATAAAACAAAAATTCTGGTTAAATGTGCAGCTCAGTTGTAGAAATGCTTCATCCTTGCTGAGCTGCCTGGCAATAAAGCAATAAAGCCCTAGCAAGGAATGCTGACTGGGTGATTATGAGTTTTGTGCCACAAAGGAACTTCCGATGTTTTTCATCTTAGCAGCATTTCCTGTTTTGGCAGTGAGGTTGAATTCAATGACTTGTGACCATAGCCCACTTGAATACATGACGATCTAAGCATGGGATTGGTGGGTGTTAGACAAGTACAGTAAACGCAGCTCCCTGTATACCTTCCCTCCTCACCTAGAAGTCAGTCAGAACTTCACACTTTGAATGCAAAGACAAGCTTGTGAGCACATTTTAGCTAAACATGGTGACCAAAGGGCCGTTTGTGTGTCACCATTCAGGTTTTAATAAAGGTGTTAAAGGAAGGACCTGACTGAGGATAATGTTTAACCCCAATCTCTTTATAACCTGAAAACCTTGATTAATGCCAACAAGGCAAGAGAAGAGCAAATTTCCTCACACATCCCTAGATCACACCTGGCACCTGTTTTTCATAATGTGTTTACCAAACAGCTGATGTTATATGTATACAAGACTAGTGTGTGAAGTGATTGCCTTCCAGTATGTTGCTAATTAAATTATGTGATAGAACGCAGAACGACCATTTCATCTCGTGTATTTTAAACGCCCCACAGTTGAGAACTTGGCTACTGTGCCTCTCGTGGGACAACAAAATAGCCACCATATTTTGAACTGAGAAGAGCTCTAAAGGAAGCTGGCGCAGGGTAGGCATGTTCCATTCTTTACCCGGAGGCACTCTCAGAGAATTACATAGCAGCAGGAGTGCTGTTTTACCACATGCGTAGCCTAATGCTTAATCCTGTCTTGAGTATGCTACAATGGTTCCAAATATATCTTGGCTACAAATGTGCATCTAGTAAAGGTGTCCTACCTTAGATGTTCCTACAATGTTTTCCTAAAAATAACTCTTTTACGATTCTACACATTTGCAGCTTCCTAGCCAATTTCATTCCTGCTGAGAACAGACAGAGGAAACTGTCAAGTAAAAGTATAGCTGTTTCCTCTGTTCTTTAGATGCGTTTTTAAACTCACCCCAACTATAGCTACAATTTTGTCTAGCCATAGGAGAGAAAATGCTTGGCCTCTCTGTTTCTTTGGGGGGGGGGGATTGGGGGCTCTGTCCTTTGGGTCTTGGGTATTTGCTTTTGCACAGATCTTTAGATACTGGAGTCCTCAAGAAGGAAAAGAGGATCTGTGCAGCTACACTACAGGATTGTTGGCTGCTTTACCCCTCCAGCTCTTTGGGGCTGGAATGGTTTTTCTGGACTTTCCTGTCCCTCAAATTCAAGTTCTTCGACTCTTGGCCTAAATGTAGAGTCATGGGGACTTTGAAAAGAAACTAACCTTTTGGGGGTATTTAAGTAACCCAATAAAGGTACTGCATTATGGACTCTGATTCTGCATTCAGCTTTGGAGAGGTTTCAGAACTAGCAGCTGCTTAAGTCCGGTGGCTCTGGAGGCTGGGATTGATTATTCCACTCCACTGAATAATTCTGCAGCACACAAACATGAGGTACAAATCTTACCTGCAGTGCTCATGCACAGTTCACTCATGCCTGCTGTGTCGGTGGGGATTTCCAAGCAATGGAGACAGTTATTGCCCTAAATGTATGTTGTTTTACCAATTTTTAATAATTGATTTTTCAATACGGCCTTACATGTTTAGACATCGTAGGATGAGATACATATTAAATGAATGGATGGGTCAGTAAATATAAGTGGCTATTTTCTGAATTGTACCGAATATTAAACATACTGCATGTCAAATTAAGGCAGAGTAGGCACTTGCTCTGTGAGCAAATGGATGGTAGGCCGTGTTTAAAATGTTTGTCCTGCAGGTACTGTGTAATACACACACAATCGTTCAGGTCCTGTAGCAAAAAAAGTACACTTTAATCTTATGGTAGTCACAAAATCGGGTTCATTGTACATCGTTCCAGGAGCTGATGAATCTTGTGCCCATTCCCCCCTCTCTGTATAATCCAAGATCTGTCATGAGAATGGATGGATGGGGCTACTGTGCTATGTTTCTCTTATGCAGCTTTTGTCATGAGCTTTCACATTCTGAATGCAGGAAGGAGGTGGGGCTGTTATCATTCTTGTGACAAAAATTGCATTCAGGAAGTGGCACAGAACCAAAACATTTCTGCGAGGAGGACTGAAGGGGGTGGGGGGTAAGGAGAAAAAGAGAATGAAACCAGAGTGCCTTCCTGTTGCTGTCAAAAGAGAAGATAGAGAACTGATGGTAATACAGGTTGTTACTATTGTTCCAGCTCTCTTTAAACCTGCTTTCTGGTGGTGCTTTGGGGGATTTGAAGCCAGATCTTGTCATTTAAAAAAACAACAACAACCTGTAATGTAATTCCAAGTGTATGTAAGCTTTTCAAGTATTTTGGAGGCAGAAAGATTGAAATTGGACACGGAGGGGTAAATTTTCAAAGCATTGCTTGGGCGATAGGCGCACAAATCCCATTACTGCTAATGGGATTTGTGGGCGTATCTGCCGTGCATTGCTTTGGGGGAAAAAAAAAAAAACCTCATTCCATTCCATTCACGCAGCACAGCCCTGGAGAAGAAAAATCACTGACTCAGTGTTGAAAGAGTGGTTTGTGTTTGTTTGTTTATTTATTTATTTATTTGAAAACTCTTCTATGTACAAGCACACTTCAAGTCAGCAGAAGATCTCTGTTCCTATTTCCCATTTTTATGGGCCCTAGAAACAGAGATCCAGAAGAAAGTGATATGTATATTTTAATGGGACCTGCATTCTTCCCGGCCTATTTTGCCACCAGTTATATCATTCATCCTTGAAAACATCTATGCTGACACCCATTAGTTTGTCTGTTGGCTTCACATCGTGGGAAAAAACCCAGGATTGGATGGAAACAAACAAATGAGAAGAGTTCTTTGTTGCAGTGCGTCCCCCCCCACACACACACACACTGTTGAGGCTCAGGATCAAGCAGCAAGTGAGAGGTTTTCATCCAGATTTGCTAATGCAAGTATTATATTAAAATGTTGCAGTAAAGTATTAACAGCGTGACTTAACACACACCATAACAGTCACACAAATTGTGTTTTTCTTCAGGATTATACCCAATTTAATTGTACTGCATTTATTCACACATGCATGCGCTAGGATGCAGTTACAATCTTGGAAAACATTAAGAAAAATAAATCACTGCAATACTACTTACAGGGCACATGGTAGGACTATGTGGTCGATAATTGTAGAGACAGACTCACTGTTTTAGGGGATCACTTATGCCATCTTTTCTCTGCTGTTGCATTCTTCATGTATGGAATAGCATGCCTGCAGAGGAGACCTTCTTGCTACTATGTAGATTTGTACATAGGCTGCAAGCAGGAATCCAGAAAAATCAGGGAAGCTGCTTGCATAAACAAAACAGCCTTCACCTCCTCCACAGGCAGGTGACTTTCCACATGGATAAAGCAACAATGGAGGGGGAATGTGCATGAAATTCATTCCCATCTACACATGGTGAGTCTATTCCTGTGACTACTGACTAGTATTCTTATATATTCTTACTATCTCATTTCTAATGTATAAGTTTCTTCAGTAACTGAGTAAGTATTAGAGTGCCTAGTCTAAGCTTTATGTGCACCAATACCAAGCCATTTTTTCCAAGAGATATGTGAAATTATACACACTAAGTACATGTAAATGTATAGTCATGGCTGCATTTCCATAACTAAAGGTGGCCACCGTCCATATATTATTTTTTCCTCAGAATATGTTTCAAAGGAATTCAAGGGTTTAGTTTTTGAACTATACACTTTTCATGATTGTTTCTGAATTCTGCAAAACAAGCCTCAGGTGCAGGCAGTAGGGTTGTTTGTAAAAAATAGTAATAGTACTGTGGGGCATTAGGTCCTGAGGATCTGCCGGGTGTAGTATAAACAATGCTTGAAGCATCAGAACCACCACACAGAGTGGGAATTGGATTAATATTTCAAGGCTGCCTATGGTGTGCTCTGAGATCAAAGCACCTCAAGGCCATTAAGGAGGTGTAAGTACTGGCAAATAATATGAAAGAACATGTTGATACTTGAAGGTTCCTGGGCCTTCAGGGGTAGAGAACAAGCTTCAAAATGCAGTTGGCTTAGATTTATGGGCTGAGGGCAAACTGTTTAGCTCCTAGACTTCTGTAGCAGGTTCTAACCACTGAGCTCTGTGCTTTAATAACAAAATGGTGAGAGAAATTACTGTATTTCCCTGCTTCGTTCACCATCCTCATGTTTTAACAAAATTAATTGGCAGTTACCTGGCAGCAACAGATTGAGCGTAGTCGCTTTCATTTGAAGCTCTTCTCTTGTAATTATTAGTACTACTGAATATTATTATTTTCTTCTGGACTCTGGTTTGTGCTTTGTAGAAAAGGTGCCTTTGAATTACTGAAATAGTTTTAAATAAATTTTTTAATACATAAAAATCTGATCTCTGTGGATCTGGTTCTTGGCAGACTTACTGTCTGTCATTTAAGATGAGAAGTGGATATTTTCTGCTCCTGCTGTATATTGACAATGCTGATCCTTTAAAAAAGTCTTCAGCTCTTAGTAACCCTCTCTCTAAGCACAGTGTGTAGCAGGCTGGTATATTTACACAGGGAGATGACTATGCCACTCCACATATTTCATCTAATACTTATCGATTGACTCTTTATCGTTTACCAGACACTTGTGTGTGAGAACAGTTTAGTGATGCCCCACAAAAGTGCAGTGACCTCAGAATGTGAAGGCAATCTCTTGTTTTCGGAGCAGCTCCCGGTATTATTGCTCAGTCTCTCTACAAATACATGGCTTGTTAGCAAAATCTGCTCAGAGATTTTGTTTAGCTGTATACACATTTCGTCCCAAACATAGATGGGGCCCTTTGTGTCAGAAGCCTACTGAGGCGTTACTGAGTACTTTTACCTCACCAAGTGTTTCTATGTAATTCACGCCCCTAGCATTGATTGCCCTAAGCAGGATTGAATATAATGCCATCAGGCTGGACCTGTTTCAGCACATAGCTGCTTGCCTGACCCTTTATCTTAACCCTCAGGACCCTGCAATTCCATTTGCAGGCCTCTCTTGAGGAAGGACTGTCAATGGTGATGAATTGTGCATTCCTTCCGAAATGCAGGCCTAACTATCATGTGGAACAAGGCCTACCAAATTCATTTCATTTTCAACCTCTGCCATATTTGAACCCCCATCTCCTGAGAAAGAGGAAACTCTTTTTAAAATTAACCCACTGTATCTTCAGTACAGTCTTTCAGTGACTGGCTGAAGATGTATCAGATATAAATGTGAATTCAGTAAAATCATGCAGTACTTGGCATAGTGATCACATAGTGATTGAGCGTGAGTGGCTCTTGTGAAGAATAATTTCTCCAAATTTACTAACTAGTCTTAAGGATAAGAACTCAAGATACATTTAATTGTTAAAGAGTTTGCAATTATTCTGGCTCCTTAGGTATATTTGAACAAGCAAGGCATAAAACTACTTACAGTATTTTCCATGTTTTAAGGCTATATTTTTATCTAAAATTGTTAGACTAAAACTTAGGGTCATCTTATACATGGAAGTAAGCTGAGGCGTGAACCATGCAGCTGTAAAACTGTAATTTTGGGTTGGAAATTGTGGGGCATCTTATACATGGGGGCATCCTATAGATCGGTGTTCCCCAACCCCCGGGCCGCGGACCGGTGCCAGTCCGTGGATCAATCGGCACCGGGCCGCCCGAGGAACTAACCCTAAGCCTAAGAACGGGAGCGGCGACCGTCCCGCTGGACTCCGGAAGGTCCTAGCGCCTGTCGATACAAGGGTGGGGTGGGGTGGGGGAAAAAAGAGGGCCTGACGCGGAGCGGCCACATTCTGCTACAACTACCTATCGGTGACCCCCCGTTCCCTCCCCACCCCTGCGCGTGCACCCACCTGCCTGCGGCCCCATTCTTCTACGCACGGCTTAAATAGGAGGGGAGCGGGCACGGCTGGGTCCAGAGTGCTTCGGCTGCCTTATTATTGTTGGGGGGCCGGGCGGGCGGCGCGGTTAGGTGGAGATCCGCTGGAACCGGCGAACAAGAAGAAGAAGAGGAGGAGGAGGAGGAGGAGGTCGAGGAGGAGGAGGAGGACAAGACGAAGGCAGGTGGGCGAGTGGTCAGCCTGGATGCCCGCCTGTCATTCCTCAGGGGGGAAGGTGCTTTTTGCATTTGCACCCCATGCGGGTGAGGGTTCTTTTTTGGGGGAGAGAGGACTTTTCCCGCTTTTTTCATCCAGGAAGAGCCTTCCTGGCCTGCCGCCCCCCCTGCCGCTATCGGCTCTTCTTCTCCCCCCGTCCCTGCTGTGTGGGGCAGGAGGAGCCCCTCCACCACGCCCGCCTGCCCTGCGGCTGGAAGCGGCGGCGGGGGGGAGGAGGAGGAAGAGGCGAGCGAAAGGGGGGTTGAAAGGGGGCGCACGTCAGGAAAAGCCGGCGACGCAGCCTGGATTGGAAGCCGGGAGCGCCCCCCCGTAGGCTGCTCTGGAGGGCTGCCGGCTGGGTCGTGCGCCACCGCCGCTGCTTCCATCCCGGGCGGAGAGGAGGTGGTGGTGGTGGTGGGGACACATACCGAGGGGTGGGCGTGCGGGGAGAAGGGGGGTTGCACGCGTGTGCCTTTTGTGTGTGTGACACACTTCTGTCACGCGTCCCCTCCCTCCCTCCCTCCTTCCTTTGCCTGCCCGCCGTCACCAGGCTCAGTTGTGCCTCCGGTACAGTAAGAAGGTTGTGGGGATGGACGTCGTCGGTTGTTGTTGTTGTTGTTGGTGGTGTGTGTGTGTGTGTGTGTGTGTGTGTGTGTGTGTGTGTGTGTGTGAGAGAGAGAGAGAGAGAGAGAGAGAGAGAGGAGTTCTGTTCAGCAAGAGAGCAGGCCTAGATCTTTTCGCAGAAGGAAAAGATGGACTAAATCAAAACAAGCAGGCCAGGGAAAAATTATCAAACATTTACCGGTCCGCGGCGATAAAAATATTGGGGAGCACTGCTATAGATGGAAGAATATTGTATTTTCATACCCATGGTTATCAATATTAAGTTCTATGAGCTGTCACCCAGTACCCTAAGATCTGCCAGGTCACAACCCCAAGCTCATGTAGGCAACTCTTAAGCTCCATGATACTGAATAATAATGTGCCACCTAGTCCATTCTGATTTATGGGGACCCTTTTCAGGTTGAGAATACTCAGTTTACCATTCCCTTCTTTTTGTCATATCCTGGGGCTGTGCGGCTTGCCTGTGGCTACACTGGCTGGCACATTGGGGAACTGAACTCCCAGTCTCTGGCTCCACAGACAAGCCATTGACCTCTCCAGCCCCTGATAGCAAAGTCCTACGTTTGTATAGCTTACTCTTTTTCTGCTTCTGCTGCGTATTTGCTTCCCTTAGGTACACAATACATCTGATGTCTAGCGAGAAAGGGATAGGACTGGAGACAAAAATGAATGAGTAGCAGATGTGGCCTGTCTTGTCTCCTGTTTGCACTGGGAACAAGGATGTTTTGTGTAGTAGTGAGTGGCAACAGTGAATAGTGATGGGGAAAAGAGCAGCATTAGCTGTAATCGCTGACCTGCTCCTTTGTAAGTCAAAAAAGACATAAGTTTCTCATAAAGGAAAAGTTCAAAAGCAGGGGGATATAAGCAAAGTGGTCTGCTTATATACTGCCCCATACCACTTCAAGTAGTCTCTGGGCGGTTTACAGTTCAATAAGTACAGTATGCAGGCTACACATTGCCCCCCATCCCCCAGCAAGCTCTCATTTTACCAACCTCAGAAGGATGGAAGGCTGAGTCAACCATGAGCCAGCTACCTGGGATTGAACCCCAGGTCGTGAGCACAGTTTTAGCTGCAATACAGGCATTTAACCACTGCACCACAAGGCTCTTTTAGGTCTATCCAGGAGTAACTCACCAACCTAAGAGCAGGGGAATGTCCATCCCGTGTCATCTCCATTGTTGTTTTCTCCATATACTGAACGGTGTGTCTGTAGAAATGTTCTTACTTTTGTGTACACTCTCCTAGAGTACTCTATGCGGCACATCACCCTACATGTGGAAAAGTGACTGCATGTCAAGAGTACTATGTTTGTGTGTACTCATCAAACTCACATGTTGAAGTGAGCGAAGTAATACCTGGATTGGGGTATACCACTGTAAAACCCCACAGTCATTTTTCCAGATATGCATCTCTGTATGGTTAAAGTACCACTGTACTACCCATGTTGCTCAGGCAGCTTTCCTACAGGAATGGTTCCTAGGCTGGTTTAAACATCATAGAATCATAGACTTGGAAGAGACCTCAAGGGCCATCGAGTCCAACCCCCTACCATGCAGGAACCCCATCACAATATTTCCGACAGATGGCCATCCAGCCTTTGCTTAAAAAAAACCCCAAAGAAGGAGACTCCACTACCCTTTGTGGCAGCATATTCCACTGCCGAACAGCTCTAACTCTCATGAAGTTTTCCTAATGTTCAAATGGAATCTCTTTTCCTGTACTGTAGTTTGAAACCATTGCCCCGAGTCCTAGTCTCTGAAGCCATGGAAAACAAACCTGTTCACTTTTCAATGTGACATCCTTTCAAATATTTAAACATAGCTATTATATCCCCCCTCAGCCTATCATTCAGTCGAGATCTGTCTGGCCTAGAGATTCAGTGGTGGGAGAATCTTGATCTCTTTATGGTTGCCTTATTACCCAGATGTAAGAATATTTTTTAAAAGGTCAATATTATTTTGAGTTCATCTGCGCAGTAAATATGGCAAAATGTTGGTGGCTCTGTTGGAATAACGTGCCCCATTTTGGAACAGGCTTCCACTTAGCACACGAGCACATTATCAATGCCAGCACAGTGAATGTGCTGAGAGTAGACTCTAGACTTATTCTTTCCTGAGGTCTTTCTCACATGTGCAACCTATATGTGAACAAAAACCTTCAGATGCAATCCTGAAGGCCACCTAAACACAATCAATATTTTGGAACATAAAACTCTGCAGTTTACTGAGCCAAACCATTAGTACAACTGAGAAAGCATCATAATCTCTGACTGGCATTGGCTGCCTACGCACTCAGATATGCTTGTTTCATAGCCATACCTGGAGATGTTGAGGGCTGAACACAGAAATTGTTTTGTGCAATGAGTGTCTTCTACCACTGAGTTACAGCTAGGGCCAACCCTGCCATTAGGATGGGCAAGACAATTGCCTCAGGCGATTGAATGTTTGGGATGATAAACGTGCCACTCTCCCAACACCAGAACAGATATGAGACAGAAGTGGTGCTGCTGGGTTGCTACCCACCCAAGAGAAAGGAAACAGAAGAACAGTTATCTATTACTGTTGCTATGGGCACCAATTGTTTTCTCTTCAAGCTAACAATCAGTCTGGTGTTGCCTTTAATTGTGTCAGAAGCCATATGGCAACACTCCTCCCTTCACTTCTCCCTTCTCTTTACACCCAGGCCTTGAAAAAGACAGGATAATGGAAGTAAAAGTAAGAAAATATGGGTGGTGGCATCTATGAGATGTCATAGCCAAGTCTTACCTGGTAAACCAGATTCCTTCCTTAATGAGAGCAAAGGCAGTTGGGTGAGAGGGTTTTCATTCCTCCTGTTGTTTGCTGCCCAAACCCAGCCCTACAAAGCGCTTTCTTCTTCTTCTTCTTCTTCTTCTTCTTCTTCTTCTTCTTCTTCTT
>JAHTLZ010000010.1:41447130-41495939 GCA_023846285.1 Phrynocephalus versicolor
AAGAAAGAAAGAAAGAAAGAAAGAAAGAAAGAAAGAAAGAAAGAAAGAAAGAAAGAAAGAAAGAAAGAACAAATTAACTGTAATTAAAATTAACTGTAATTAGATTGTAAACCGCCCCATACCACTTCAAGTAGTCTCTGGGCGGTTTACAGTTTAATTACAGTAAAAGTCAATTGTCAAGTAGTCACTACATAGGTGAGTTGTATCAGATTTCTGCTCCTGTCCCTCACCATGCACAACATCAGAGCAGCAGTGATTTTTTTTTGTCTAGAAAAAAAAAGATAGAGATGGACTACTCTTATTTTTAATTCAAACCAAGGGGAATACTGTGTGAGAACTCCAGGCTTGGGTGGATACCGCACAAGAGAAACAGCTGCTCCCTAGGAAAGGCAAGGGCAAGGACACATTTGCAAAAGCCATCCCACTCCCCATTTGCTGATCTGCCTAACACAGCAAAGACACCTCGTGTCCTTTTAAGGAGAAAGGTGGCGTAAGCATATTGTAGTCAAACAGTGAGAATATCCTGCAGTGCCAATAGCAGATCCAGATCCTCTGAACCAACTGAAGAGTGAAGTGGCACACGGGGTAAAAACTGAGTGTATGAAAAGCTTCAGTGCCCTTCATTCAGAGGGGAAATAGGAAATGTACAGCTTTAGGAAGAAGTTCCCCTTCCTGGCTGGGGAAAGTAAATCTTATGGTTTAGCCTAGCACACCTTCTCCGAATGAAATATGAAAATAGAGGAAACCATGGCAACTGATCTCTTCCTTGGCATCTCCACAAACTGCTCCTTTTTCCTAAGACCACATTATGCCTTTCATGTGGGTAAGCTCTCCATATACAGTAAGCCAGGACTAGAGATGGGTATAAGCCAAATGACAAACTGGAAAAAACAGCATGAACCAGTCTAGTTCCTGGTTCGGTTCGTGCAACACATTTTGGCCAAAAGGAGTGAAGTGTCAAACAAAGCACTTTGTTTTGCTTTGGCAAAATCGATGCCCACTTCTCGTCCTGCTGTCTCCTCTGGGCTCCTTGGTGACTGCACCACTCAGCCACTGCTGCCACCATTGCACTGCCTCCAGGCCACTAGTGCGCTGCCTGTGCTCAGGTGCACAACCCACAGCTGATCTCTCTGATCAGCTGGGCTGCAGGTGCATGTGCAGAAGGCAGTGACTGGCTGGCTTTCCACGAGCCTGTATGCTGTTGGTGCGCATGTGCTTGATCCCAGCGGATGGCCCTCATCAGTTGATAGGCAGGTACATGAGCAGAGATAGTAGGCCTAGCTCCTGGAAGGGAAGCCAGACTGCTCTCTCTGATCAGCCAGTAGCCATGCAGTGGAGGTGCGACAGGAGAAGGTAGCCCCCCCTCCACTGGGCATGAACCCCAAAATCAAACCAGTTCACAGTCTGGTTTTCTGGTGGATACATGCTTGACCACAAGCAATATTTTCTAGGTTTGTGCTCATCTCTAGATAGAACCGGGGGGGGGGCAGGTGAATGTTAAGGCCTACAACATGCAAGATAAGCTCCTCCTCTTCAGACCAGGCTATGCAGATGGAAATCCAATATCCCTAGCTTGCCCATAGAAAGTATGTCACATTATATTTAGGAATTAATGAATATACTCAACTTTGTCAGTCTTACAAACTCTTTATTTCCACCCCCAACTCCAGTGCTTTGTCTGTCTTTCCTCAACCCAAGGACCACAGATGGGCATGGATCAGAAAAACGGTGATTCCTTGTGAATCATAATTTGTCAACGCTGATGAATCATGATTCAACATTTCCCCCAGTGAACCAACAAATTGATGCATTGGTTTGTTGTGCCTTAAAAAAAAAACTCTATAAAATGTCACCCATGTACCTTGAGATACCAAAATAGCAGAGAAGCTTCCCCTGACTCTCTTCTACAATTCCTGCATGTTTGAGTTTTGGATGTCCCAAGTTATGCCCTTCCAAAGAAAGCCCCCCCCAACTGACAGCCTACAGATGACAACCCCCCCCCAAAAAGGGTCAAAAGGGGATTGCCGAATCAAAAAATTAAAAAGCACTAAAATTATATTGATTCATATTCATCAAGAGTCAGTGTGTTTGACAAATGCAAATTGACAAATTAGTAATTTGTTGAAAAAGTTTCTGATTTATTTTTAAGTCTATGCCCATCTCTCCCCTGTACCCACCCAGCCCAGTACAGTCCAAGTATTTTCCCCCAATGCTTGTTTCCAGTTTGTAGCTTCTAGTTTAGAATTACAGATCATCCCTTGGCACCGATGGCAGCCACCAGAAAACGAGTAGGAGAGGGTCCCAACTAAGTAATGATGCTGGAAGAGGCAAGCACATACAGCAGACATGTGGAAATTGAGTCATATATTTATTTATTTATTTATTTTTGCATTTCTAGATGGCCTGATTTCCCAAAAGGGACTCTGGGTGGTTTACACGAAAGCAAATACATTGGCAATTAAAACAAACAAAACAATAAACAGCAAACACAAGGTAAAGGTTCCCCCCGCATATGCTTGCTAGTCATGTCCGACTCTAGAGACGGTACTCATCTCTGTATTCAAGCCAAAGAGCCAGTGTTGTGCAAGTCCATGGCCATGTGGCCAGCATGGCTGCAAGGAAACACTGTTTTACCTTCCCAACTTTTTTTAATGGTGGTACCTATTTATCTACTTGCATTTACCTTCTTCTGAACTGCTAGGTTGGTAGGAGCTGGGGTTAACAGCGGGAGCTTACTCCGCTACATGGCACCCAGGATTCGTACCACTGAGCAGCTGGCTTTGTAGCCCACTGTTTTCAGTACTCTAGCACGCTGAGCAAACGCAAAAACATAAACTAAACACACTGTGGGATACAGAACCTGGCAAGAGAAAAACTAAGGAGTGGGAAGAAAAATACAAGAGAAGGGGCAACAAACATTACATCACTGATTGCCGAAAGCTTCCCTAAAACAGCCAAACATCCCACATACCTTATAAGCTCTGTTAAGGTCACTGTATGTCAGACACACCTGACAGCATACAACCCAAGACTAGAGATGGGCACGAAATGAACATTTTTTGTTTCCATTATTCGTTATTTGTTTAGTTATGTAACGAAACGACTAACAAAAATTGTGATGAAAATGCAACAAAACAAACAGAACCACAAAAATTAGCTTCATTACGTTTCATTTTTGTTAATGGCGACGCGCAATGAAATGAGCTGTTTTTAAATATTAAAAACACCCTGGACATCCATAAAAACACAGCGATAATTATTTATACTGTCTGATAATACCTACCGGGGGGTGGGGTCCTTAAAACGTGCATTTATGTCTTTTCTCAGATCGCTGTATTTTTTTTTTTCTTTAAGGGGAGTTAGGGGACATCAACCCAAAATGGCTCCCAGATGCCTAATATTGATTTCTTGGGTATTAAAACGCGCTGGACATCCATAAAAATGCAGCGATAATGTGATAATTATTTGAAATTATTACCTACCAGGGGGTTGGGTCCTTAAAACGTTTGTTTTTGTCTTCTCCCATCGCGATGTTTTTTTCTTTTCCCTTTAAGGATGACAAAATGGATGTCGCTATCAATCAAATAATTAAGGGATTATGAAAAATGTTAACATACACATGTGTATAGCAGAGAATAAATATGAGCTTAGCAGCAGTAGCATATAGATAAAGTGTAGTTAATTGTTATAAGTATTATCAGAACCCATAAACAGAGACAAAGAAACATGACTTAGAATAAAACTCTTATATTGAATATATATACAGCAAATATACAACAAATAACAACATAACACCAAGCAATATCACATATACAAATCAACAGAGTGTGGGGTACTGTTTTCTCACCATAAACAGTCCCAATTTAACATTATACAAGCCAGTTCTTATATACACATTTAGACCTCATCAGACATGATTTTAACCAATCACATTCTGATACACCATGATGTCATTAACTGTTCCACCTGTGCTAAATCACTTAACCTGCTAGTGATTTCTAATTCCTTGCACTTGTGGCTAACATCATGACACTGCAGTTTTTGACTGACTGTATTTTACAAATCTCTTTTCACTCTGTTAAATATACAATATATACATTTTGTCAATTCTACATATTATGACAGTAGCCACTCCAGCCACAACATGGAGGCGAGCCATGTGATGGGATCATGTAAATTCTTGGACAACTTCAACCAATAGCATGTCCAGGTTGTAGACTGGGCAGGTCTGGCAGCCACAGAGGGCATAAAAAGGTCTGGCAGCCCCTGTCCTCCTTGCAGTCCCTGGTGGGAGTTAGGGTGGGATTGCTGTCTCTGTGACTCTAACTTCAGTCCTGCAGCCTCCCTGTGTGCGTGTGTGCGTACCTCTCAGTGAGTACCCTCCCCTGCCCCACAGTGCAGTCACTCTGCAGCTGCCTTGCACCCTGGGCAACGCCCGCCGCTGCCTTTGCAGCCTCCCTGTGTACCTAGTCTATACTGTGTCTCTGCCAGCATCAATTTTTTTAGTGTTTTCCCTCTGGTCTGGGGCATTGGGGGACGCCCCTGCACAGAAATGCTTTAAAAATCGCACAAAAAGCGGGTAGAAACGAAAAAACAAAAAACAAAAATGAAATTTTCCCAAAAATTCGTGAAAAACGGAAACGAAACGAAACGGACCTCTCAACGACAAATGAAAAACCGAAACGCCTTTTTTTGATTCGTGCCCATCTCTACCCAAGTCCAAAAGCAAGGCATCACAACAACTGGGGACTCAGGTTTGGAACCACTGCTGCAAATATTTCAGGCCAATAAATAAAATAATAATAAGAGTGTATGTGGGCATGGGTGGGTGGGTGGGTAGGCCTAATGACAATGAAGGGTTAAAATGGGATGGGAAAGTTGAGCATAATAAGAAATGAATGCTATCAAATATAGGATGATTAAGATTAGGGTGTTAAGGTAAAAGTTGATTCCAGATTTTCTGGGAAATACTATGCTAAAACTTGCAGAAGTGTTCCTTGTGTACCCTCGGTTCCTTTCCTCAACAACATTCTTCTCGTTCATCAGCTGTGCCCGAGGACTGTCTTATGCTGCTATTTTCAGAAAATATTGGGCGGGGAGGATATAAATGTAGATAGTTGGCCTCTATGTTTTTTCAGTCTTGTTCCTCCGAGAAGTGCAGAGCACCATTCTCTGCACCACACACAGCAAAACAACAATTTGAAACTGGTAAATCATCCGCCTCTAAAATGAATAATGGAGATCAGCCTTATATTTACAGGTGGATAAATATATGCTTGATTTGCAGATCAGAATGAATTTCCCGGGGGGGGGGGAGACACAAGAAATATGCAGTTAATAATTCTTTTCATATAGCTTTGTGACAAGAGAGAAAATCACAGTAGCAAATGTCCTTAGTGTAAATTGTGACAATATAAGATATGCAAGCAAGCCCCAGGGCACCAATTTCATTTTATTTTAATATTTTAATCATGGTGCCACAGAGAATGTATTTACAATTGCTAAAGTTCCTCACATTCGCCTTACTATTTCTAGGATTCTAGCTTAGCAACATTTTTCTAAAATGTTCCTGATTACTTTGATTGCCATTTACATTGGCCCACTGAAATACGGACTTACAAAACCAGAAAAATAAAAAGTGGATGAAATTACAGAAAGAGTCATTCAGGGGCCAAGGCAATAAACAGGACCAAAGGCCATTTTCCCATTTGCAGCAGCCTCGGGATAAAATTTCCATACAAGCTGGTGCTGAGCCAGATGTGGCTAAAAGGGATAATTTGAAAATTATGTATTTAAAGTTGTTTTATTTATTTATTTATTTATTTATTTATTTATTTATTTATTTATTTATTTATTTATTTATGTATGTATGTTAACTGAACAATTTATTTCACCAGGAAAAAAACCCTTGCATGCTGCAGTGGCCATTTCTTTTGTCAAAACAATTTACCAAAATGTTAAAATAAACGGGCTGGACGGTGCTGGAAGGCTCAGAACAGGACATAATTGTGCCTCATTTAGTCCAGAGAGTAAGGGGACTTTCTGAGAAAAATAATAATACAGTGGACCCTTGTATAACAAATGGTTTGTGTAACATAAAATCTGTACAACATAAAAATTCTGGAGATAGGGAAAATTTGCTTAACAGAATCATCTATGGGGCGAATCTGTACAACATAAAAATGGTTGCGATTAGAGATTACTCCGTTTTCAATTCCTTCCTATGGGAAATTTGTACAAAGGAAAATTTGCTTAACATAATTTCATTTGGGATGAATTAATTTCTTTATACAAGGTACCACTCTAGTTACATTTGCGGAGGGGGGCTGTGGTGGATGAAGGAGACCAAGGTGTGCTGGGAGGACACAAGATGGTCATAGGGAAGGGTCACATGGGGCTTGTGTTGTCTCTCTCCAGCAGAAGGTGAAAATCAACAGGAGCAAAGTTAGTTTATCTAAGTCCTCTGTGATCTGGGGAACACCCAGCTAGCTTTTAAGAGGGCCAATAGGTCTATCTAAGGATAAGCAGTGCTGTTTTCAGATTTAGAAGACACTGAAACGAAGGTGAAACCAGCTTTATTGTAAAGCCAGGTAAGCAAGCAACTTGATGCCTTTTAGATGATTGCATTACCACTACCATAGAATGATCGGAATTATATTGCAAAGCATCTCTAGAGAGTACCAGGTTACCTGTCCTTGGTTTATAAAACAGTAAGATGTAGCACTTAGATCCTATGTGTGTTTTACCTGCTGCTTTCATGATTTTTGTATTTATATCATGCCACCTTGGAAAATGAAGACTGGTACAATGATTTAAATAAATATTAAATGATTACAAATAATGAATAAATAAATACAATGATTTCAATAAATCTTTATTTAATGGTAAGCACCATTGTAGGACTAATTTCCAGTATGCATATGGAAAACTGGACAACTAGTTTCCTCTGTTTATGGGTTTCTTCCAATTGGGTTCTTTTTAAGGACAAAAGTGGAATAAAATATTTTAAATAAAATAAAAAATAAATAAATAGGTGTATTTTTGTGAGTCTGCCTCTAAGGCCAGGGTTTAAACGATTATACAGTGATTTAGGATTGGTTTGTAGTATATTGACAGACATACATATTGGTTTCGCTGTGCATGTGTTGTAAGCTGATTCCGGGTTCTCTGAGCTATGTTGTAAGGCAGTGGTGTCCAAATTTCAGCCCTCCAGATGTTTTGGATCACAACTTCCACAGTGCTTTGTCATTGGCAATACAGGCTTGGAATTTTGGGAGTTGTAGTCCAAAACATCTGGCAGGCTGAAGTTTGGACACCCCTGTTGTAAGGTAACAGACACTTCCAAGAACAACTGCACAGAGATCTAAAAAATAATAATCAGTAATTTTAAATTCAGACTACTTCTGAATTTACCTTTGTAAGGAAATGTAATTGCACTAGCAGAATGCAGACCTCTTGTGTAACAATAGAGAAACATAAAAACCCATTAAGCCTAAAGCTTTTATTAAGAGGCCAAGACTGGCATATTCACACCTCATCAGTCCAACATAAAGATCGAGAGCAATCAGTGCATATTGGAAGTATGGACAATAACATGTGACATGCTGAAGCATGATTGTAAATTGATTTTTTTTGAATATCATTTGGATGCTTAGAAATCTGTTTCATTCATGGTTTAAGAACTTAAGCCAATGGTCCGCAGTGAGGACAGCTGTTCTGTTTAGAATAGCTTTAGATGGAAACCAATTCAGCATACTGATCGCCAACATTCTATGAGGACACGGCACTTGAAAAAGAAGATAGAGTCCTGCACATTTCCATAAGTGTGCCTTAAATTTCTTTATGCCCCATTGAGGCCTCAAACCATGGTATCAATCAGTGTGCCTTTCCCACCTCTTAGATTTCTAGGGTCATAACTAGAGTGGGGCAACCAGGGCTATGCTTCAGGGCACCAAATGTAGACCTAAAGACGGGCAGCCCGGCAGCCCAAGGGTACAGCTCACCTGCTGCATAAAGCAAAGCACTGCTCCTCCATTGCTGAGTCACTCCCATTGCAGCTCCTTAAATGCCTGGAAATAATCCAAGCTTCCAGCACACACTGTGAGAGAAACAAGAGGAGGCAGAATCTAACACTCTGAGTTAAGATGTTTGCTCCCCATATAGCACTAGGTATACAACAGTGGTTCCCAACCTGGGGGGGGACCTCTTTGGGGGCTGAACGACCATTTCACAGGGGACGCCATGAGCCAGTGAAGAAAAAAGCACACACAGCTTGGGTCTGGAGGAGGAGGGGAGGAAAGGGGGGGAGAGTGAGTTATAGTTAGATAGGTTGGAGGGGATGTCAGTCAATGGCACTGGAGGCTGCGGATGGCTGAGGGTGCCTGTAGTAGAGGGAAGTCCTCTATGGCACCTCCAGCAGTGGCCTGCCAAAGGGGGCTTGTGGCGTCTTCCAAGCAGGGCAAGGGGTCACCACAACATGAGGAACTGTATTAAAGGGTTGTGGCATTAGGAAGATTGGGAACCACTGCTATACAGAGTTGGCACTTTCAGAACTTTCATTCTGTTGCCTGAGGGCATGTACTGTAACAAATTCATTCATTCATTCATTCATTTGATTTGTTTATACTGCCCATCTGGCAGCAGGGCCACTCTGGGCGGTTTACATACAATAACATGTCAGTACACAGGGGAATCATATGACCTCAGAATCAACTTCTTGTTATTTTGGGATCAGAGAAGTTCCTCTTGCTACTAGCACTAAATAAAAAAACAAAAGTGGCACCATGCAGATAACTCCTTGCTTCAGGGATATTAGAATATTAGGATAATGTGTCACTGTTCCTCCGAAGTAACCAGTTAGAAATAAAAAAGATGGAGAAAACTACAATATTTGGCTGAATTCCTACATGATAAAGTTAGGTTTTGGGCTCTTTTGCCCTTTTTGTAAAAGTAATTCATGATAGGCATTTATGAAAGTATTCCTGAATGTTTTTCCCCCCTCTGTTTTTCAGAAGCCCAAAGCTCAGGTCATCTAGTGAAACTGAAGTGTGGGAAAAGCAAGGCATGCCAAAGAAAATACTGCTTCATGTGGCACATAGTTTCTTTGGAACTTGCTCTCGCAAGATGCTGTGGCTGGTTGCTTGATGGCATTAAAGGAGGAAATAATCAAATGCTCAGAGAATAAGACTCTCAGTGGTGGAAATCCAGTTGCACAGCCATGTAAAAGGCGTAGCAATGAATGGCCGTAGATTAAGAAATCTTCTTAGACACTATCTTTTGCATACTGAGTTACACAACTTGACGTGCAACAGGTAATGCTGATGTAGAATTCTTTACTTATAACAATTCATCACGCACAAAAATATTGCCTTTTGTGTAACTGTGCAACAGGTTTTCAGACAATGACTACTAGTCATGACAGTCATATGCTACTTCCAGTATCAGAGACAGCATGTCCCTGGGGACAAGTTGGTGCAGAAATGTGAGCAGAAATTCTCCATGTTGGTTTCTTAAGGGCAGGAGGTTGGGCACAGTGCAGACAAGGATGCTGGATTTGATAGCATTTGGTGTCAATTAGCACACCTATGTTCTTAACATGACATTAAACATACATTAGAAGAGGAAGCTGTAGCCGCAATGTTATTATCCCATTATGTAGACCGCATAGAATCATAGAATAAAGGCGTTGAAAAGGCCGTATAAGTCCATTGAGTCCTGCCCCCTCTTCAGTACAGGAATGCAGGTTAAATCTTACCCTATAGAACATTTGAAAAAGTGCATTTGCCTTTCGAATTGGAGCAAAGTGAAACATTAGTAATCACTTGGAGCAAATAACTTTAGCATTTTAGCTTCAGTGAAAAATTTGAGCCTTTTTTGTTTTACAAATGGAGGCAACACTAGAGCTTTCAAAGTTCCAGCACAGAAGAATGTAGATTCAGCAAAATCCTAAGCGACTGCTATTAGCAGAATTTATTGACAGCTCAAACCTCTATCACGTATAGCATGAACTGTGTTAATAGACAGTGAAATACTCGTCTTCTGGGCCCTTCCAGGAGTTCAAGTGATCCCTGAGCTAGCTGCACTGCTCCTGGAATTAATAGGAATGAAGTATATTTCTTGGGAAATATTCAATATTCACTTTATTTGCCACAGATAAAACTATGTGGTGCAGAATAATCTTTAAAGCAGATTTATGCTTTCTAAGTTTTGTCAAGTTTTATAAGTAATTTGGCAAATGCTTCATTTCTGGGACTTTTTTGCTGCATATTTTTTATTATTTCAAGTTTAAATGAACTTTGATGGCATTTTCAAAAATAGATTTGCCACACATGATTGCTTGTGTGGATCCCTCTCATTTCAAAAGCATATTTCCCATGTAATTGATAGCCATATTAGAAATTGTTCCCAGTTGTGCCGTATCTTTAAATATTCCTGGTCGCCATTTCATGGAATTATAACTTTTGACTGTGCTGTAAAATTGATCACTTTAAACTCACCGTGAAAGGGGGAATATTTAAAACTTGTGTAATGAACTCATTCCAATTTCCAACTCTTGTTTCCCAAGCACTGCTTCATGGGCTCGATAAATGGCCTATGTACCATATTAGGTGGCAGGAACTGCATTCGGTGGCAAGAAATATTAAATCAGTATCATGACTGGCCTTCTACAGGTTGTACTTCTGGGAACTTTGCAGTTCTTAACGCCTTTGTAGAGGTAGCAAGCTCCTTTACTGGCCAATGCAGAGATTTTCAGAGCGCTTCCTATTAACATCACTGGAGTTCAGATCATGAAAACAATACTAATTACATCTGGAAATAGCCTTTAAGACAGGCCTATGAAGAAGGCTGGCAATCTCTTTGTTCATTTTCTTCAGGCGCATTCACAAAACCATATTTCACTGAAGAGGCCAGTTTTCTGTGGCACAGGACTTTTATGTAGGATGTGCAGTTGTTGCCTTTGTTGTCACAGGGAACATGCCAGCCAATTAATAGGATAGGGGAAATACAGATTTCAGAGAAATGAGAACTCTTTCTCTAACCTCTTGTTATGCACAATATAGTGGTGTGGTGAGGCCAAACTCTACCTTACTACTGTATAGCTCCCCTTTATTTATTTTGAATATTTTGAATATTTTTATCCCACTTTTATCCTTGGAAAAGGATCCAAAGTGGCTGTTGACTCTAATTAAAGCACTGAAACCAGATTCTAGTATCATCCTCCAGGCAGGGATCACTTGAATGAAAGGCAAGAATGAGGAGGAGAGATACTGTGAGCAAAAATGTATTCAATTTAGTTCATACCTGGGCAGCCAAGTACCTAAGCCAAATAAGGTACATTTTCAGACCCAAAAGAAGGGCAGGGGATTTTCCTATTTATATTTACCTGAAGAGCTATTGCAGTCCACACAGATTATATAGTGCATTTACCAGATTGAGATGATAACCCAATGATTCTATAGAAAACTTGGTTTGCAAATGTAAAACCTAGTGTGATCATGTTTCAGGGGTAGGGGGAGAAATTTTCATTTCACTTGCAAACAATTACACTTGGGAAAGATCAATAATCATAGAATCAAAGAGTTGGAAGAGACCTTGAGGGCCTTTCAAGTCCAACCCCCTGCCATGCAGGAACCTCTATCACAGGATTCCCACAAGATGGCCATCCAGCTTCAGCTTAAAAACCTCCAAAGAAGGAGACTCCATCACTCCCCGTGGCAGCATATTCTGCCAGACAGCTCTAACAGTTGGGAAGTTCTTCTTAATTTTCAGATTGAACCTCTTTTCCTGCCGTTTTAAACCATTTCCCCAAGTCCTAGTCTCTGAAACCATGGAAAACAAACCAGTTTAATTATATTTGGCACTACATTTGAAATGGGAGTGACCTTTTATTAAAAGTATATGTTATAAGGAAAAACATGACTCTCTAAAATCCCTCTAAGTTTGGATTTCAGACACCTGAGTTATGCACCCCAAAAGTGGGGTCCCCTAGGAAAGTGCCATTTAGCAACTGACTAGGAGAAATCCATTTTTCCCCAAACATGGAGGGACTGTAGACAAGAGTCAGGGGAAGCTTCCCTGCATATCTGGTGTCTCTAGGTGCCTTGAGGGCCATTTTGTAGCCTGATGATGTCACAAATCAAAAATTGCTAAAAAGTCACCAACAAATCACATTCATTGTTTCTTTATGACAAATATGAAACATTGAATTTGTTGAATTGGCCGTGTTAGTCATAAAGGGTGGTTTGTTTTTCAATTTGTCCCCAGTCTCTAGCAAAAATAACAAAGATCAAAAAAATGTACCTTCTTTTTGCCCAAAATATATCTATGTGTATTAAAGACATAATCTTAAGATATTTGTACACCACCCCTAAACTCCGCCGCAAATGGCTCCCAGCTCCGGAGCTTAAAATTGTTTTCCCACCAGCTCCGGAGTTTACAGAAAATTAAGTGCAGCCACGACCACCTAAGCGCGTCCCAGCACACTTTTCAGGTACCTGCTCTTGGAGGGTGAAAAATCCCAGATCCGGATGTAAAGGAGTGAGTGCCAGGCTCTCCTCGCTTCTGTTTGTTGTTTTTTTTGCCTCCCGCCCCTTTAAGAGAAGGAATCAGGACGACGATGGGGCTTGGGGAGGCTTGGACCAGCAAATGGAGGTGAGCCTGCATTCTTTTGTCCCCCTTTTTCTCCCTCCCCTCATGCAGACAGGATCAAGGAAGTGCGGAGGGGTGGGGACACAGGAAGAGCAACAAACCCCCAAGATCTCTGGTCTGAATTTAAGTGGTCAGCGGATCTTAGGGGTCGTGTGAAAAGGCCTTTATAAGAACACATTGTACCCTCTATTTGAGAGAGCAGCAAGGAATTGCCTTTTAAGATGGGTCCTTACCGTCTACTGCTTTTACTTGTACTCCCATTTAATTTGGAAATCCCCTTCTGAACAAGGTTTTTTTTTAATGGTGGAATTTTATGTATGGTGAATGAGACCAGATATGGATCCTAAATTCAATTTGATATGCATTTCCAATCAATTAGTCCTGTTAATTAATTGTTATAACATTTTGTTCCATGTGAAAATGATGTATAGTTAGGAAATAGTGGCCTCTTATTTTTGTCAAGATTCTGGGCTGGCTTCCCACTAGGTGCTCGGTTTATCAGAGTATTCTGAATAGATAATCAATATCATCCTGCCAATATTGGCAGTTGCTCTTTGCAATGAAAATATGTAATACCTGCCTATTGTGACTTTGTGCATTCCTGCCAAGACCCAGATGGAAGGCACTAAATGAATGTGGGAGTGAGTGTTGTTCCTTGATGAATCTTCAATGGATGCCTCCTAAAGTTGATGAGTCACACAAGTGGAGTTACATTCCAGTTTCCCGAAGTCATTTGAGGCCTATTAATTCTATTTGTAGCCAACATGGTCCTGGATTTCTCTTTTCAATTCTCTCTGTGCCCAGATATTACTAGAGAACCTTTAACCTAGAAAATTCAAGCTATATATAGCTGATTAAAAAACTGTTATTCAGTGATTAACAATACTCAGTCAAAGCATTCTCTTACCATGTAAAGACATTGGCAATAGAATATGCTTAAATGGCTTTTCATTACATGCAAGTGTAAGCCTCAAGAGCCCAGGCAATTTGAAATTTAAAATTGAAAACTTGTTGCAGTAGTAATTACATTTAAAGACAATGGATACAGAGGATATGTTTTGGTACTTATGTGGATTATTCACACTTCCCTGCCACATCATTATGCCCGTGTTGAAAGTGTGGTGGCTCAGAGATAATGTTTGGCAAAAGTAACAAGAGATTTTGGCAAACGGATTCATTTCCATAGATATAAATAATAACCCAAGTACATATTCTCACACAATGGGAATCGTACATGATATACCATTAACATTTCAGGTTTACGAATCTGTATTAAAACTTGTGTTCCGATAGAAATATCATAGTTATAAATATCCATTGTGAGAAAATCTGCATTATAATTCTTCAAAGCAAACAGATTCCATAAACAGGAGAAAGATTGAAATGGATTACAGTATTTCTTGTTTCATACTTGTTCAGTTGAGCCCACTGCAGGTGCTGGTGACATACTATAAGCAACAGTGAACTGGTTCCAAGTAGACTATCCATATGTACAAGCCCTCTTATAAATACTCTGGGATCACACAAGTTGTTCCAACAGCTATCAGACTCCTCGAGCAACCAAGATAAGGTGTTGTACCCCTCACCTCCATTTTGAAAGAACATTTTTATTGGCTAGTTAGTTTCACTTGTAGGGCTTTTTCCTCATGATGAGTGGAATCAAGGCAGCTCCCAGTGTTAAAACAAGTTAACATAAAAACATGATGAATTGCAAAGCAAAAAAAAAGCAATTAAACTATAATAATAATTTAAAAACACATCAAGTAGTTAAAAACATTTTAATCTTTAAAAGCAAATGTTAGCTAAAAACCAGCATCCAGGGACTTAGTTGCAGTTATGAAAAGACTGACCAAAGAGGTGGTTCTTTAGCTGTCAGTGGAAGGTTAAAAGAGAGAAGGAAACCTTAAGCTCTCAAGTATTGCTCTGTTTGGGAACCTTGTGTACCTGGGGCTTCTTTTCAACACCTTTTTGCCATTTTGGCGACATTTTGTGGAATGTGTTTTCACCATTTCTTGTTTTGAGAGAGGAAAGGTTCTACTATATCTTCAGAGGGGGTTATAATTTCTATCGCTGCCCCATGAGGGTGGTAAGCCAAGTGTTTCATGTAACTTTGAAATGCAATATAAAATCATTACAGAGATTCAAACTCAAGTACAACCTAGCACAGTTAAAACAGGGTTATCAACCCGAGAGGCCAAGTCTACAGTAGGACCCCCATATCCATTGTTCCAGCGGCAATGGTTTAAGCGAACCATGGCTGGACCGCACTCTGAAATGAAGAGCAATCCCTTCATCGTCATCCCCATCTGCCTTTTCGGGCCATGGAGTGGCAGTATATGCTCCAAACAACGGAGTTGAGTCCCCTTTTCCTCCAGTGAGGCAGATTGTCAGCAGCTCAAGTACTCATAGAATCATAGAGTTGGAAGAGACTTCAAGTGCCATCCAGTCCAACACCCCACCATGCAGGAACCCCTCATTACCTTTCTTCCTGCCTTCTTCCCACTCATCATTTGCATTTGGAAGGCAGTCCACTCCTGTCTGTGGTTTCAGGAGGGGGGGGGCTTGGAACTTGCCCTTTGCGTATAGGAAGGGGGTTCTCCTAAATAGTGCATATTGACTTAAGTCCTATTACTTAGTATAGTATTCCAAAGTAATTTTCAGTTAGAATAGGTCCATATGAACCAATGGAGCCTATGGGAGAGTTAACTCACTAAACCTCCCATTGACCCAGTGATCAATGTACTGTGATTTTGGCCAGTAATTGCTAAAAGGCCTTGGTAAAAAAATATTACAGGCAGTAGGAAAAATATATATAAGGAGAGTACCAGATGAATAACCAAAAACCTTGAGGGACTCAGCTGTAACTAAGGCAAGATCTTATAGAGTCCTGTGTGGCTAAGTTACATGACAAATGTTATTCTAACTGCTCCTTCGTGGATACGTGTACATATTTCCCAGTGGTGCCAGTTTCAGAGGTTTGTGTGCATGGCCATAACTTTGTTTGACAAAGATTTCAACTGAAATGTGGCAATGTTTAAAGCCCTCTTATAGCACTCAACCTTGATTCAAATCTTCCTTCCATGCCATATGAAATAATTTTTAAAAATCATTTTCTTAGATCTTGTATGTCATCCCTGGCTTGACCTTGAAGACAGATGTGCAAGAAGTCTGCATATTGGAAACCTTCATAATAAGTACTGTATCACCTTAGAGGTGATAATGAAAGCCAAAAGATGAGGCATCTACACATTTGCTTGTTCCCCTCTCCCCCCCCCCCATCTAAACTGTACAAACCAAAGTCACCCTACCAAATGACTCAGCAGAAGTTGCAAGAAAAAGATAAAACTAGAAAGGTAAACAGAAGAAACCAAACAAAAATCTGCCTCAATACATAATTAACTCAATACTTTGTTGCCAGAATATATGGTGATGTCTCTAACTTGATTTTTTTTTAAAAAAAGTCTTGGTCCCAGTTTTTGAAAGAATATAGAACTAATAAAACATAAAATCAAAGTTTCATCAGTGGGCATATCACATGAATCATCCTGTATACAAAAAAACAGAAGTTGTGGCTGTCATAATTCTTTCTGTAGAGTTTTCAGCTTATTTATTTACTTATGTATGACTATTTTTACTCTGCCTTTCTCCTTGGAAAAGGACCCAAGGCGGCTTACAGTATGGAGGGACAATATACAGTCCAGTACAATGAAGGCATATTCAAGTTTAGGAACAGGGAATTGAGGGGTATCTTACAGCATTAGAAGACAAAATTAAAGCCAAAAGAGAATGCAAGCAGTTAAGATAAGAATATAAATACCATATAATCATGTATGGTAGACCATCTAAAAGTTATGAGGGATAGAATCATAGAATCATAGAATCATAGAGTTGGAAGAGACCTCAAGGGCCATCTAGTCCAACCCCCTGCCATGCAGGAACCCCCATCACAATATTTCTGACAGATGGCCATCCAGCCTCTGCTTAAAAACCTCCAAAGAAGGAGAGTCAACCACCCTCCGCGGCAGCATATTCCACTGCCGAATAGCTCTAACTGTCACGAAGTTCTTCCTAATGTTCAAATGGAATCTCTTTTCCTATAGTTTGAAACCATTGCCCCGAGTCCTAGTCTCTGAAGCCATGGAAAACAAACCTGTATGAGATCCTTTCAAATAATTATGGGAACTAACAATTGATAACATAGTGTCAATGCAACCCCACAAGGAGAGATACAGGCACAAAGTTATAAGTGGTTATAAACACAAGTCTGTATAGTGATTTATGGTAGTCCATCATTCAGTGAAAGCTTGCCTGAAGAGAAAGGTCTTTGCCTGTTTCCGGAAAGATATCAAAGATGGAGCACTGGCCTCTAGTGGGAGCAAGTTCCAGAGTCTGGGTGCAGCGGCCAATAAAGCCCTTTCATGGGTTCCCATGAGACATATCTGTGAGGGTGGCAGGATGGAGAGAAGGGCCTCCCTGATGACCTTATCACCTGAGCTGGTTCATACTGTGAGAGTCAATCTTTGAGGTAGCTAGGAGCCAGGTTGAATAGTGCTTTAAATTTTGCTCAATAGCTGATTGGCAGCCAGTGGAGCTGCTTTAATAGGGGTGTAGTGTGATCTCTGTAACCTGTCCCAGTCAGCAGTCTGGTTGCTGCATTTTGGACCCATTGAAGTTTCCTTAGACTTTCCATCAGTAGCGCCACATAGAGTGCATTACAGTAGTCCAGGCGGGACGTCACTAGGGCATGTGTCACCATGGTCAGATCAGGTTTCTCCAGGAATGGGCATAACTGGCATACTAGCTTTAATTGTGGAAATGCACTCCTGGCCACCGGCTGTGGCCTGGGCATCTAGGTTCAAGGATGAGTCCAAGAGCACCCCCAAGCTGCACACTTCTTTTTTCAATTAGAGGGTGATCCCATCCAGTACAAGTTGCATCCCTATCCCTTGTTCGCTCCTTTGGCTGACCAGGAACACTTCTGTCTTGTCTGGATTTAGTTTCATTTTGTTCATCCTCGTTCAGTTCATTACTGCAGAGCTAAACACTCCTATAAAGTCAAAATAGTAGCTCCCTTAGAATCTGGAGGTGACAAGAGGTAGAGTTGGGTGTCATCGGCATATTGCTGGCACTTAAACCCAAAAGTCCTGATAATCTCTCCCAGTGATTTCATACAGATGTTAAATAACATAGGAGACAGAACAGAACCCTGAGGAACTCTACAGGTCAGCGGCCATGGTGTTGAACATGAATCGCCTAACACTACTTTCTGCATTCTCTCCTGCAGGAAGGACTATATCCATTTTAATGCAGTGGCTCCAATTCCCATTTCAGAGAGATGAATCAGGAGGATGCTGTGGTCTATAGTGTCAAAAGCATCTGAGAGATCTAGTAAAACCAAAAGGGATACAGGTCTTTTATTCATTTCCCTGCATAGGTCATCTACCAAAGCAACCAGTGCTGTCTCTGTCCCTTACCAGGCCTGAAGCCACATTGAAATGGATCCAGGTAGTCTATCTCATCCAGAAACATCTGGGGCGGTGAGGCCACAACCTGCTCTAGTTCTTTCTGCAAGAATGGGATATTCGATACTGGTTGGTAATTGTTCAGAATTGTTGGATCCAAGGAGGGCTTTTTTAACAGTGGTTTTACTATTGCCTCCTTTAAGCATGCCAGAATCCTTCCCTGTTGTAAGGAGGCATTCACTACTCTTCGTAACCAGTCTGCCATACCTTCTCTGGCATCTTTTATGATCCATGAGGGGCAAGGATCCAACACACGTGGTGGACCTCACCTCCCAAAGGGTTCTGACCACCTCATCCAGCTGTAGGAAATGAAAGTCATCCATTAATACAGAACAGTGGGGAGCATTTTCTTTACCAGCTGCAGATCAGTAGCAGCATCCAAGGTAGCCCGGATCTGTTCAATTTTGACTGCAAAGTGTTGTGCAATTTTTTTGCAGTGAGTTACAGAGTGGTCTGTGTCATCCATCCATGGGCCATTGTGTCACAGCCTTTTGACTATTTGGAAAAGCTCCACTGGGAGATTTTGTGCCAAATCAATGGTGGTATAGAAAAATGATTTATGTGCTGCCTCCACTGCCTTGGAATAAGCCTTCCAAAGGCCCTTCACTGTTTATTTATCTGTTTCAATTTGGGTTTTCCGCCAACACCTTTCAGCTCTATGGGCCACCTGTTTCAATTTTGCCAACTCCACAGTAAACCAAGCAACCAATTTGGGTCTATTTTGAGGAAGGAGACATTTAGGAGCAATCTGGTCAATGGCTTTGCTCATTTCCCCATTCCAGAGATCAGCCAAAGATTCATTAGAAGAACACATCAGAGAGGCAGGACAGGGCAGTTACAAAACCATCTGGAGACATCAACCTTTGGAGACATATTGTTTTTGTCTGATTTCCCTCCCTGCCCAAGCTCTGAGTTACAGAGAGGCTAAAGCTCACCATATAGTGGTCTGTCCATAACAATGGGACTGTAGAAATTCCTTTACCCCAAGGTTCCTAATATCCATAGCAGGGCAGGTCTAACGTGTGGCCTGCAGGATGGGTTGGGCCAGACCCATTGTTGACATGGAGGCCATGAAGTCTTCGGATACCCCTGACAGCACTGCCTCAGCATGGATGTTAATGTCTCCCAACATGATGAGCCGAGGGGACTCCAACACCACCCCTGTTATCAGTTCAGTAAGCTGATTAGGAGACTTGGTTTAGCTATTGCAGACAATTAAACACAAGTGGTATAGTATGATCCATCAAGGGGATTCTTATGCTATTATGGTTATGGTTATTCTATCACTCATTAATAATCAGCAGAAAGTTATAATTACTACAAAATTATGAAGACAAAATCGTGAAGCTGTATCTATTTATTGAGCCATGTTGAAATGGACAGGTTACAGATCAAGTCCCCATTTTTAACGTTTGTCTGCCCAGCTGTCGTCCAAAGCTGATTCTCCAGAATAGAGAAAAATCTTAACATGTTCAAAGGAAGAATTTTCTATAAGTTGCAGAAAGTTGTTTGAATTTTCTCTTACTTCAACTCCAAAGCAACTATGTATTGAGTTTTGTTATAATCTTAGATTTAGCAGAAGCCAATCTAAAATTATTTAACTACTGTATATTCTCTTTAACCTTTATTTATTCATTTCCTTTCACATTTTGAGTATTTACGAACTTGTTCAGTATTTGACACTTGATGAATAAGAGTCCTCAGTCAGTGAATTTACACTGAAATTACTCCTTTCCTTTCCCCTGGTGGATTTATTTTTATTTCCTGTTCACATTAGGAAGCTGAAAAGAGTCGAACGAGCTTTTGATGTGCTTAGCTGCCTTTCTGCTCTTATTATGTTTGATCAGTAAAGAGCAATCATGGAATTAAAAATGGGAAAGGAAGCTGTATGAGATTTCAGATGCCCCAGGGAGCAAGTTTATAGCTTTCTAACCAACAGATTCTCACTATTAACACTGATGCAACTCTTCTGAAAACACTATGCTCCTACTGTTGTAAAGAAAACAACACACAAGAAAAGAAATGGAGGGTGTGGGTGATTCAGTCTACTCTTGTCAAATAACTGTTGCTCTGACATCCAACTTTGCCGTGGTTTCATCTGAAATGTGTCTGCACAAATGCACACATTCACGCTCACACACAACTTGAATTTGATTTTCACCTGTTTTTATTGGCTCTTGTCTTCCAGGACCTTGGGCCACTAGAAACAACAGCATAGATAGTGGGGAGGCAGAGATCGGACGGAGGGTCACTCAGGAAGTACCACAAGGAATATTCTGGCGGTCACAAATCCATATCACACAGCCACAGTTCCTGAAATTCAATATAACCTTAGGGAAGGATGCTCTTTTTGCTGTCTATATAAGAAGAGGACTCCCACCTTCACATGTCCAGGTACTGTATTCAGCTTCTTCACTGGGAAAAATGTATGGAAAATGTATTTATTATATTTATTTTGAATATTTTAGCCCCACCTTTCTACTTAGAAAATAAGCCAAGGCGGGTCCTTTTTATTTTTTATGGAATATATCTGTGTGATTATTGCAAGAGGAACATGTTGTCTAAGGCTGCTTTTACACGACCCCTAAAATCCGAGGCAAAGGGCTCCAACATGCGGAGCTTAAAATTGCTTTCCCACCAGCTGCGGACTTTTTTAAAAAATTAAGTACGACCACGCCCACCTAAGCGTGCCCCAGCGCATTTTACAACTACCTGATCTCCGGAGGTAAAACATTTTCCGATGCGGATTATAAAGCTGTGGATGCCGGGCTCTCCTTGCCTTCTGTTTGTTTGTTTGTTTGTCCCCTCTACCCCTTTAACAGCCTGGAATCCCTATGGGGCGGATCCGACGGCAGACAGAAGTGAGCGGAGGTGAGCCTGCATTCTTTTCTCCCCTTTTTCTCCCTCCCCTCACCGCAGACAGGAGCAATGGAGTACGGAAGGGCGGGAACACAGAAAGCAGAACAAACCCCCACGAGCTAGGGTCCAAATTTAAGTTGCCAACGGATTTTAGAGGTTGTGTCAAAGCGCCCTAAGATCTTGGGATGCTCGTGCTGTTATACATGTATTCTGTGAGTTTTACGTCTCGGTACTACTAATAAGATAAAGAACAAGGTTAGTGCTGGTCTGTCAACAAAAACAGGGAAGCATCAACAAAAGAGGACAAATTCTGCACAAACTGTTCATATGCAAATTTAAATTAACATATGCAGATACATAGTTAGACATAAGAAATACTCTCTCACACACACACACACACACACAAATGACAGAATAGATGAAAATAGAGGAGAGGTACTTTTAAGTTGTTCCTTACAGTGCTGCAACCAGCCAAATATCTCACAGGATTGTCATCTCAGATAGCAAGCATTACACACAGCTCTGTTTGGGTATACACCAATCATCCACCCAGGCTGCAGAACAAGCTAATTAGGACCACTCTGAATCATGCCAAAAATCTTTGCTGCTGTGTCAAAACAAAGGGGAGCAGCTTTACAAAGTGGTGAGATAGAGCACTCAAAGTAAAAAAAACATGTGGATGCTGTAAGCCAAAGAGCACCAAAAGGTGACCCAAATAGCAAGGTTTCTGCTAGGGTGGACAAGCTCTTCATCTTTTTGAGTCCGTTATCCAAATTCTCTTCCCCTCCACCTCTTCTTTCCTTTTTCTACTCTTCCACTTAGGCCGTCACTTCACGAGGCTCTTCGCTTCGCAGCGTGATTGCCTTCGCTTTGAATGCGAAGGCGATCACGTGGTCTCCCTTCGCCCCCACCCCTTTTTCCCTGTACTCACGCGGGCCGCTTTTCCGTTCGAATCGAGAATGACCTCACGAGCTCCATTCGCATTAAAACACTGATGTTCTTCCCCCGTTTCCCGCGTTCTTTGATTTTTTTTTTTTAAAAAAAGGGACCGGTGTATCGATGCATCAATGCTTGGCTGTCATTCATGACAGAGCGTGGTTACTGTACGATCCTGTGTTTTGTTTCCTGGCATCATTGGCAGCCCCCCGCCGCCGCCGCCGCCGCTACTCGGGGGGAGCCCCGCATGGCACAGCCGCCCGCCCTCCGCCGCTTGCACGCTGCCTGCCCCGGGTGCCCTGCTCTGGCCGGGCGAGGCAGCAGCAGCTCCTCCTGCGCCCGTCGCCACCGCCGCCGCTGCTACTTGAGCGAGGAAGTAACAGCGCAAAGCGATGAAACAATATAGCGATGCATCGATATCCCTGTTTGAATATTTTTTAAAAAAACTTGAAATAAAAGCCAAAAACTGAGACCACACGTGGCGCTGGGTGCGAAGCGAGATGCGAAGCGAAGAGATTCCCGTCCTCCGCCAGGGGCATCACTTGCCCCGGTTGGAGCACGCTAAAGGGGGCGTGGTCGGGGTGACGTCGCAGCCAAAAGGGAGGAGCGTGCGGACTGAAGCGGTCGGTTCGCACGCAAATGACGGCTTACCGCGAAGCGAGCGGCTCGTGAAGTAACGGCCTTACTCAGTCTCCTACTCTTTCTGCATACCAACTTCACAAAGGAGGGGAGGTGGGGGAAGGGAGAAATAGCAGAAGAAACCCCAACATGAATTGCAAAGTACAGTGGAAGAGAAAGAGAAAGGCAAAAAGCAAAAACGTGTACTATGTTGCTTTTGGAACCATATTTTTCAGGCTCCCTCTTTCTGACAATGGCCAAGTCAATCAGAAGACATTGTCCAAATTGCATGGAGGCCCCACCAAAATCAGGACCATTTAAGCATGAAAACTCTGAGTGTATTGGATTGTTGTTGTTGGTTTTTTTGCACTGTTGGAGCTCTAAGTCCCAGCCCTGCCAAAACAAAAGCCTCCTCCTTCTTTTATCTTAGCTTGAGTTAACAATATTCACCTATTTCAATAACCAGACGTCATGCACAAGCTTTCTGTACTGCTTGAAACATTCATAATAGGGTAACTCAACTGGGCAACATCCATCGATTGCTTAATGTGATTCTAAGAACAGTCAGCCTGTCACATATCAGAAAGAAAGCAGCAATATTTTCTTTGCTTTGCATCTCAGTAGATTAATAGAAATAATCTGAAATTGATGTTGGGTGATGTCCTGCGACTCCATGTTCCTGCCATTTAAAATTTTGATCTGTAAAAGGAGTGTGAAACCTCACTTGACAGTTTATCACTGATGAGTGCTGATATGCCAAAATAAGTAAAATCCTTTGTGGGAACAAGTCAATAATCAGAAAATTAGGTACACGATTAATCTGATACTATAAAGACACTGTTCCTGTTTGAAAGCTCCAGTGAGATTGAAGATTCCTTGTTTTACTCTTTAACAAATACTTCAAGTGCCTAGCTGAGTCAGTCATCCTGATTGAGCAGCACCCTGTTCAGAAGCAGCTTTGTAGAGTTCTGTGAACAGGGTATGATGCTTCAGAATGAGAACAAACCTCTGGGAATGTTGGTTTGAATCATGCATGAGGTGAAAACAAGAGAAAGCTGAGCTACAGTACACCAGAAGCCTGGGAGCTCTGTGACTAGGAACATTTCCAGGTTATGAGATATACAGCCTAATTCGGCAAATACATACCGAGCGTATTCTGTTTTTCAATCATCGAACTGAGAGCAAATGTATTGACAAAAGGTGGAGTTTTCGTGTGACCACTGAAGTCTAGATATTATACATATACACCCAAACTGATGATATTTTTTATGAGCAGAATATTCCAAATTGTAAGGCGAGGGGAAAAAAAGATTTTAAAATGCTACTTGCAGTGGGTGGTCAAGATAATTTAGTAGCACTCCATTTCTGTTCTTTGTTCGTTTATTTTATAGGCAGCTCTTCTGTCCAAGTACACCCTGAACGACATATGTCATAATTAAGCAAAACATTAAACTGTATAACAAACATAAAGATCTAAAAATGCAAAAATGCAACTGGTGAAAAGAGAACAAGAATATAGTATAATACAGTGCACTAGCTTGAATCCCGTTTGTGGGACTCCTGTGAATATCAATCCTGATGATGTTTTTGGAGATTAAAAAACAAACTGGATTCCACCATGGAAAGGTCCCAAGGATTCTGCAAAATGTCTTTTGTCTTGGGGCAGCTCTTGATGACTATGGGCCAAGGAAAGTCTTTGGTTTCTTAAAATTGCCATGGGCAGGGTGATTTTACTGATAGTGGTGATTTTCTTAAATTGAACATTTTCCATCCTGACCCATGGCCCCTCAACCAAAAAGGGATTCCATGGTAGTGGTGGGACCTGGGGTGGGGAAATAGATTCAGATTTTTTAAAAAAAAATTATAAATGTAACAGCATGTTAAAAGAGCAACCTCAGACAACCTGAGTGGGCACAAGAGTTTATGCAAGTAAAATGGCCTATGGGCATGTGGGTTTAAATTAATAGCCAGTACCTTAAATTAAACCTGGACAACAATTGCTAGCCAGTGAAACTGATACACAACAGCTACCAAATTATCATGACAGTAGGGACAGTTCAATAGCCTAGCAGCTAGTGCTGTTCCAGATGAGGTGGCTAATCAGTCTTCAAAAATAACCCCATTTAGAGAAAATTGCAGTAGTCTAATCTGCCCTAAGCACATCCGATCTCACCTGATTTTGGAAGCTAAGCAGGGTCGGGCCTGGTTAGTACTTGGATGGGAGACCACCAGGGAATACCAGGTGCTGTAGGTGCCTGGAGTAGGAACCGGCAAGCCACTCCAGTATTCCTGCCAAGAAAACTCCATGGACATGGGGTCATGAAGAGTCGGTCATGACTGTAACCACACAACACAACAACACAATCTCAAGGTTACTGAAGTATGGATCAGTGTAGCCTCATGTGCCCTCTCCAATTAGGCAGAGCAGGGGCAGATGCTAAAATACTGATCTGGCCATGGTTCCCACTTCTTTCTCCAGGAGTATCATTGGGTCTAATAAGACACTCGGTTTCCTTACCTACTTCACAAAGGAACTCTCTACCGCCTCAATCAATTACAGAGACGACTGCTGGATTGGACACTTGCTGGACTCAGCTTTATTTTGTTGTCTTCTAGCCCTTTGACCATGACTTCAGGCAATAACTTATAGCTGCCCTGGCTGCTTGCTTGACAAGAGCTCTAACTGGATGTCATCAGCATATGGATGACACCCAATTCCAGAGTTAAGGGTGATTGCCACCTGTGGTCTCATGTATATTTTAAAGAGCACTGATGCTACAACTTAACTTTGAAGAACTCTACCAAGTAATTCCCAGAGGCTATAAGTGTAAAATATAATGGAATCACTGGTTCTATTAGCATAATCTCTTCATTTGGGATGTTTCCTAGTATAGGACTTCCATTATGTCATCCTATAATGCAAACATTTACATGTTGAAGCAAACTTACTCTGCATGTCATGTTTAGTACTGAATGATTGGTGGCTGGATACGCTTATGTGTGACTTTCAAATCAGATGTTTATGAAGAGCTCATTTGAAAACACTTCCGTCAGTACGTGTTGTCCAAGGGCTGTCATGGGTGAGTTCCTCTAAGAATGTTTAGATGGAGGATGTAATTACAATATTATTCAGCTAAATGTCAGCAGAACTGCTAAAGGACCAGATAGTATATTTGTACTTCATTCTGAAGTGCCAAGTTCCCAGTGCAGGAAGTGTGTGTGTGCAGGGGGAGATAGAGAGACTGTGAGTGAGTGAGTGAGTGACACAGAGAGAAAGAGAGACAAAGGTGCTTACTTCACGTCCATCTCGCAACTATCATGTTTCCCCAAAAATAAGACACTGTCTTATATTTATTTTTTCTCAAGAAGATACACTAGGGCTTATTTTTGGGATAGGTCTTATTTTCGGGGAAATAGGAACTGCAAGTAAACATGCTACAAAGTAACGGGGGGAAGGACCATGGATGGAAAGGGAGTGGCAACGTGCACTGTGTATGTGTGTGTGTGTTTGTGCAGGCACAGCCACGCCCATCACTAGGTCTTATTATCGGGGTAAGGCTTATATTTAACAAATGCATAGAAATCCTGCTAGGGCTTATTTTTGGGGTAGGTCTTATTTTTGGGGAAATGGGATACTGAAATTTGTCTTGACCACGCCCCCGGAACAGTGCTAAGCAGGACAATCCTGTACCTGGTGCTGGGACATGGTTCTTCCTTGTCACTCTTTGATCCCGCTTTCTGTTCCGAGACAAGACACCGTGTAAACCGCCGAGAGTGACCTCACTGCCAGATGGGCAGTATAGAAATCCAATAAATAAATAAATAAATAGCCTAGAAAGTTTAGTAAAAACTCTTACAGCACCAAGTAACTATTTTAAATAAGTTAAAAGTCATTTATTTGTCATTATGAGGAATAAACAAAAACAACAGTATGAGCTGGCCTGAGGTGATTTTCTTTTTTGCATAATAGGAGAGGAAAGGCAGTGGCTAGGGAGAAAACAGGATATTGTAAAATGAAACAGAAAAGAAGGCTCCAGATAATACCTGTCCTTTAGAGAGTCTGCAGACATTCAAAGAAAGCAACAAAAGAAGGCACCTCACTCATCCCTCCCCACTTCTTTTAAACTTTTGCTGTAACATGGGACTTACGTTATCTCTGTGGGGGATGGGGATAGTTCTTCTGCAGCCTCTTTACAAGTTCAAATGCCTCTTAGTAATAGGCACTACCTTAAGATACTTCACTGTATCCTGCACTTTTGTAATTAGTATTTGACACTTCAAACCCCCAGAGAAATTAAATGGCAATAGAGCCCATTAAGTGCAGAATGGAGGCATAAATATCAAAGAGCAAGGAAATGCAAAACCAAGTAATTCCTCTGTGCAGTACTCAGCATTTAATGGGAGCATCAAGCACAGCTTCACCTCATCCTCTAGGAAACGCTGCATTTGATTGCAGTTGCTTCTGCCATATCAACAGCTGCTTCTGAGAAGCACTACACTCAAGATTATATGACTTTAAAAAAAATTCTGTGTGTTTGGCTGGTGGGCAGAAAAGTAAGTGTTGCTGCAAGGCAAGATGAATTTTAGCAGCTGTGCCTCAAGTGAGGAATGAGAAAGGAAGGGGAGTGATGGAGAAGATAGCTGGTGGGTGGTGGGTGGAATGAAGTAGAAAGGCACCCCGCCCCATTTTGGCATTTTTTCCCCCTTCGGTAGGTCTTTATCATTCTTGTAAACTTACAGAATCAACTTCTTTGAGTTTTTATACAGTAGTAGTGGGCGGCCAAGCTTCTACCTAGCCAAATTGCCCCAGCCACTGTGCTCCCTTGTCTGTTTGCCTTCTTGATTGACTAGCTGGCCAGCAACGGGGCTCTCCTGTCACTATAGAGGCAGCTTCGGGGCTTGATCAGAGCAGTGGATATTCAAATGTGTGCAAGGGAGAAGGAGGAAGAGGAGAGGAGGGTGGCCCAAGAAGTACTGGTAGCTCCTCGGGAGAACTACTCCAAGCGTCCTCCTCAACACTCACTGTTACCCTCCCCTCTTCCTTCTCCAATCCACACATACTGGAAGGGGAGGGTAACAATAGGCCCTCTAGATGTTTTGGACCACAACTCCCCGAATTCCAAGCCTGTATTGCCAATGACAAAGGACTGTGGGAGTTGTGGTCCAAAACTTCTGAAAGGCCGAAGTTTGGCCACCACTGTTATAGAGGATTCAGCTCATAATTTGTTTTGAGACAATAGCTTGTTCATGTTACAAATCCATTCTAGCCTAAAAAATACACATCTATAGTTATACTGTACAGTGGACCCTCATATAACAAGTGGTTGGTTTAAGAAAATCCCCTTAAAGGAAAAAAATTTCCGGAGATAAGGGGAAATTGCTTAGCAGAATCGCCTATGGGCCAAATCTGTATGACAGAAAAACAGTTGCGATTAGGGATCAATCTGTTTTCAGTGCATTCCTATGGGAAATGTGTACAAAGGAAAATTTGCTTATCAGAATTTCATTTGGAGTAAATTAATTCCTTTATACAAGGTACCATTGTATATGGAAAGTAAAGTCAGCCACTTAATTTCAGACTTCAAAGAAGTGTTCTCTTTTTTAGTGTGGGATGTCTCAAATGGTCAGTTCTCCATATATGCTGAGACGTCTGTGCTGGGTTCCTTCGCAGAGCGTGCCTGGCTTTTTCCTGATTAGCAGAAATGCAGTTATTGTCTTTCATTGTGTGGCCCATATTTCACACTTTTATCCATCCAGGCATAGCTTTGGGGGAAACGTGACATTCTCAGGAAGAACGTTTTGTAAAACCAGATCATTATAATACTGCAGTGTATCAGAAGATCAATACAGTAGAAAATGCAAAGTAATGAGCCAGCTGGCCAGGTGGCAAAAGCAGAGTAAGACCTAAAACTTCTGTTTGTGGCTGGTTTACTTTAACAAGAAAGTTAAAGCACCTTTTGAGTGAACTCATTAGCTCAAGTTCATGCAGCATGGCACGTGATGAAAAGTCAGTACATCCTTACTTTTGTATATCATTATTCTCATTTTCTGTAAAGAACCATATGGCAGTTCCGATCACTGCCAACAAGTAATGACAGGGAAAAATTGAGCAATAGACTCACAAGCTCTTTGGCTCAAATGAAATTCACAGCTCAAGTAAGATTACAAATTCGCTGTTGTAAGCAACAATTATCTTAAATCTTGAGTGTCCTCTTTGTGGAGGCTGCACTGTTATTTCTCTCGAGTCTTTTTGTTTCAATTCCAGTGTTGAAGTTGACTACTCTGATGAACCAGATGAAGGAACATTGGAGCCACCTGCATGTTATCAATCAAGAAAAACAGTTTTTATGGTGTGGTGGTTGCCAAGGAAAGAAATGGCTATAATCTTGCAGTCCCTTTAGGCTTTGGCGCAAAGATGTTAAATTTCATCCATCAAACTTAGCCCAACTAAGGATGCTGTTGTTGTTATATGTTGTAAAGTCACCTCCGATTTAGGGCAACCCTGTGAATGAGTGACCTCCAAAATATCCTTTCATCAACTGCTTCACTCTTACAAACTCAAGGTTTTGGGTTCCTTTGTTGATTCAATCGATCTCATATTTGGTCTTTGTCTTCCCCTCTTCTGTCAGACTTTTCCAATATTATTGTCTTTTCCTGTGACTCTTTTTTTCATGATGTGTGTGTGTGTTGTGTCATTACAGTCACAGAATCATAGAATCATAGAGTTGGAAAAGACGTCAAGGGCCATCCAGTCCAACCCCCTGCCATGCAGGAGCCGCCATCACAATATTTCTGACAGATGTCCATCCAGCCTCTGCTTAAAAACCTCCAAAGAAGGAGACTCCACCACCCTCTGTGGCAGCATATTCCACTGCCAAACAGCTCTAACCGCCATGAAGTTCTTCCTAATGTTCAAATGGCATCTCTTTTCCTGTAGTTTGAAACCATTGCCCCGCGTCCTAGTCTCTGAAGCCATGGAAAACAAACCTGTTCCCTCTTCCATATGACATCCTTTCAAATACAGTAGTACCTTGACTTACGTCATTAATCCGTTCCGGAGGTCTAGCCATAAGTCACACATGACTTAGGTCAAACAAACTTTTCCCATAGAACGTAATGGGAAAGTGGATTAATCCGTTCCAGACTATGAAAAAGACACTCTGACTCTACAGGGGGTGGTGGCAGGAACAGTGGGGGCGATGTTGGGGGTGGGGTGGGGTCGGGGTCGGGAGCCACTGTGAGATACAGGAAGCTGAACTAGAAGGGCCTTTGGCCTGATCCAGCAGGTCTCTTCTTAGGTTCTTATGTTATTTATTAAAATTTTTATTAAACGAACCTTTACTGCGTCAGGAGGAGAAGCCACCTTCGACCCTTTTCCAAGGAGAAAGGACGGGTAAAAATGTTCACAATAAATAAATAAATTTCACCTTTTGTGAAGACAATAATTTTTCATTTTGGCCCCTTTGGAACAACCATGACTGGAAAGAAAAAAACCTTCACGGGCGCATTCTGATTGCTGGGAGGGGGCACACCTACCCCCGTGCCTTCCCCGCACTCATACACACAAAAGCCTCCCGAGCCCCCAAGTCTGCGCAGCCACAGTGGGGGAAACCACTGGCGGGACTGATTTGCCCGCTTTAAAAGGAAGGAGGGGGAATCATCCCTCACTCACATCCCATAGAGAGGGGTTAAAATAAAATAAGCATGCTGAGCCCATTCCTCGCTCCCAACTCCCCGCCAAATAAGTCCCACTGAGCTGATCCCAAACTGCCCGACTGGCCCAGGTGGGGTGGAGGTGCACCTGCACAGAAATAAAAAAAAGCCCACAGCCTCTGAGGTGGCGTACCCTCCCACGCGCGTTCCAAAGCCCAGGCAGGCATTCCCCCATCCCCACCCCCACCTCACAACACGGACGACAGCAGCTGACGTAAGAGAGCCCCGCATTTCTCCCACTTCCTCAGGGGATGCGTCCCCTCCTCCACGTGTCCCACACGCATGCACACGCAGGCCCACTGGCTCACCTGCCGGCTGGCCAGCCAACCCACCAGCCTGTCTGCAGTTTCCTGTGGAGCGTCAGGACGTTACGGCAACGGCAGAGACACGGTGCACAATCCAGTGCTCAGCGCCCCTCCCCCTCCCTCCTTCCCCTCACGTCGCCAGGCAGGCAGGCAAGCGCACGCCCCTTGCACTCTTTCTCCCCCCCACCCCATCCACCTTGCTCCCTCCCTCGCTCCCTTCCCTCCACTTCTCTCTCGCCCAGAGAGCAGCTGCAGCAACGGCCACTGCTCCTTCCACACACAGCTGGCTTCCTGGCTGCCGCCCGATTCCGGGGCCTTGCGCCGAGGCTCCCAAGACGTAAGTCAGAGCCCATGGCGCAGATCAAACAGACCCCTTCTTGATGGAGGTCAAATATGCTGCAAGTCAAGCAGCACGTAAGTCAAGGTTCCACTGTATTTAAACATAGCAATCTTATCCCCCCTCAGCCTTCTTTTTGAAAAGCTAAACAGTCCAAGTTCCCTAAGCCATTCCTCATAAGACATTTCCTCCAGGCCTTCAACCACCTTGGTCGCCCTCCTCTGCACCTGCTCAAGGTTGTCAACATCCTTTTTAAATTGAGGCGCACATTACTGGACACAGTACTCCAGGTGGGATCTGATCTGCTCTGGTTCAGAACCATTGCAGGCCAGATGCTGCCAGTGGGCCATAGTTTGAGGACACCTGATCTAGATCCTCACAAACACACAGTCAGCTGAGTTAAGCTGGTGTATTCAAACATGCTTGAAGTATCAAAGGGAAGAAAAAGCTGTGCATTTACTGTAATGTGGAGGCTCAGGAAGAAGGAAAATGCACAAGGCTCTCTGCCAGAAAGTTACCTTACCCTGGGGCTCTATTGCACACATAAATTAAACAGGCATTTCCTGTAAATCAGCTGTAATGAGTTATCTCTTTGGAAACAGTGGGTGTGAAACTCCTGTGAAAGTCACCTGCATCTTCTTGGTCACACTCACAGTCATGGGAGGAGACCAGGTCCCTGCAGCTACAACCACTTCAAACCATTTTAGCTCCTCTGTGTGCTGTTCCCCTTCGATCTTACCAACTGCTGAGCCTGCCTGCTGTCTGAGATAGAATCAGTATCAGACACAGGGGAGGCAGAAGAGTCTGCCAACACAATCCAAGCAGAGCAGCATGTTGCCAGCGAGAAATGTCAGCTTTTATTGCTACACTATTCCATGTTGACCCTCCGAGAGCAAACCTTCCAAAGAGCAATAAACTCTGTTTTTCCAAAGGTCTTCTCCCAATTCAGTTTTTTTTCCAAAAGGCTAATGACTCTATCTTTAACCTTCCCCCTCCTTGTCATTACAGTTCTGTTTAACTGAGTGCTTCCCCACCCCCCACAATAAAAATAATACTGGACCAAGGGCCTGATATACAAAAACACTATAATTTTTCTGCTTTGATCCATGCCCAAGTTCAGACCACTGCTTTTAAGAAGAATGAACAGATGTTCTAGGACTCAACACAGTAATGAGATGATGCTCTGGGACCAAGCATCATCATGTTATTGCTCAGTTAATAAAAAACCTCTAACATGCCATTCTATTCACTCTTCCTGGAAGCATCTTTTTGAGCTCTGGTGTAGAGTAACATGGATTGGATTTCATCAAATTGTACACCCTTCTTCTCCCCCTAGTCCCTAGTTCTGCTGAAATGGTATTACCTGTCAGATAGTTGGTGTGTCCATGGTTCCCCATATAAACAAAAATTCTGTCTGCACTGAAAACTGGTAGTTAAGGGGGAGGACTAGGTAAGAACCTCTATTTCTATCTGCCAGTTTTCTAGCTGGCACCAGTATCAGTGTTCAAAGATATAAACTGCATCTGCAGCCTGAAGTGATCCATTGTGAACACAGATTTACAGCTAAGTAAAAATAAAGTCATTTAAAGATATGTGAAGCAGTTGATCAGATTTATACTTAAATCACTAGTATGTGATGCATTGAATACATTAGACATGGGCACGACTCGGTGAAATTTTCATTTCCTTTCGTTTCTCGTTTCCGTTACGTAACAAAACGACAAACGAAAATTGAGCTGGAAATTGAACGAAACGAAACGACCTATGAAAATTGTGGTCGTTAGTTTCGTTTCCGTTACTGGCGGCGCGCAATGAAATGAGCTGTTTTTTAAATGTTAAAAAACGCCCTGGACATCCATAAAAATGCAGCGATAATTATTTATACTGTCTGATAATACCTACCAGGGGGTGGGGGGTCCTTAAAACGTGCATTTATGTCTTTTCTCAGATCGCTGTATTTTTTTTTTCCTTTAAGGGGAGTTGGGGACATTGACCAATGGCTCCCAGATGCCTAATATTTATATGCAGCGATAATGCGAGAATTATTTGAAATTATTACCTACCAGGGGGTTGGGGTCCTTAAAACGTTTGGTTTTGTCTTCTCCCATCGCGATAAGGATGACAAAATGGATGTCGCCAGCCACTCCAGCCACAACATGGAGGCAAGCCATGTGATGGGATAATGTTCAACCAATAGCATGCCCAGATTGCAGACTGGGCAGGTCTGGCAGCCACAGAGGGCATAAAAAGCTCTGGCAGCCCCCGGAAATGCTTTAAAAACGACAAACGAAAAACGAAACGACAAATTTTTAATTTTTTTGCGACAAATGGAAACAACCCAAAAACGACAATTCGAAACATAATTTTTTCTGGTCGTGCCCATCTCTAGAATACATATTTAACACACTATAGAATTACATGAGGAAGCATCCATTTCTATTGGAAGTGATTTTGTGACAATTCCTTTTAGTTAGCAGAAAATAAAGAATAAAACCCAGCTTTAGCACAGGAGGAACATGAAGAAGAATAACGGAAAGTCCCAGCTTCCAACCAACCTCTTTTGTTCTCGTAGTGACTAGCCCTTTTTATATAAAAATCACTCTATAAGTAGAATAAGTAGAAAAATAAAAACATATTTACCTATAGTTGTGGTACTTCAAGTACAATCAGAGGAATTAAAAGGATAAATGGACTGTCCACCAGGTGGAAGAGACATCCTCACTGCTGGCTACATGCTCAGAGGTCAAGAAAAGGAGAGAGAAAGAGAGCGAGAGAGAGCAAACAAAACAATGCGAGTGTGTGTGGGGGGGAACTTGCCTCTAGCTGTGGGAAAAGGATTTTGTTAATTGGCTAGTGGCATACAGTATGTTAGGCTGTGAAGCCCCCTTGCCACTGAAACCCAGTGTTAGATTGCATGCAAGATTGTTATTTTCTGTTCAGTGTATTAACACACTCTTTTCACTGATATACATGCTATGAAATTTTCTAGGGCTTTTGAGAAAGTTGCCACAGTGGCAAGAACAGTGTTTGGAAGTAAAATGACAATTGTTCCACACACCAAAACAATTTTATACATAAGTAATCCTCTTTGTGGAAAACCTGTACAACAGATGACAAGCATGAACTGTGAAATTTGCCCAAATTAGGCTGGTTGCTGCTTTAGTTTCCCAGAGGAAAAGGATGGTAGAGATATATTACACAAAATGAAAACTGGGATTGCATCTCCAGTGCAACTAAGGAATCTTGTGGGTCTTTAACATTCATCATAGAGATGTTCTCTATGTTTCAAGATAGCAGATGAGTACCAGGAGTCAAGCAGCTATTCTTCCTATCCCTAATGAGTAGTTCTAGAGAGTTTGGTTTCTTTATACTTGGTTAAGTCACAACTTAAGGATTGTTTAGCAAAATACAAAGAAACAGCTAGGAGACTGGAGACAGCCTGAGTTTTCAAGGCAATTTCTTCTAAGAGGAGTTGAATTGTTTTCCTTTAACATTGAATTTCATTTGTTTTACTCATGCAGCATAAGTTATAAAGTTATAAATCTCTACTGACGACATGTAGCTTCTTTCTGACTCATCCATCTATCTTTGTCTGTAGCTATGAAGATAAATGCATGTAGACAAAGACGGGTTTTCATATACTGGATATTTCATAAGACTGTAGGCATAAAGAGGCTGTAAATGCTAGTGGGTTACCAGATACTCCAAAGATCATACACTAATGATAAAAAGGTCTCTACCAATTTATGCAGACTTATTCCCAGGTGGAGATTAAGAAATGTTTGATCCAATCAAGCTCTAAGCAATATCTGTCTTGGGCAAACATATTCATGTTTTTACCACTTACACAAGATATTTTCAGCTTACAGAAATTGTTGGTAAACATATAATTTGTCAATTCAGTGGCACTTTATCAGTTTCACGTGTCTAAAGTTTCCTGAAAGTTGAACACCTTTCTCTGATATTGCCATTAGGACAGATGTATTAAGAAGGAGAAGATGCTATTCACTCTTGATTACAATCCTTGCATCATCACTGCTGAAAGCCTCAGTTTGGTTGCAATGTATTACTATATATTGCTGCATGATGGTATGGGTGAGAGATAATTGAGTAGAGCAACAGTTTGCACACTCAACCGTAAATATCTGGTGCCTCACCCTCTAATGTATATAGGTCAGAGACAAGTCTCTGCTCCACACCAGAATCGGCAGGCGGGGCCTGTTTGCCCCCCTCCAGCCGAACTCATGCGAGACGGGACTTGCGAAGTCTCACAAGGCTGGGGGGTATCGCGGGAGCAGCTGCTTTATAAGCACGCTCCTGCCCAGGCCTGGCCTCTTTGTTCTGCGGCCACCAACATCCCGCCCACCCACCCTCTTATTACCTGTCAGGGCGAGTGTACTGGTTGCCATGTAGGGGCCAGATAGGAATTTTTTCCCCCCGTGCCCAAGATTGGCAACTGGGTTGGAGTTTTTTCACCTATCCCACTCTGACAGGGAGTGGAACGGGACACTTTTATCATCCCGGCCAGAGCGGTTACCCGGGTGGCAAGTAGTGCAGGAAAAGCAACATGGTGAGGAGTAAGCCACCAACATGCTTGAACCTCCAACACCCGGGTGATGCAAGTCAGGAGATTACAATGTCCGGGGGGAGGGGGGAATGTTCAGCTTACTGCAGCCGGGCAGGGCCCAAGCCATGTGATGGCACCCCAATGCGCCATCAGTGTTATGGTGCCCCCTGGTGGCGATTACTTTCTGAAACTGGTTGCAGGGGGGTCTGGGCCCAGGCTCCCCTGGACCTGGAAATTCCTGCACTACAGCTGCCCCCTCCTTTATTGGTTTGATGCTGGTTGGCTAATGCTTGTCTTTTGTGTGTTAATAACTCTGCCCCCTGTTAGTCCCATATCTGTGTCTCGCGTGCTTAGTTTCGGTGTGGGGGGGGAGGAACTTTTTTCTTAACTACAGGCCCATGTCAAACATGCTGCTTTTCACCTATAAACCCTAAACAATTTTGAACCAGTCTATGTGAGGGACTGGATCACTTTATATGAGCTTCTCCAGATTTTAAAACTTTAGAGAGGGACTTTCTTTTTTCCCCACAATTCTTACAGGTACATTTGGTGTGGACATAAGAGTAGGCCTTTTTAGTGTCTGCTCTTGTACTGTAGAAGCCCTTTCTATTTAGGCAGGCTTTAAATCCTGTAACTCAGTAAGGCAGAGATTTTTAGTTGTCTTTTATAGTATTTATATATATATTAAAATTATACTAGCATTATGCAAGACTTTTTAATCATTAATATCTGATTAATTGTTTTTTATTTGTTTTAATATTGTAATTGATTGTACACTTAATTATTTAAGTACTTACGGTTTCAAAAGTTTTCTAAGCCACTTTAAGACATCCCTTTAACTTCTGATAAAACGGGCAAGGCAAACTAACATGGGGATAGGTTCTGTTGGGGAAAAATTGGGCCATTGATTCTCAGGAAGCATACAGTATTTAGGAATGTACTTTGTTAATTTCAAGGCTTCTGTGTGAGTGTAAATGAATGTAACCTTTTTTGGGATGAAACATTGCCTGTAAAAGGCACTAACTTTATAAAGCAAGTTAGGATTCAGTACAGTTACCATTTTGCTACAACAGTGCCAGTCAGTCTCTGTATGGTGGGAGGAAAAGAACACACCACTAGTGACTTTAGACCCACTGGAAGCCAGTGATCTGCCGCCCTCCAAAGGAAGTCCTCAATTTTACTAACATGGAAGCACCACTGGGAGAAAGGACTATTCCATATTGTCCCACATTAAAGAGTGTGAGGGGCGTATATGCACATGTACTCAAGTCTACATCTGTAAAATGGGCAACCTATAGGCCCGTAAGAAAACCTATTACCCTCTTTATGTAGCTGCCCCATTGCTCATATCTTATTGCTCTTCCATATTTAATTCCAAGTTGCACTAGAAGAACTAAATTTAAACAAGTGCATTAGCAGTCTGGGTGAACCATACTAGGTAGCCTGATGTACATTTGTTGCAAAAGTGATATAACAATCAATCTTTTGAAGAGAGCACACGTACACAGTAGTTTTCATGTTGTCTATAAAATCAGTCTATGATGAAGTGCCATTTTGTTCTTCTGCCCTGCAGTACGATTTTATGGAACGTCTGGATGGCAAAGAGAAATGGAGTGTGGTGGAATCTCCACGAGAGCGTCGAAGTATCCAGACCCTTGTTCAGAATGAAGCTGTCTTTGTTCAGTACTTGGATGTGGGCTTGTGGCACCTTGCATTTTACAATGATGGCAAAGAGAAAGAAGTGGTGTCATTCAATACAGTCATCTTGGGTATGTATGTTTTTGCAGGAGAATCTAGTTAGCTGGCTATAAAAAGCAGAAAAAACATGACTGCATGCCTGAAGCATCCCCTGCTGAACTCAGCAAGACCCCCTTCCAAGTAAATATGCATTGAGAAACACTGTTCATCAACCTTTTCCTTCTTATGTTCAGATCAGGTCAGTGAGATAATATTCAATGAAAGTATGGCAAACGGAACTCAAACATACAGGGAGAGCCTGCATGTTATTGTATATCTAGAACACAGATGTGGCAATCATGCTGGTAACTTTTGAAAAAACTTTGACAAAAGTTGTTTCATAGTTTTTGGAACTAGAAAATTATGAGATGAAATATTGGCTATGATGTCATAATTTGTAATACCTGACAGGAAAATGTGAAGATAATTCATTTTGGGTGGTGAAGTCAAGTTCTCAGCATTTCTTCTTTTTTAGGTTCTTCAGAAAGTTAAAAATGTTGCTAGCAATAAAGTCAGTTTTGATTTTCTTACTTTTCTATTAATATTCTGTTAATAGCTAATTATTAAAATAGTTCAACTGAAGACATGTTAATGTATGTGTGCACGTACCAACTCATGGCTCAAATATTAAATATATAACTGGTCACAATTGGCTCACATGGCTGAAGAGCCAAAAAAAAAATATCTCTAGTAATAGGTGAGGGTAGCTTGCTACATTTTCCTCTGGTATTGTTGGAGACCATTGCTCAGACTGGAGTACAGTTTATAAGAAAGTTGAACGTAATACTTATTGATGGTGCAATGATAGTAATTGGCCTGAAATGCAAAGAAAACACTGTATTTTATTCAGCTCAGAAGTTACTTGATAGTACATATCTACTATGAGAACTTTCACCACCAAGATAGATTGAGAAGTGGAATTCTGACCAATTTGAAATAAGAGCTATCCCATAAAATACCAATCGGAATTCTCAGGCTAAATACACATACTCTGTAAGTATGGAAATATTATTTTATCTGTAAAAGAAATAGGAAGTTGTCACAGCCCCGTTTTAAAATGATTGTTCATCATATGGTTTGACAAACACCAGTGGTGTCTTTTCTAGACTGGTGTGACTGCCACTGTCTTCTGACTGAAATATTGCCTTGCTGAGATGTTTGAATGCAAAGTACATTAATTTTAAATTTGTTGCCAATTACTCAACCTTAGTCCATCATGGTAAATGCAAGAGTAATACCAAGCGTGAAATGAGATCAAATTCAGAATTTTTAAATTGTGCAGTGGGAACTCCAGTAACTAAACATGATGCCATCTAAAATAAGACACAAAATCTTACATAATGCTGTAAAAGATATTTAGCCTCCAATCCAACCCCCTTTTATCTATGAGAACATTTCCTTGAAATCAGGGAGGTGTACTGAACAGCCGAGGATAGGACTCCTCTGTAAAACTTAGGAATGAAAAAAAATGCCCTGGTCGTATTGCATATCCCAAAGACACTGTTATTTAGTCCATGTTTTAATATGCAATGATTTTAACATTGCAGGTGTATTTACATTTATGTCCTAAGAGTTGACATGTGGCAGATTTATACAATTGAGGGTATAATAACTTTGATTCTCTACATTTTTAATGAAGGTTAATAGGGTGCATAATTTTTAAAGAACAGAAACAGAAACGGCTTTCAATACACACTTTGGGTTCCAAGGGTCTATCACTCCTTTAGATCCTTTATCCCAGTGATTTATATAGCAAGAGTGATAATAAGCTAAGCTACTGATTTTGGAGGACGACATTATTTCTAGTCACCGAAACAGACGTGTACTATTTTAAATGTGTGGAAAATGTGTTAACAGACTACCACATTAGCATACTTTGTGCATTCAAAGGCACTGAAAGATATAATAATTACCACACAAAAGGCTATATATAGCTCGTTTTTTAAAAAAAAGTATATCTTGTATAGGAACATCCTTTCTGACATAATGTGAGAATATAATTGCAGACAACTACCATATATCAGTTTAATCATTAGTGCAAGAGAACCGTCATAGTTTCTGTGCAATTTGGACTTATTACATGACAGAAGTCAATTCACTCCTTTCCACCTTCGTATAGGGAAAACAGGGCAGCATAATGTATTCAAATAAAATGCCACATCAATCAAGCAGAAGAAAAATGGGGAAAGTTTATTGAAACCTCCTATTTATTTATTTTTTGTTTGTTTATAAAACTAAAATGCCGCCCACTACCCAAAGGTATCTGGGCGACTTACAATTCAAAATTAAAATGAACAATAAAAACAATTAAAAACATTAAAATACAAATGAACAATTAAAAGCAATTGAAACTTTTAAATACAACACACTAAAATTTCCATCAGGACTCACAATCTGTGTTACATCAGTAAAAAAAGTTCTGGAACAGGAACGTGTTTACCTGGCACCGAAATGTCATCAATGTCGATGCCAGGCGGGTCTCACTTAGGAGGGTGTTCCATAGCCTGGGGGCAGCTGCCAAAAAGGCCCTGTATCTACAAGCCATCCCTGTCACATTCTTGAGGGATGGCTCTTTCAAAAGGGCACCCTAGATCTTAATTGCTGTGTAGGTTCATATGGAAGGAGGCACCACTTTTGCTTGTTTATTCAGCCAGGACCGGATATGAGACCCCTCCTAATCCCCCACCCTCATGACTAGAAGAAAATAGGAGAGTGTTATAAAGCAAAATTGAGTGAAGCTAAGGATGATGCAGTTCACAATTTCTTCTCTAAATGACATATTATTGTTAAATTCCAGTGATTTTGGGAAAGCATAAATGTTAAAATTGACACTAAAAAGCTTTTGCAATAACTGAACTCTGTAAACCTTTTGTGGAATAAGCATTAATTTATAGGTAAATGTAGTTGTAATATTTTTCTTTTAAATACTTGAGTTTACACATTATATTGCCTGGGGAAGTGTGATATGGGCTTCTGTCACTCTTCAGTGGCTGCCACCACTCTCTGACTTACCTGTGCCTTTCTTGAGAGGCACAGTAAGATCCCTCTGGCTGTCTCCTGGGGTTTGGAGATGAAAACCCTATAACTTTTGGATTTCTCTCTGGAGAGTTGGCACCTGCACGTTTTTGGACTTTTTCAGAATGAGATTAAGTTACCAACCAGCAGCCTGGCCTCCTGCTTCCTGCAGGTAGTTCTGAATCCCTCCGAGGATCCCTTCCCGCTGCTGCCTTCCTTGATCCCCAAGGCCTCTCTCTGCCTGTGGGCCATCTGCAGCAAGAGCCTCCTGACCTTGCTGATGTTTGCAGGACGACTTCCCCCCACCCATCGTGGCTGGAGCATTTATATCTTCTGACTAGGGATCGGCACAAAATGAAAAATGAAATGCTGTTTCATCATGTTGTTACCTAACTAAATGAAACAAAATGCAACAACACGAGGAAGCAGTATTTCATTTCAAATGAAACAAAATGATTTTTTTTTTGTTGAAATGAACCGTTTTGTTCTGTCTGTAAGCCACTGGGGGAGGGGAAAAAGTTTTTTAAAAAAGCTCAGAGCTTAAAAAAAAAACTTTTTCCCTTCCCCCAGCCCCACGCTCCAGCTGATCAGCTCTAGGGTGGGAAAAAAGGTCCCCCGCCCCAAGCATCAATCACCTGGCAGGTGGGGCTTGGGGGAGTGAAAGTTTTTTTTAAAAAAGCCCAGAGCCTACCAGGTGATTTGCACTAGGGTGGGGGGGGGAACCCTCCCCCCCACCCCAGAGCCCATAGGCTGGCAGGCGGGGCTTGGGGGAAAGGGAAAAAAGTTTTTCCCCTCCTCCCAAACCACGCCTGCAAGCTCATCTGCATTAGGGTGGGGAAAATTTCAAAATAATTTTCTCCAAGACATATGAAATTAGGAGGCTAGAAATTGATACAAGAACATAGCTAATAATTAACTATAATTTCTCATCTAATAATTCCAGCAGCAGAAAACACCAGGCTTCCATCCAAAATCCATACTAGCCATTTAAAAGAGACAACTGCCCTGAGTCTCATAATTGCCGGGCTCAAGTTGCCCTGCCCTCACATGAAGTCTTGGGTTTGCAATTTCTTGAGAAGGGAGACTGCCCGCTGAGAGGGGCACGGCTGTGGAGGCCCCCCTAGATTTAGAGGCCCTAGGCTTCAGCCTACTTAGCCAATACATAAATCCAAGCCCTGCATCCAGTCATTCTCAGGAAATACTGTAGAGTATTAAGAAATACTGGCTAGACTCTTGTTCCTTACCATGATAACTTACAGCTCATGTAGGCCCATTGAATCACAGGGACTGAGTGAATCACCTACTCCAGAAGTCCCGTGGATTCAGTCTGCTTGCTCGGGTAACAGTTTTCCTTTCTCTTCAGGCATTTTCTGGTTCTTGCCAAATCAAGTTTAGGTGGTGAACATTCAAGCGCATAAACATCAAATGCATCCATTTTGTAGACTAAAAGCAGCTAACACCCTGATATCTTTCAGATTCCGTGCAGGACTGTCCACGTAATTGCCATGGGAATGGTGAATGTGTGTCTGGAGTTTGCCACTGTTTTCCTGGCTACCATGGAGCAGATTGCGCTAAAGGTAGACACAGAGTTTGTTTTTAACGGGTTATTGTTATGTGTTTTCTGCTATGCCATGAGAATAGTTTCTCATATAGTAATGAACGTTATTTATATAGCGCTTCACCTCGGCTGTAAGGCACTTCAGTGGTGTTATAGGAGCAGTCCTTCCAAAAATCCCTGAAAAGCTCATTTTAAATTGGTGGGATGGCATTTGAGTATTGAGGCTTATTTTAAGTCTACCCAAGACCAGCCTACAGTATATAGATAACTCATTCTGAAACTGAAATAATGTTTGTGGTCAAAATATCCAATTGAGGCCTCCATTCATGTCCTATTTTAAATTAGATTTTAAAAGCAAGAATTTGCTTGAGGCCAGAATACCAATGATAAAACAAAGCAAGGCAATTTGCATAATGAGTGACAACTACTTCTTCTGTGAAAGTCACATAACTAGCACTTAAGGAGTTCTCTTTTATAGTAACAGGTTAGCTGTGATATGTATGTAAGCCCTCAAGGAGTTAACAGAAAAAAGATGAGATATGAATTACATACTTCCATCTCTTAATGTTTGATCTAAGCCATTTTGTCCCACCAGTTTTTTAAACATATGCACACCATAATAATTATAAAAGGGACTTCTGCAGCAACACATATTGCTCCTAGCATTTCTTTTTAGATAATATCTAAATTCTGTTTTAATGGGAAAGATTTGCAGGTACGATTCTGATTCCTGTGCAGTCCAGAGTTGGGGATAAAGTAGCCAGTTGTGGAATCTGCAGTAGCCATTTTTTTAAAAGTAACTTCCTTATTCTTCTATTGCTACCAGAAAAGACCAAGGCCAGCTAGCTTTGAAAAGCACATAGTTACAATATTAGTACCAGGAGCTGAAATTTGCAGCCACTGTTTACAAGTAGGCTGGAGACAAACAGTAGTGTCTCTGGAGATTCTCAGTCATCCAGGTGAGGTTATCGAAGATTTGAGTCATGGCAACTGGACTTACTTTCTTGTGGGACTGAAATGTTTCACAATTACATAACTGTAAGTTTTATATTTTACATATGATGAGGAATATACTGGTTGTTGTTTTTTTACTTATGGAAATTTCATTACAGTATTTCCTGTAGTTGGATTCTAAGGAGATAAACATAAAGCATTGGAAAGAGATGAATAAATGTCTAGCAATATTCATTCAGAGTAGATTAATTATAGAAAGTCTAGTACAGGGGTGCCCAAACTTTTTGTAAGGAGGGCCAGATTTGGTAGCTGAGTATGTGTCAGGGGCCGGTTGCTCCCCAACCCTGCCACCCCACTGCAAGCCCCATCCACTTTCTTTTAAAAAAACATGGGGTGAAGGAGGGGGAGGGAGGGGCGGGCCAGCCAGCCGTGGGCCACTCAGAATGGCCTGGTGGGCCGGATTTGCCCCCCCCCCCGGGCCGGACTTTGGGTAGGCCTGGTCTAGTACAATTATCTCTACCTTTGTACTAAAGAAATAGACTTGAAATGGTGTTTGATGCTTGCAAATATATTTCTTCCTATATAATCTGTTTCCATTGTTCTTCAGGTTTATATTTTTGTGTTTTCAAAAACATATCATGTAAGCAAGCAGAAACAAAGAACAATCCTAGCTAAGCTACTGTTGACATATAATTGCAGGCCTACAGGGATAAATCTATCAGTTCCCAGAAACTTTAGGAATGAAAAAGGTATACATGCCCAATTCCGAATTATTTTGTGGAGGAAGGATTTTCTTCCCAACAAATCTGATGTTTCCACCTGAAAATTAAAACAGTAGAATATTTTAACCATAGTCTGAATCTGCTTGTTCAAGCATCTTTCCCGCTGCTTCTTGGTAACCTTCAAGCATTTACCAGCATTTTATAAATTACTACTTTGATTTCTTTAAGTTCACCCTCTCTCATGCAAAGTCTTATGTGGCATGAGTTTTGATCTAAAGGAAAGAACTAACTTCTTGCATATTGAAAGATATGATAATGCTTCAGTTCACTAATTTCATGTGAGATGCCCATTGTGTGAAAGAGGTATATGTAGGGCCATCCACAGCAAAGACAGATGAACAGAAACCAGAAGAAAGTAAAAATATAGAAGAATCAAAGAAAGATGTGAACATAAAGGGAAAAGTAAGCTTAGTTGGAGATGTGATGACTGATGAAGGAAGAAGTGGAGGGGTAATGAAAGGAACAGATGGAGAGAGAGAGAGAGAGAGAGATAGTATTAGGAGGATTCTTTGTGATGGTTGAGGCAGATGACGAATGGAATGAAAGGGAGGTGGAGCAAAAGGAGGTTAAAGGGAAAGGACGGGAGACAGGAATTCAGGTAGAAACCGTTATGCTGGTTCAGGTAGAAACGGTGAAGAGAGAAAAGGGTACTCAAACAGAAGGGAAAATAAGGATAGTAGTAGAAAAGGAGGTATAAACAAAATGGAAAGGAATAGATACTGAGTTGCCTCTACCGACACCAGTGTGGAAAGAGTTCTCATCTTATTCCGGAGGATTGTCAGTTGGAGTGAAGCAGAACAGACCCAAGTCTGTATTTCCAATGGCAAAGGATTGTGGGAGTTGTGGTCCAAAACATCTGGAGGACTGAAGTTTGGGCATGCCTGCTCTAGTCCAACGCCATTGCTGTGGAACACATTGTGCTGGCCCGATGGTAATGAGAGCATTCTTACCTCGCAAGTAGGAACCAAAAACCCGTTTATAAAGGACATAGTTACTAACAGTTACTTGTTACCCAATCCTGCTTCTGAATATTTAATGTTATCCAATGCAACTGAAGCCAGAAAGACTATGCCTGAGAATGTGTTGTTAAGTGATTTCAATAAAAGCTTATTGCAATTTGAAGAGATTCATGAGTCAAGTCATAATTCCCCGTCAGAACCGTCGGTAATCCTAATCGAACCCTCGCACCCATAGATGATGTTTTTTTTAAAAGGCTTTTAGAGATCTTGCTAAAGAAAACCAATTGGCAAATTGAAGGTAGCTGCAGAGAAGGATTTCTTATACACGTAAGAATAATCTAAGTCAGAAAAAGAGTAGTTAGTGAACACAGATTCAGTAATTTCAAGGAACATTGCCGCTAATTCTCTCCTCCTATTCCTCTCCACCTTTATTTTGTTTTTGTTTTTTTATGTTTTTATTCTTGATTGTGTTATACTGTATTTGGTCAAAATTTCCACACTTACCTCACTGACTATAGGATATGATTCTCTTGGGCAACAGCTTTGCCCACTAAATCAGTCATGGCACTAAAGCTACTCTGACATGCATTTAAGCTTTCTCCAGTTATTCCTTGGCTTTCAGGGTCCTGAAAGGCAGTAGGAGATTTCTAGATTATCCCTCTTCGCATATTTAGGGGGACAGAAACTAAAGATGGAGGGAGCAGGGATAGAGCTCTCTGTTTCCATGGCTGCTCTTCCCATCAGCTAACAATATAAAAAGTTTTAACAGTATTTTTCTGTGTATAAGACTATATTTTTGTTTAAAATTATTAGACTAAACAATTGAGGTCCTTTTTATACACAGAAGTAAGCCAAGGTGAGAAACCACACAGTTGTCAAACTGTAATTTTGGGTTGGAAAAGTGGGAGTCCTCTTATACATGGGGGCATCTTATAGACTAAAAAATACAGCATATACAAGTAGGTCTTACTGAGAGAGAGAGATAATTCAGTAATGATAATAACAACAGCAACAATGATGTTCTACTGTCAACTTGATTCTGACTTATGATGACCATTTCCACGGTTGTCTAGGTATAGAGCAGGGCTGTCCAACTTTGAACAGACCGAGATCTACTTTTTCCAGCCCAAAGTGCCTGAGGGCTATTACACTAATAACTCCACTTACAAGTTTAATCCGTTCCAGGCACATGATCATAAGTAGAAAAATTTGCAAGTATAGCAGCAGTTTGCCATAGGAATGCATTGAAAATCAATATGTTCTGGAGAAAACAGATTGCAATGCATTCCTATGGGAAGGCTGACCATGCACACACTTCCCTTGCATCTGTGGGTGAGTCCAAGGGAGGCATGTGCATGCTTGCACAGATCGCCACTTCCAAGGGGCGATCCACATGACCATACACACACCTCCCTTGCACCCAGCTCAAGCGGGTACAAAGGAGGCATGTGCATGGCCATGCTGGTCACCCCTTGGAAGGTCACCCCTTGGAAGAGAAAAGAGGAGGAGGAGGCTGGAGGGGGAGGAGAACTTATCCCCTCAGTTCTTTATTGATGGCTGGTGGGCTACTTTTGAACCCTTTGTGGGCTATCAGTAGGCCAGGGTATACCTGTTGTGCCGGCCTGGTATAGAGTACTCCAAAGTGGTTTACCATTATCCAGACATAGATACATATTTGTCTGTAACTCAAAGTATCTTCTTTTATAACAAGTTAAAGATTAATACGAAAGTTTAGCTTCAATTGCTGAAATCCTGTTGATTAGCAATAGTAAGTTGTGATTAGAGTAGACCTACTAAATCAAAAGAACTCATGGAGGAGTTGACTTACCAAATTTCCACTGATTCATTGGGCTACCCCAGCTGCAGCTTCACTGCACTAAACTACAGCATTTCAACCAATGTATGTGTCAAGCAAACAGCGTATAAATAATTAATTCCATAAGTCACATTATGTCAAAATGCTTCATGGTTTGATTATCATGTCAGGCAAACTGAGAGCCTATGCCATCTCCCAACCCGTGTTAAACATGTGTGTTTTTGACCTCGCGTATGTGAATTTAATAAGGTAGATTTCAAATTAATGGGTAACTTAAGTGGATCCTAACTACTGGAAATAACAACTCCTGCTGTTCTACATCTGTCACTAAAAGCAAAACAATGTTACGATTAGAAAACATAGAGTGGTATAATTAGATATTGGGGGAAATGTGTTGGCATTCTGCAATTATGCAGCTTGTAGGCAGAACAGGGACTCAGTTAGATGAGAACTTGCATTCAACCACTAGTTTCAAGGAAGAGGAAGAAGAAAGAGTAGATGTCCCTCCACTAAATATGTTTAATGAAACCCAAGCTTTCATGGCTAATTCTTCTTGCAAACTGTTTTTTTAACTGCAAAGCAAACAAAAAAATTACAAGACTTTATGTTGGTACTTTGAATTTTCTAAACTCCTTTTAAACACTCCTTCTTTTCTTTTCTTTTTTCTTTTCTTTTCTTTTCTTTTTTGGATGCAGCATTTATGGGTGTCCTTGAATGAGCTCACTGCCACATAAATTAAGCTGACAGATAGTGCCTTGACTAGGACATCAGTTACCTTAGGATATATGTGTTGTTGAAGAGTGTCTTTTAAGGAGGCTACCACTAAGAAGACACATTGGGGACTAGAAAATGGGGTGGGAGCTCTGGATGCAGTCCAGTGTACAAGGTCATGTTTGGAAGGAGACTGGCATCTGAAGATGGACGTCCAGTTTTCTGGCTGTCTCAGCTTCTCTGTTGTGGTGGATTTGTGGTACTTCTCCAAACCTGACCTCTGCTCAAGACCTGAAACAAATACAAAATGATATCTAAATCATGTTAGATGACTGAATTGTTTGTGCAAGAGATACAATGGGAGCTTCTGCATAGCCACTATCTGCACTTTTCTGAAAAGGATAAAAGAAAAATCCCACAAATACATATTTCCATGATACAGTAACCAGAATTGGCCACTGAACCCAGAACCAGAGACCATGCTGTCTGTATCATTTACCATTATCTGTGGGGAGAGCTTGGAGCATCCCTCTGTCCACTTGACTCATGCCCTGCATTATTTTGTACATCTCAATCATATCCCCCCCTCAGGTGCCTTTTTTACAGACTAAAGAGCCCCATATGTTTTAGCCTTTCCTCATAAGGGAAGTGCTCCAGCCCAGTAATTATTTTAATCTCTCTCTTCTGCACCTTTTCTAGATCCACTATGTCTTTTTTGAGATGCGGTGACCAGAATTGTGCACAATACTCCAGATGTGGCCTTACTATTGTTTTGTACAATGACATTATAATGTTGGCTGTTTATTTTCAATCCCCTTTTTAATAATCTCTGGCATGAAAATGGCCTTTGTCGCTGCCACACACTGGGTAGACACCTTTATTGAGTTGTCCACCAGCACATCAAGAGCTCTTTCCTGATCCTTCATGGATAGCTCAGAGCCATGAGTTGATAGATAAGGTTTTGATTTTTTTGCCCCTACTATTTGTTTCCTGGATCTCATCCAGTTTTTAACCCATAAAAAACCTGCCCTCCTAGCCACTGACTGTGCAATTTTCTCAGCAGCCTTTGGTGAGGGACTGTGTCAAAAGCCTTCTGAAAATCCAGATAGACTATATCCACTGGTTCACCCAAATCCACATGCCTGTTGATCTTTTCAAAGAATTCTAAAAGGTTTGTCAGGCAAAACTTACCCTTACGAAAAGCCATGCTGATTTTCCCTCAGCAAGGTTTGTTCTTCTGTGTTTTAAGATTTTCTCTTGGATGAGGCTTTCTACCATCTTCCCTGGGACAGACTTAAGGCTAACTGGCCTGTATTTCCTGGGTCCCCCCTCCTTCCTTTTTTAATACTTGGTTTGACATCCACTTTCCTCCAGTCCTCCAGCACTGTGACTGTTTTGAGAGATAATTTGCATATTACCGTTAAGAGATATGCAATTTCATTTCTCAGTTCATAAATAACCCTTGGGTAGATGCCATCTGGGCCTGGTGACCTGTGGATCTTCAATTGATCAATTAAATCTAAAACATCCTCTCTTTTAGCCTGTATTTGATTTAATTCTTTAATCAAGAGGGGTCATTCGGGCAGCAGAATATGCCCATGGTCCTCTGTCATGAAGACAGATGCAAAGAACTCATTTAATTTCTCTGCAATTTCCAAGTCCTCCTTTACCTCTCCTTTTCCTCCATCCACATCCAGAGGGCCAACTGGTTCTCTGGCAAGTTTTCTACTTCTAACATATTTCCCTTTAAATCGCTAGCCACATGTTCCTCA
>JAHTLZ010000010.1:41495949-41513963 GCA_023846285.1 Phrynocephalus versicolor
GTGTGTGTGTGTGTGTGTGTGTGTGTGTGTGTGTGTGTGTGTGTGTGGTTTCAATATAGGAATATCGTCCAGCTCACTATCCAGAATAATCTCTACAGCAATTACTCCTTCAATTTTTCACTGAGGAAGAAGCCTTTGTATTTCATTCCGGTGGGAAACAATGATTAAAATCAGAGAATCGACCCTGTCAGTCTTTCTTCTTCCCAGCACACCTAGGATTACTTCCCAAGGTTTAATCCAGATGGAACCTAACATTGCACAACATTCTGATAAAGTCCCTTTTGAACACCTGCCCATCTTTCCTCCTGGATTCAGTCTAGGGCACCATGCTCACAAGATGACCTTCTTTCCCCTCCTACCTTTTATAGCATTTTACCTAAAGTTAAGAAGTCGTCCCACAATTCTGTCCTACTTTGTCTGCTTGTTAAAAGTATTACCATCATCTGGTTTTTGAAGCCAGCACTGCTAATTTAATACATGACTTGTATTTCTATGTCTTTTCTCCCGTACTCTCAGTTGATCTCCTATGTTCATGTTTATGGGTTTCTTTGCATGTAGACTCATCTATTTCCCATCCTGCTTTGTTGGTTCCTTTGGAGTGTACTACCGTAGTTTCTCTAGTCCCATCATTCCAATTATGAGCTTCATCCAGGTTTTAATAACATCCTTTCCAATATATTGTAAATTCCCTTCAGTGTTATTTTGCATAACTCTCATCATCTATGCATGTGAAAGACTTGGTATGAGACACTAGCACCCATAGAATAATCACAGCTACTGCTCATTGACTGCCTTTACCATTATGGTTTCATTCACATGCTTAGTCCCAATACACATGGCATTAGGCTGTCTACAGTGACATGACTGCAGAAATGCTCATATTTCCATATCCGAGGACAGCAAAGACATTCAGAGAAAAGAGACACCGACAGCTGAGAGATGCGAAAGTTGACATTTAAAGCCATATATTATATCAGGATTCTGAGCAGAGCACAGAATAAGGCAGTAGGGGAAGCGGACTGCAACATAGAAAATATGGAAAATAGAGCAAAGATGTGAGTGGGCACTGAGGTGTAAAAGGAAGAATGTATCACAGCATACTGTTGCTTGTAGCACTCGTCCATATTGCAAAATGTCCCAGCTGGGCATGATGTAGTAATGAGCTCGCTGAATGCACCTAGGTTTGCGAGTTCACAGGGACCACTTCAGCTTCTGCATTTTTTCAATTGCAAAGCAACTTATAAAATAGAAGCTAATATAGAAGATGTGCATTAGCAAGAAATGTTGAGGGAACTCGGTGTCTTTTGCCTGCATCCACAAGAATGGAGGTGATACTTGGTCAATGGCAGCTCTTTGTCTTACAATCCCTGGACAGTCTAACCTTCATTACCAGATGGATGAACAGGGAACCTGGCTCCCACATCTGGCAATGGATTTGGAACTTCTGTGTGTCTTTTTTTCGGCACCAAAGGGCCCTAAAACACCCAGCTTGATGAAGACTTAGGCACAGTAAAAAGCTAGCTTCTGTTTTTGATGTTTTAGTGGTCTAACAAATGTATTACCCACCCTTGACTTCAGATATTTAAAAAAATGCATACTGAAGCACATGCAAATAATGTTTACTTGGAGTAATACACTATAGAAACAGTGGCCCTGTCTCTGTGGCATTACATCCCAGCTATTTTATTTTTCAATCACTTAAGATAATATTAAAACATTGCCCACTCAGCAGAGCACCTAGTAATTTTATGTTAAGCAAAACAGAGTAGTGCATCGAAATTCACAAACATTCTATCTTTCTTAAACATTGATCTTATGGCCACCTTTCCATAAGTCTGAGGTTTTCTGGCTTCTCCTTTCCTTGAGAGCTCCATCTCTCTAAGCTCCTTTCTCCATAAGGCTTGCCCCCCCCCAAAACAGGGGAATCCAGGCTGTGAAACTAACCCACTTGCTGCCTCCTCACCAGGGGAGGCAATCAAGACATGACCCACAGCCGAAGCCCATATCTGGGCTGAGCCTGAGAAATCCCTTCAGTCCCTTCTAGCCAGGAGATCCTACTTCGGTAAGGCAGAACTACATCCTTTTGGCAATGATGAATGCTGACCAACCGCTGTGGCCAATGTACGAACACAGGACCATCAAGGCACATTCCTATCTACACAACTCCCTCAAAGGCTCTCGGTTCTTGCACCAGTGATCATTTTAAAAGGCTCTCTCTCTCCCTTTCTCTCTCTTTTTCTTTTCCAAAGCAGCTTAAGTGCTTATTGATTGGGAACTTTTATAACTCGCAAAATGGAGGCATCCTCATATCTCTACAGGTATTTAAAATGAATTGAATTAATCATAGGCTTAAAAGTCTCTGGTGATCACCATTAAGTTCTCTGGGTTTAATTAAAACATCTGTGCACTTTTAATTTATCGATTCATCCAACTCATATGTCATGTTTTTAACATACCCCAGCATGCTCTGCATCATTTTTAACCCGATTTCCACTTAACTAAAGCAATTAAATTCACCCTGGATTAATTAAAGCATTCATACTTTAGTGCTTAAGTCAGCGTGTGCTGCTTTCCCCACATGGTTTCTGAATGTCAGGGATTTGACACACCTGATGAGTTTTTTGTCCTTCTGTGATTTTCTTGCCTGCTTGCTAATGTGTACTTTGATAGCCCTGGTATAGGAAACTTCTTGGAGCTTGAATCTGTGCCATAGAAATGGTCATACATCCTGATAGCTGGTGTTCCTGAGTCCTATAAAGCCATTTTAAATCAGGGGTACTCCAAAGGGCATGAGAGAAGCATGCTAACCCAAACCATTCACCGTCATTTTCCTAACATTAATGTGACTCTCTGAAGATGAGACCTTACTGGAGGTATGTCCAAACTTCAGCCTTCCAGATGTTTTGGACCACAACTCCCAGAATTCTAAGCTTAGATTGCCAATGGCTCTCATTTTTCCTTCTATAAAGGATGCAAGATGGCTGACACCATTTAAAACACAATATTACAAGTTTTAAAAAAGAAATTATCCAAATGTTAAGGAAGATTTAATAACATTATACTAAAAAAAATATAGGGAAAAACATTATGAAAAAAAAAAGATTTAGAATCAAGGAGATCCCATTCATTATCCCCTAGACAGTTAGTTACTACAATGAAGCCTGCTTGAAGAGAAGTATCTTTGTTTGTTGCAGAAAGACAGCAAAGAGGGGGCCAGCCTGGCCTCCTGTGGGATGGAGTTCCAGAGTCTCACAGCAGTGACAGCAAAAGCCCTGTCCTATGTCTCCACCATGCAGACCTGTGAAGATGGTGGGACCAAGAGAAAAGACTCACCTGATAATCTTAACAACTGGGCAGGCTTATAAAGGGAGATGCTGTATTTGAGACAGCGTGGACCCAAGCCATTTAGGATTTTATAGGTTTAAAACAGCATTTTCAGTTGCACCCCAAATAGGATAAGTAGCCAATGAAGCAGCTACAGCAGACATTTATCATCATATGATCCCTGCAACAACCCTAGTTAACAGTCTAGATGCAATGTTTTGGACCCACTGACGTTTCTGAGCACTTTTCAAAGGCAGGTCCACGTAAATCATGTTACACCAATCTAGTCTTCAGACACTGATCTGGAACTGAAATAGCTTCCTTGGATTTTGATGGAAAGGATAAATAGAGTTGTGTATCATCTGCATAGTGGTGTCAGCAAACTCTAAAACTCTAATTATCTCTCCCAGTGGTTTCATGTAGATGTTAAATAGCATAGGAGACAAAACAGAATCCTTAGAGACATCACAAGCCTATGGGCAGAATGTTGAATGATTCCTCCAACACCACCTTCTGAGTTTTCCTCTTCAGGAATGACTAGAGCCACCATAAAACAGTGCTTCCAAGTCCCATTCTAGAGAGACGGAAAAGGAAGATACCATGGATGATGGTATCGAAAGCCACTGAGTTGTTCAGCAGAACAAACAGGGACACATTTCCCCTTTTCACTTCCCAGCATAGGTCATCCACCAAGGTGACCAAGGTGGACACCATCCCATAACCAGCCTTGAAGTCAGGTTGAAATGAATCTAGATAATTCATCTCTTCCCAGAATACCTGAAGCTGAGAAGTCACTACCTGCTGTAGCACTTTTCCCAAAGATAGAACATTAGAGGCAAGCTGGTAATTATCTAATACTGTGGGATCCAAGTAGTACTTTTTTCAGTAATGATCTTGTTCTGTTGATCTATGTCCTCTATTAAGCATGCAGGGATCCTGTCCTACTGCATGTTATATTTTATGGTAGCCAATAGTTTGACTCAGAAGAAAGAAATGTCTTTGCAAGGACATTAGTCCTGTTCAGGTGTTGTACCTGAGAGCATCTATAGGGCTAAATGGATGGTAGGGATGACATTGCACACATGAGCACTACCGTCACACATCCCATTTGGAAATCAGCCCTTCACATGGTCTCTCCTTTAGGACTGTATGCGGATTTTAAGACAAATGCTGCAGTTTCAGGCATAAGATCCAAACATTACAGCTACAGATAGTCCACAGTTTAATCTTGTATTGTGTATCTGTTTAGGGTGTTTCAAAATCCTTGGGTTATGCATTAGTCTACATAGAATGATTATGAGTATGCTTCAGCCTGTCTTATACAGAGTTGTTTTTCCTCTAAAAGAACAAGTATGTACTAGAGATGGGTACGACTCAAAAAATGGTGTTTCGTTTGTCGTTTGGTCATTTAGGGGTCCGTTTCAGTTCGTTTTCGTTTTTGTTGGGTTTTTTGCAAATTTTTCATTTTCGTTTTCGTACATAACGAACCGAAAAAATGAAAATGAAAACAAAAAATTGCTGTTTCGTTAGCATTCTTTTGGTTCAATGCATTTGCTGCAACGAAAACGAAAAACACGGCAAAATTGGTCGTTTTCGTTTTCATTTTCGTTTTGTTTTGAAAATTGTTTTCGTTTCATTATTGTTGTGTAATGAAACAAAAAAACGAAAACGAAAATGAAAAATCGCTCATTTCGTGCCCATCTCTAGTATGTAGCTTCAGAATATGTCTTAGTCTAGTTTTATTGACACCCATGCATTTTTAGCATCCTTAAGTACTTTTTAACATCTTCACTGGTCTCATTATCCATAACCATTATTGGAGTTGGCTACCATGGCAACAATAATAGATAATCGGGAAACCTCTCAGCAGGTTAACTATACTAATGGGTGTCCCTTTGGAGATGACTTGGAAATGTCAACCACTAAGCCATTATGTGGCTGCCAAAATTGTAATTAGTGCACCTAGAATCATATTGCACCACTTCTGTTGAAATGGTTGTGTATTTATTATATATGGCCTTCCTGAATTCTCAAACATCTAGTAAGATGCTATTCTTTTCACCACTTATCTTCTTTTTTCCCTGTTTCTTATTTAATTAATCAAATGGTTATTTTTACTTTCATTTTAGTTTTATTTTAGTTTGTTGTCGTTGATAAATATAGTTATATTTTGTTTGTATTATTTTGTTTGTATTTTGGTTATTTAAATGTGTTACTTCGCTCTTTTGCTATTCCACGTTGTAAACTGCCCAGAGTAGCCTTAAGGCTAGATGGGCAATATAAAAGTTGAATATTAAATAAATAAATAAATAAATAAATAAATAAATAAATAAATAAATAAATAAATAAATAAAGTATTTTAAGTCAAATTTACATTTCTTCTGTTTACATCTGTAACCCTTTGTCCAAACTCTGTCACTCAAGGTTTTCATGGACTCCAGCTTCATCAATCCTAGCTACCAGGGCAGTGTTTAAAAGGTTTTTCATCTCTGCGTTCGAATCTCAAACAACTTAAGACTCAATACTGGAAGGAGTGTCCCTCCATATACTGTACCAACTTTCCTGTGTCTTAGAAATTTCAGGAGAGTTTGTTCTATGTATATAGATCTGTTAAAGGAAACACACTACATATTCAGTAGGAGAGAGCTTTCTTTCTATCAGCTTTTCTGGAAAGGTCACTGCAAAGTCACAAATAATGACTTTGCAGCCATTACTAGTGACTTTGCAGTCTTTGTGGATTGCTTGGTTTCATTTTGTTGGGCATTTAATTTTAGTATGATGATTTCCCTGTCCTAGTTTTGCTGTTCTTCTGCTCTTAAGATCATCATGATATTTATTCTTTTATCCTTTATATATGGAGCTCATTTTGCCATTTATCTGTTTCTGTAGTGTACACCTTCACTCCTCCCCCACCTCTTTATGAAGAGTTGAGTGTTGAAACAGTCACTTTTGCAGTCCATAGAATCATAGAGTTGGGAGAGACCTCAAGGGCCATCGAATCCAACCCCCTGCCATGCAGGAACCCCATCACAGTATTTCCGACAGATTACCATCCAGCCTCTGCTTAAAAACCTACAAAGAAGGAGACTCCAGCACCTTCCGTGGCAGCATATTCCACTGCCGAACAGCTGTAACCGTCATGAAGTTCTTCCTAACGTTCAAACGGAATCTCTTTTCCTGTAGTTTGAAACCATTGCCCCGCGTCCTAGTTTCTGAAGCCATGGAAAACAAACCTGTTCCCTCTTCCATATGACATCCTTTCAAATATTTAAACATAGCTATCATATCCCCCCCCCCCCAGCCTTCTTTTTGAAAGGCTAAACATTCCCAGTTCCCTAAGCCAATCCTCATAAGACATTTCTTCCAGACCTTCAACCATCCTGGTCACCCTCCTCTGCACCCACTCAAGTTAGTCAACATCTTTTTTAAACTGAGATGCACGGAACTGGACACAGTACTCCAGGTGGGGTCTGACCAGAGCAGAATAGAGTGGTACTATTACTTCCCTTGATCTAGACACTATGGTTCTGTTGATGCAACTAAAAATCGCATTGGCTTTCCTGGGCGCCGCATCACACTGCTGACTCATGTTCAATTTGTGGTCCACCAAGACTCCCAGATCCCTTTCACAGGTACTATTTTCAAGCTAGGTATCTCCCATCCTATATCTGTGCAATTCATTCTTTTTACCTAGATGCCGCACCCTACATTTCCCTCTGTTGAAACCCATTCCATTAGCTTTGGCCCAGCACTCTAATCTGTCAAGGTCCTTTTGGATTTTCATCCTATCCTCTAGGGAACTAGCAACCCCTCCCAATTTGGTATCATCTGCAAATTTAATTAGCATACTCTCTATTCCTTCCTCCAAGTCATTAATAAATATATTGAACAGCACTGGACCCAGAACAAAACCCTGGGGCACCTCACTGGTCACATCTCTCCAAGCTGAAGAGAGGCCATTTATGATCATCCTTTGGGTGTGATCAGTCAACCAATTACCGTGTTTCCCCGAAAATAAGACACTGTCTTATATTTATTTTTTCTCAAGAAGACACACTAGGGCTTATTTTCAGGGGATGTCTTACTTTTATTAAGTATAACAGGCCTGCCCAACTGGTAGACCGGGGGCTACCAGTAGCCCTTGAAGGGTTCAAAAGTAGCCCGCCAACCATCAATAAAAAATGTGAGGGGATAAGTTCTCCACCTCGACCTCCCCCACCCCAAGGACCACCACTGCCCCAGCAAAGCTCTGGGTCTGCCAGCCCACTGTTTCATCGAGCGGGGCAGTTCAAGGGCTATAGCACAGTCCCCTGCTCTCCCTACCAGCCAGATGATCGATGTGCCACAGTCTTGTGACCAATTGAGTTGTTGGTGCAGAGCGGAGGAAGGGGAGTGGAGAGGACAGCGAGGGGCGGGGTCATGGGTATGCCCAACTCCTTTGCGTGGTGACATCCCCCTCTTCTCTCCCCTCTGGAGAATTCCTTCCTCCCATCCTCCCCTCCTCCTCCTCCCACCCCCACAGCTGCCTCACAGAGACTGTGACTGGCCGCTTCTCCTGCTCCCCTTCTGAGCCATTCTCTCCTCCTTGTGCTGCAGTGACGATGTGATTGCCCCGCTGCAGGCTTGGCCCATCCCAACTGCACAGAGAACATGGCAGAAGTGAGTGAGAGCTATGAGCTGCAGCAGCAATGCCAGTGAGGGGGCTGGAAGGGAGAAGGGGGAAAACAGGAGAAGTAGAGCCAAGTCAGGCCCCAGGTGGGTTGGGAGGGAAAATGCACCTTTTAAAAAAAGTCTTCCAGCAGCCTGGGCAAGCGGCAGGGGCAATCTGCTCTGCTTACAACTTATTTTATTTATGAGCATATGCTCGGAACAGATAAAATTCATAAGTAGAGGTTTTAGTGTAGAAGCCCTCAGGCACTTTCATCCAGAAAAAGTAGACCTCAGCCTGTTCAGAGTTGGACAGCCCTGAAGTATAATATGCTTGAATGTCAGCCCTGCACACAACCATAGCCACACCCATCACTAGGTTTTATTATCAGGGTAAGGCTTATATTTAACAAATGCATAGAAATCCTGCTAGGGCTTATTTTGGGGGAGGTCTTATTTTCAGGGAAACAGGGTACAAATCCACCTAACAGTAGCACTATCTGTCCCACTTCTACTAAGTTCTTAGCAAGAATACCATGAGGAACCTTATTGAAGGCCTTACTGAAGTCCAGATAAGCAATATCCGCAGCATTCCCCTGATCCACCAGGCCCGTAATTTTATCAAAGAAAGAGATCAAATTAATCTGGCATGACTTGTGTTGACTTCTTGTAATGAAAGCATTGTTTGTTAAATATAATTACATACTGCCTGTTTAATAACCTGCTCTAGGATCTTTCCAGGAATTGAAGACAAGCTAACTGGGTGGTAATTATTTGGATTCTCCCCCCCCCTTTTTTTTTTTGAAGATGGGGATAACATTAGCCCTCCTCCAATCGATGGGGACTTCCCCTGTTTTCCAGGACTTCTCAAAGATTATTGGCAATGGTTCTCAAATTACTTCTGCCAGTTCTTTTAATATCCCTGGGTGTAATTTATCTGGCCCAGGAGACTAAAATTCATTTAATGTTTCCAGGTGTTTCTATACTACCTCTCTACCTATTATATGTTGCAATTCCCATCCTGCCTCATCTACTCTTTGTCCCAGCGGATCTCTTTCTTCCTTTTTGGAGAAAACGGAGGCAAATAAGATGTTGAGTAGTTCTGCCTTGCCTTTTCCTTATTTCCTGTTAATAACTGGTTATCATCACCACACATCATTTCCTTATTTTTCCTTTTGCTGCGAACATAACTAAAGAAACCCTTTTTACTATTTTTAATCTCTTTGGCAACTTTTTACCACCCCCTGCATATATTAGCTGTTTGCTTGTATTCCTCTTTGGTACATTCCCCATTTTTCTCTTTCTTCTACTTGTTTTTTTATAGTTAGCTGAGTTGAAAGTTCTTTAGTAAACCATTGTGGTTTCTTTAGGCCTCTCCCATTTTTTCTTCTTGTTGGAACAGTTTTAGATTGTGTCTTTAATATCTCACTTTTTAGAAACTCCCATCCATCTTGGACTCCCTTCTCTTTCAGTGTTTCGGTGCATGGTATCACAGCCAATAATTCCCTAATTTTACAAAAATTGGCTTTCTTAAAGTCCAGGATTCTTGTCTGACTATGCTTAGCTTCACCTTCCAACTGTATAACAAATTCCAAGAGGGCATGGTCACTTTCACCTAATTATCCCACCACTTCAACCCCATCTATAAGGTTCTCCCTATTAGTTAAGACCAGATTTTAAATGGTTGTGCCTCTTGTTGCCACCTCTAACTTCTGGACCATGAAATTGTTTGTAAGGGCAGTAAGGAATTTGTTAGACCTTGCATTCTTAGCTGAATTGGACTGCCAGCATATATCAGGATAGTTAAAATCTCCCAATAGTACTACATCTCTCCCTTTTGACTGTGTGGCCATCTGCTCACAGAAGGCATCATCCCACTCCTCCGGTTGGCTTGGGGGGGGGGTCTATAATATACCCCCACAGTGACATCTCTCCCAGTTTTTTCACCCCTGATTTTCACCCAAATACACTCAACATGCTTCCCCTGCTGTTTATCTTGCATTTCTTCAGCAGCATAAATGTTCGTCTCTCTCTTCCAAAGAAAAAGGCTTTAGGGGAAATAAGCTTTAGAGGAGCCCTATAGTTTTAAGAGCCTGGGAGGCCAAATTTGAGCCACAGAACCGAAGGTCCCCATTGACTAAGTGAGAGGAGGGGAAAATGAGAGAGAAATTTCACTGTGAGACATATGCTCAGGGAAGGAGTGAATACAGAGAGAAAAAATATATTATTTGATGTTTTCTGGACATGGCTGTTTAGAAGATATTTTCTAAGGACTGTACTTATTTTCAGGGTTGGAGAGTGTATCAGTACAATTTTGCATAGACCAGTTAGTAAATAGTCCTGGTGAATAAAGAAACTTCACACCCTGACTATCATTTGTTAAGGAAAATAGAGAGAGAGAGAGAGCCTATCTGCAAATTGTTCTTTTTAAGCAACCAAAATTTATCTCCAGGCTAAAATAAAACTGGATATGGAAGAAGTGTGTAAGTTTCTACTTAGATCAGTCAACCAAAACCCATTTCTCCCGCTATGGAGTACATATGAAATATTACAGGTACAGCAGCAGCAGAGGCAGCAATAACAGTTTAATTTCTGCTAAGTGTATAATGGGCTTGAGTTATTACAGATGCAGAATTAATTATCCTCTTGAGAGATGACTCTCAGAGGGTCAGCTTGAAGAGCACTAGTGAGAAATTGATTGCACATCTGTCTGCACTAAACTTTCCAGTGGTCTGTAGAATAATCAACCTTTGACTTAATTGTCGTTTATTTCTGTAAGTAGAACAACAGAACAAGAAGAGTGTAGCACACTCATAGTCCATTCCTTAGAACTTCAGCCTGGTTTCCTGGGTGCCAGTGCTTAGGCTGCAATTCCTGCTGTCCCTTGACTTCAGAATCTCTGTCATCACAGGAGTAGCTGCTCTCCTTGCCTTAATTCTGTTTTTTAAACCATGTTCACATGCTCTGTAGCAAAGTCTGCATGAGTGTGGGTGTTGGCTTGTTAGAACGAGTGTATTGTAAATTATTTACTTTACATAATAGATGCGGCTGGTATCTTCAGAGGACAAGGAGCTTCAGAGTTCCCTGAGCTCCTTGTACTCTGAAGATGCCAGCCACAGAGTCTAGCGAAACATCATGAAGAAAAACTTCCAGAACATGGCCAAACAGCCCAAAAAAACTCACAACTATCAGACCCCAGCCATGAAAGTCTCCGAGAATACATTATTTACATAATATCATGCTAGTTTTCAGAGAAAGCAAAATCGAAATTCATTGAAATTCTGCTCCTGGTTGGAGGTTTGTAGGAGTGAGTGTGTTCAGGCTTTTCCTATGGTGCTAAACCATGCTTTAGTGTTAGATCCAAGGAATCCCATTGCATACCTTTCATATAATCATTTATGTAGAGCCCACACATTTTCAATGGTCAATGCATTTTGACATTAGTAATATTTCAAATGATACTGGTGGTGGTGATGCTTCAAAATATTAGAGAAGACCCATTGAAATCGATGGAGATGCTATTCCTTATAAGGAAGAGACCCAACTCATTTTGGTGGGTGCAGTCTAACTGAGATTTAGCCCATTATTTCTTATGCAAATATAAAGGCATTATTTCAGTGCCCATCATTGGTAATTTCAAACAGAGAACTTGATACAGTGGATTCCGGAATATAAACTATGTGAAGTATGAAAGCAGCCCTTGTGCACTGTAATGATACTGGTCAAAGGAAATATAAATCAGATGCCAGTGGTTGTGCCTCTTTCACAAATGTGCAGCTGATTCAGGAAAAAGTTACTGCACTTTTTGTTTGTAGCTGTACACATCAATAGTTCCCCAAAGGTAAATCAGAACAGCATGACTTGAGTTTTCTATTAAATCACCATCTGAAGTCTCTTACTTGCCGGTAGAGTCTTAGTACCCTTTTACACAGTTTGAATGTGAGTATATGTACATGACCTTCTGTTATCTTTCTTTCTCCCATTCAATTTTCCAGCGGCGTGCCCAGTTCTGTGCAGTGGCAATGGACAATACACCAAAGGAGCCTGTTTGTGCTACAGTGGCTGGAAAGGGCCAGAGTGTGATGTACCCACCAGCCAGTGTATTGATCCTTCATGTGGGGGCCATGGTTCTTGCATTGAAGGGAACTGTGTCTGCTCTGTTGGCTACAAAGGCGAAAACTGTGAGGAAGGTAAATGTTACAATACAAACTATATTTGTGCAGCTTGTATTGGTGTGAGAGGACAAAAGGGAGGACTCTAAAAAGCCATAGCACAAAACAGCTATATAATAGTACTGGATGGGAAGCTTAGGAATTTATTGCTTCCTGTGTTATTGACTAGTGGAACTTTTATTTGTACTTCTTTTTTGTCCTGTACTTAAGGTCCTAATCATTCTACCAGTGTCAGAACAATATACCACAGGTAAATCTGAGCAGTTCTTTTGTTGAAGAGTCTGGATCCATCTTTTCTTTCTTTTTGAGTATGGATTGTATTTATTGAAGATTTTTAAACTGCAAAAACGCAGAACAAAACAAATAAAAAAGGTAGAATACAAGATGGCATAATTGGAAACCCATAAAAGCAAACACTTCAATCATAATTAATTCAGAAAAAGAGGAGCCCCATTTGAAAGACTACAGGTATCCATGTCACTTAGTGGCCCCATGTAGGGAAAATTATTCTTGTTTCATGCAATCACGTTGAATTAAAGGAAGTAGATGGTACGCAGAAAGGACGGCAATTTAATGAATTCTAAAAAGCACTTTGTATTGAACAGTTAAGTAGCAACAGCTTTGTGCAGAGTGAGAGGGGTGGCAGGGCAGGGAAGGAAGAGAGAAAAGTTTTAACTAACTAAATCGAACATGGCCAAATATGGCCAGCAATGAAGCATTTTAATGATTTTTATGTATTGGGCATATGCCATAAATTGGACCGCTCCCTTTTTCATATTGTTGCTTTCAGTCGTGTATTTCATTGTTCACAAAAATAAGATGCTAGAACTGAAGGAAGCAAGATGGCCACTTCTGGGTAAAACATGCATGTCATTGGCGTGGAATCATTGTCTTGAGCATTCTATTTCTTAGGAGAGAAACATCTCACTTTCTAAGGAAATACCCAGAACAGTTTTGATATATTTTTTAAAAGCGGGGTTGTATAAGCAGCACAGTTGTCGCTCCATCTAACAAAGGATAATAAGGGGGTATTTGCAATGTCCTTTTGTATTTGCACAGCTGTTGGAAATAAAATTAAAGCCATGCTGAATAATTTCAACCTGACTTAAAAGTTCTTTGCAAAGTAAAATCCCTTGTTAGCATAGTCTCCCAAACAGCTAAAACAAAGAGAGTCCTGTTGTTTTGGTATGTAAACCCCCTACCTTTGAACTCTTCAATCAGCTTCCTCTCTAGGATTCCGTTTTCCAAGCAAGGAGTACAAAAATTGCTTTGGCTGTTAACATATTAACTTGGCTGCCCAGTTCTATGGGAAGTGGGTGATAAAATGGGAACTACGTGTACAGTTTTCTTTCATTAGCTAACAAAAGAGGTTAAAATCTCTAGCTGGTACAAAGTGTGGCTGCCAGACTATAGTTGAGCATGATGGGTTTGAAGCACAAGGAGTAGCAGGCTTGCACACATTCTTTCCCTTCTCCTCTGGCACGGCCTTAAGACTTGGAAGCTTTTGTTTCCAATTTCCATTAACAAGAGTTTAGAATGCCGTCCAATTCCTAAATGGTGACTGATTTTAACTATAGATTGATTAAACAAGGCATCTCATAATCCATGCTTTGAGCTTGGCTTTACTGAAAACAATAATGCATCGAAAGTTTGTCAGGATCTGATGATGTAATCTGATAGCACAAATGGACTGAGTGAGAATGAAGAAATTGAATTTTAAGCCAGGCGGAGGTCTTGGTTAGTGGGTGGCTTTTGGGGTTTTTTTTTGGGGGGGGGTATAGGAATTACTTCAGCTACTTTTGGTTGGCAGAAGGGGGAATCAAGGGATAAGGACACAGCCATCTTGGAGTGGATTTATACTTCCCTTGGAGACTCAGTTTTGCACTGTGTGTATATTCATTCCTAAAACCTAGCTTTTAGCTTAGATATTTAGGTTTTAATGGTGGACAGTAAGTACCTTGCTTGTACCCCAGATATACATATTCCATGTATATCTATTCCTAAATTTGGGAAGGGAATAGAACGTAAAGGAACATATATAATCAGTCTGCTTTCATGACTTCAGTCTACATAGGAAGTCTGGACTTGCTCTTCAGGCCCCTGATAATTGGGTGGTAAGTACCTGTAGAGTGAAGTTATATGGGATGCCTTTCTTTCAGTAGAATTGTGCATCCCATTCATCCTGAATTCATAGCTACAGCTATACATAACTTTGGTTTGGAATATCAGTCAGCTAGCACTGTATAGTACAACAGGATGTCTAGTAAACCAAACCTAAGGCATGTAAACCTTTATAAGCAGGAGAAGGTGATGCATAGTTCCATACCTGCTACAAGGAAATAAGATTTCCTTCATCCACTCCAAAAACGTTTCCCCATGCTCTAGCCCAGTGTTGGCGAACCTATGGCACGGGTGCCAAAGGTAGCACTTGGAGCCCTTTCTATGGGCACTTGACAACACCCTTTCACAGCCACCTGTATTCTGGTTAAATTGCTGTATTGGCACTTTGCAAAAAATTAGTGGGTTTTGAATTGCAGTTTGGGCACTCGCTCTATAAAAGGTTCAGCCTGAATAGCACTTCAGGATGCTTATTAGAGACTGTCCAGAAATGTGGACATAAACAGTCTTCTCAGGAAATTTTATTTATTTATTTATTTATTTATTTATTTGACTTTTATACCACCCATTTAGCCCTAGGGCTACTCTGGGCAGTTTACAACATAAAATCTCAACATGGCAATAACATTTAAATAACTAAAATATTGTACAAACAATGTAATATAACCAAATATAACCAAATAAATCAAGAACAATAATCTAAAATAAAAGTAGAAATAACCAAGTGATTGATCAAATAACAAAAACAAATTAGAGATAAGCAGTTAAAAGAAGGACAGCATCTTGCTAGGTGTTTAAGAAGTCAGGGAAGGTCATTCTGCAAAACCATGTTTTCAGTGATTTTTTTGAAGGTTTAAAGAAAGGGTGCCAGGCAAATTTCTAGTGGTAAGTAATTCCATAAATGGAGAGCGACCACTGAGAAGGCCCTACTCCTTGTTACAGCTTTCTGGGCCTCCCTTGGGGTTGGAATTCCCAAATGTCCTGCCTGGCTGGCACGTGTGATCTGGGAAGTTCTTCTTGGGAGGAGCCATTCTGTCAGATACTGAGGACCCAAACCATTTAGGCCCTTGTATGTTAACATCAAAACCTTGAAGTTGATGCAACAGAGTACCAACAGCCAGTGCAGAGCTGCCAGTATGGGGGTAATACTGGTATAATGGTGCCTTTTTAGCTCTGTTAATAATCCAACAGCTGTATTCTGCACTAGCTGCAGTCTCCACATTAACCTCAAAGGTGGCCACTACAATAGTCTATTCTCGAGATTACAAGCGCATGAACCAATGTGGTTAATGCCCTGACATCAAGGAGGACCTGCAGCTGTGTAATCCTCCGCAGTTCGTAATGAGCAGAACAGACCACCAACGCCATCTGGGTTTCCATGGTGAAGGCTGGGCACCCAAACTATGGACACCATCCTTTGCAGAGAGAGTCAAACCCCCCCAAAAAGAGAGGGAGTTCCACAAACCTCAGACCCCAGGGGGCCCCACATGCAGAATCTCTGTCTTGCCCAGGACAAACCTCAGCCTATTAGCTCCCATCCAGTCCAACAAGCAGTGCTCAAGGTACGGAATGGCATGCACTGCAGATGGTGGAAAGGAGATGTGTGTGTGTGCGTGCGTGCGTGCATGCGTACATGTGTGCATCCATGAGCGTGCACGCGTACACACGCATGCACACACATACACCATGGATAGGAGATTTGTCCTCTGCATATTGGTGACACCAAGCTCCATACCCCCTAAGGACCCTTCCTAGTGGCCTCATATAAATGTTGAAGAGCATGGGAGAAATGACTAACCGCTGTGTCGGCTCACAGGCACTGGCAATTCATATAATCTTTTAATAATATATTCTATTATATATCCCCATATCCCCTCCTGTGAAGGAAGGCTAAGGAATAACCCAGCTTCCATTTAATTGTGTATATAGTGGCTCCCCAAGAGTCCCTTCCCATTTTTTTCAAAGGCCAGTGAGATCTGCTGCAAGGCTAGTATATGCTTTACTCTCTGGATCCAGAACAGCATGACTGCTTTCTTAGCAAGAGTATACATTATTTCAGGGCTGACTGTGACCATGGAAGGAGATCTTGGTATCCCTAGTGCTCTGGTTAAAATGTACAGATTCCACTGTTGTAACATTTGAAGAAGCCCACAGTGGTTTCTTCAGATTGTATGAATGTTCCACCTTAACATGAATATGATTAAAATAATATTTGCATGCATGACGTGGCACAGTGGTTAAATGTCTGCATTGCAGCTAAAACTGTCCTCTCGGCCTGGGCGTTCAATCCCAGATAGCAGGGTTAAGGTTCACTCAGCCTTCCATCTTTCCGAGGTCGGTAAATGAGTACCCAGCTTACTGGGGGTGGGGGCAATGTGTAGCCTGCATAATTAAATTGTAAACCGCCCAGGGAGTGCTTAAGCACTATGGGGCAATATGTAAGCAAAACACTTTGCTTTGCTTTTAAACATAATGGTGCATTGGTCCGAACATGAAATTCCATCGTATTACCCTTGGTTCTTCATCCTTTTGTTTTTACAAATACTGTGTATGCTATCTGAAAAGCTATGGGATGTAATAGCACATAGAATGAATTGTGAAGTAGTTTACAAATCTTATTCCTTTTCATTTAAGTAATTATCACAATAGCAAAACAAATAAACATAACTAGGTTTTTATTAAGAACTAAAACTGTTCTCAATTGATCTGAGTTTCTCAGAAGAATTGTCCAGGTTGATTCATTTGCTGCTTTCAATATCGGAAATAGAATTGGATAGTGTACGTCAGCATTTTTCTTTCCTGTTAACTTTCTATTTGAGATATTCATCATAGTCATATCGGTCAAACAATTTACCTGAAATGGCCATGGCATTAAAATCAATATTTGTGATCTACAAATTCTGCTGCATAAATGCTGTTGCTCTATTAAATTTGCAAGCAAATGTGAAACAGCTAACTTGTCAGGCTTCCTTCAGTGCAATTTGGGAGGTGACAAGGGAGGGAAGTTAGCAGCATCTTTTGAATCACCACAGACGCATCGGCCACCTCTGCCCTTGTGTTTGGCCTGTTCCGGGCCTCCATCAGCGACCACAGGCCCTTGCTGCCAGCCCATGCCTGGAAGCTCCTGGCTGCTGCAGCTGAACTCCAGTGCTGCTCTGGCTTCTGAGCACTGGGGCTTCTTCCTTCCAGCTTTGGTACTCCAGCCACTGGCCTCTTATTTCCCCATAGGAAATAATGGATACTTTCGAGGGGCCCCAGAATGAATCATATGAACAATATAATACACAATAAAGCTCATTAAAACATAAAATGTATAAAGATAACTACTATCAAATAAATAATAAAAAGGAGGATAAGTGGAAATCACAAAGAGCCAGTAAAAAAAGAAAGGTAGTGTTATTAAGAGATTATTGAAGAATTGGGAGAGGCCAGTCTGTATAACTATGTTTTTAGTTGTCTCTTTAAATGTTTGGAGTGAGGATGCCAGGTGAATCTCTTGGGAGAGCCGGTTCCATAGATGGGGGTGACCATTGAGAAGGCTGCGCTCCTTGTCACTACCTTCTGGGCCTCCCTCGGGCTCAGTACCCCAAAAGACCCTGCCTGGGTTAAGCAGGTGATCTGGATGGTTCTTCTTGGGAGGAGCTGCTCTGATACAGTAGGACCCCCATATATGCTGATTCACCATCTGCAGATTCAGTTATCCACTTTGGGCGAGGGGCAAGGGGCCTGCTGACCATCCTGATGCCACGTGGT
>JAHTLZ010000010.1:41515076-41568107 GCA_023846285.1 Phrynocephalus versicolor
CACACACACACACACACACACACACACACACACACACACACACACACTTTAAATACCTCCAGATTTACTCAGAATTTGACCCATACCCTTGTTCTAAATCTCATATCATTAACGAATGTGACACATTAAATGCGGTAGACTTGATCATAAACCTTTTCCAATGGCACAGAGCAACCTTTTTAAAGAATCCAGATGCTGGTTGAAATCCGGTTGCTTATGGATAGGCTCATTGAATCAACTGAGATTCCGTAAGTCAACCCCACTGTAAGTTCTGTTGATTCAAATAGACTAACTCTAAATTTGACTTAATATGCTAAAGCAACTTAAAGAGGAGTAGACTCACTGAACCACCATTGATTCAGTGGACCTACTCTATGCAACAGGATTTTGGACATTAATTTATTTAGGATCCTGAGCCTATGCCAATCACAGCTGCCTCCCAATCACCTCACTCTCTGGCTATTGTATTTCTATACTCTCTAAAGGCTATTGCAACACTGTACTCCAAACTGGGTTCTTTTTCCACAGATTGCTACAAAAAGTCAAGAATGTCCCATGGCAATTCATACCGGAGTCCACTTAGGTTCAGCTCAGCATTCGCATGACCTCAGTGTCAAAGTACCAGTTGAAAGAACCATCCACAGGCTTGTAAATTCACGAGAGCACATTCTTAAAGTAGCTTTTTGTGAAACATTTGTGCCTCACTGATTTTCAGTATCAGAGGGCTTAATCAAATGTTAGTCTCAGCTGAAGTTACCCTACTGAATAAATGGGACTTTTGAGTGAAAAGTTCTGTAGGTTCCCTTGCTTTCCTTGAGACTAATGGTGGTTTAGTTTATGAGGCTGTATTCAAAGTAACCCTCTGACCAGTTGATTATTCAGCTGTTCAATAAAAGCAGCCAGCAACCAGTATCACAATTTTGCCTAGAACATTAGGCAGAAATTATTAGCATGAATTGCTCATAAATGAATAAGTGGAAAGCTTTTTGCCTAATGACACAGATTGGTTCTCCCATATTAAAAAAAAAACCTGAACAGTTCCTTTCTTTCCGTGTTCAGTAATTCAAGGTATTGAAAAGGTGAATAGGAAAGCTTTCTCCTTCATTAATTGTTTCCATTAAAAGCAATTTGTAGTATGTTTCCAAATGTTAACATTTAATCTTAATCCATCATGGAGTCTTGTGGCTCCTGTATATATTTCTCTATGTGCTTTCTGAAACTTTAAAAATGTTAGCACTTGTTCAAGTGTTCCAGAAATGAATAGCCAGCCAAGCATCTCTCAATCACCCAGGTACTTTTATGAATTTAGAATTCCTCTAGTCTTACCTGGGCTCAGACCTATTTGGGGAATAATGAAGAGGGCCTATGTTTGGAGCCTCCATCAATGATACCCTTCAAAGCATGTCTGACTATAAAGAAAGAAGAACATGAGTGAAGGGACCATTGCCTGTTAAGATTATGAGGGAACCTCATCATTATGAGGGCAGCAGAGGGAGAAAGCTGGGCCACATGGAGATGAGGTAGCAACTGTGTGAAGGAAAGGCAACCAACCAGGGTATCAACGGAGAGTGTGGGGGTGGGGTGGAGGGGTGAGAGAGAGTTTGGGAGCACAGAGTCAGAGGATCATAGAACCAGAAAGACAGAGAAAGAATATGCACACAGTGTCAACTCTGTAACTGCTGTGCCTGCTTGTGTTGGCACCCTGTGCTGAAGCGATTGTATACATGTGCAGATTTTTACTGTGCACTCTGTAGACACCAGTGTTAGTTTTCATTTAGAAATGTGTACAGGGGTGTTGGTATCACTGCTGCCGAATTAAGGCAATGATCTTGCACAGTGTTACCCGGCAGTAAGTCTCACTGAAGCTAGCATAGCACTGTAATGTGAATACTAGGCTTCACTGAATACAGCAGTGTTGTTAGAAAACTATCAAAGCATTATATTATGTATAGCACCTTACTTCAATTACTATCACAAGAATCATGCCATACTGCAAAATGACAAAAGATATCAGATATAATGATTGGAACTTCATAATTTAATCAGGATTATGGAAACTGTAGCCTTTCACATGTTGATAAACAGCATCTCCTATAATTCTTCGCCACTGGCCAGAGTACAGCAGGCTCATGGGAACATGGCTCCAAAGCAGGGGTTCTCAAACTACAGCCTGTGGGCCGGATTTGGCCAGCTAGGGTCCTGAATCTGTTCCACTAGCCATTGAATTCACCGAAGGGCAAAGATCACCTCTCAGCCAGTCCTCTGGGTTGCCCCCTCCAATTGTCCTTCCTTTGCTAGCAAAGGCTTCTGGGAGGCATAGTCCCAAGGCCACCTTCCCAGCGGCCACCATGTTCCTTCCCATGAGCCAGGAAGAGGCCAGCCAGGCAAGCAGGTGGTGGCAGCGGTGGCCTGGGGTCCAGGCTGACCCAGCCTCTTCCCCATCATGCTGTGGGTACAGCTAGGTGGGAATGGCCATGACACACACACACACCCACACACGAAGAAACACTCCCACCTCTGCAACCATCCCCAGACTGAGAGCCACTCAAGGAGGAGGAGGAGGAGGAAACCCGGTGAGGAGCAGGTCTTCCAGACCCCATGCTCCTTTTGGGGAGCGACCCCTCATGGCCCAGCCTCAGGAGAGCCTCCCTCTGGAAGGGCAGTGTACCTTTCCCTTGGCCTGGCCTGGATGCATCTATCTGAAGGATCATGCCTCTAGTTTAAAACACAACAGTATGAGGAATTTCTTAAGGTATATGTAAAGAAATAGAAGAATGAGTGAGAATCATCAATGGCAAAAATAAAGACCAAATCAACAGATTTAAAAGGGATATATTGCAAATATAGGCGATAATAAAGAGACATTGATGCAGTATATTAAAAGGGATACATTGACCCTTGGCCAAGTGTAGGAATCACATAATAAGCAAAAGGCAAAAGAAATCATAAGTCCACCTTTCTGCATAAATGTAGAACCAGATACAAACTATGATTTCTCAAAGTCTTCTCTGTTTTATTTTTCACTGAAAGGGATTGATTCATAAGATGATGAAGATGGTGACGGAACTGAAGAATTACAGTCCAGGGCAGGAAATGAGTAGATTATTTTTTAATAAATTTAAATCAACATGGTCTGATGAAGTATAATTTTGGACGCTGAGATTAGCTGAAGAAATTGCAAAGCCATTAGCAATCATCTTTGGGGACTTCTAGAAAAGGTGGGGGGAAGGGAAAGAGAAAGGAGGAAAGGGTCACGGATTACCGATAGTTTGCATCAGTTCTGTTAAGATGAGTCAAAAAAAAAATGAGTTTTTAAAAACAGCTTTTGTGCAGTCAGAAGAAAATGAGATGATCGCTACTAGTAGAGACTATTTTGAACCATTTCCTCCCAAACTGAAACTATAGAGAGATCCATGAGTCTTTTGAGATATTTTGCTCTTTAAAACGGATGTTATCCCTTTGGAATCAATCCAGGGATGTTGGTTTGTGCCACAATATGGATCATACAGCTTACTTGTTTTAAATAAGGCAACTGGGTTAATGGCATACAACAAACATTCTAGGTTAGGTCATTGAGAGAACTAACCTGAAAGGCTGTACATACACAATTATAACAGGCATCGTCTTAAATCAGGCCTGCACAACAGATCAACTGTGACCTACCAGTCGACTGCAAAGGTTTAAAAAGTAGCCCACCTTCTTCCCTTCTTTCACCTAGCTCCCAACTGTGGCTTCCCACTCCTTGCCCCAAAAAGCCCAGCAGCCAATCAGGTGCCGGTGCTGGCCTTGGGCTCCTCCTACCTCTGCCCCTCCACCCCACCCCTTTCTAGGGTTGCTGGGTGCGCGGTGCTGCAGGGGAAGAACGCCTGGCTGCCGAAGTGTTCAGGAGCAGGAGGTGTGCAGTGGCAGCAGCATGGCACTTGCTTTTCGCTTTGCAGTTTTCCCGGCACTTGCTGAGGAAGAAGCCACCACCACAATGCAGCTAGCACAGCTGGGAGGCAAGCCCTGGCCAGACATGGAGTTGGTGGATACGGAACTGGACGTGGCGGAGGAGGGCCAGCCGGGTACAGGCAGGGGGGAGACGGGGCATGGGTGGCTGTCCTGGTTTGGGGGTCCCCGCTAGGCAGACACACCTCCCTGTGCCTTCCTTCTGTTGAAGGAGGTGGGCAGGGAAGCGGCCACCACAGGTGACTTGTCCAGGCTGGGCAACCAAGGTACCCTTTATTGTTGGCATGCCAGTGGGAGAGGGAGATCAAGCCAACAGTCAGAAAAGGTGACGGAGTGATTCGATAACACCACCACTCCATACACAAACACGCTCACACACACACACACGCTCACACACACACACACCCTTTCAAGATCCCTGAAGCAGACGTTGTGGGTGCTACCAGGGGTGCCTCGGGGGTGCGAAGGCTAAGCTCGAATGTCAGCTGCTTCCCCACCTCTACCCTGCCCCATCCCCAAATCTTCCAACTTTATTGGGTTAAAATTTAATTTGGAGCTATTTTAACCTTAGTTTTCATGTAGTAGCCCTCAGGCACTTTGGGCCGGAAAAAGTAGACCTCGGCCTGTTCAAAGTTGGACAGCCCTGCCTTAAATAAATGAGTATGCAACTGATAGAAAACCACTGACTAATACTCACAGATTGGAATCCTGATGCACCACTCTGTGCAAGTAAAGGCCAATGATGTTGTCAACCATCTATTTTAATATTTAATTTAATTTAAACTTTCATATCTACTCCACCCCAGACTTCAAAGCTCCTTAGGGATGGCAATGAGATGATTTAAATATCTGAAAATAGCTCCCGCCAGTCCTGCCATCAGCCTTTATGCATACAGAGTTGTTTTTACAGGATCCCACGCCATATCTCAGCACTGACCTGCCTCTGAATCACAGGAATTGACAGGATTTGTGGACTGCGTGAAAGCTTGAGGGAAATTAAAAATGTTGGCTTAAATGGCTTCTGGATTCTTCAGGAGATTGTGCTGACAGTCTTTTATCTGGTCCTACTAATGGTACCTGGGGAATCATTTGGTAATCTGAATTACATGGTGGTCTAATTACTCTGGCTAAATATGTCTGTAAACATACTGTAAGTCATGGAAGATCTTATATGTGAGAAGTTCACTGAAAAGCAAGTTGTGGTTTTTCAGCTTTTAATATTTAACACCAGACCTCCTCAAATAGTTAGCATACCTTCACTTACAGACGAGGCTTGGGAAACATTCACACTTTGCCAAGTCCCCAGGATTCTGAAATAGGGTCTGTGATGGAGGGGGAGGAAGGTGGTGGAGAACCAACTACCTGACCACCCAAAGTAATGGGTAGAAATAAGCACATCCGATCTTGCTTGATTTCGGAAGCTAAGCAGGGTCGGCCCTGGTTAGTACTTGGATGGGTGACCACCAAGGAATACCAGGTGCTGTAGGCACCTAGAGTAGCAACTGGCAAGCCACTCCAGTACTCCTGCCAAGAAAACTCCATGGACATGGAGTCACGTAGAGTCGGCCACGACTGTAACGACACAACACACACACAGTTTCATAAATGCTACTATTTTATTGTTGTTGTGTCTAAAATTGGCATGTGATAGCTAATAGCATTACTTCTAATGTGTTATTTCCATGCTCTACATGGAAGAAGTGCAATGTTTGAAAGTATAGAAACTTTTTGAGCCAAAATGGTGGAGCCAAGCATTTTGTGTATCTTGAGAGTTAAGTATGAAAAGCAAAACAGAGCAGGGTTAGCAAAGTGGGCCCTATGGGTTGCATAAAAAAGCAAAAAAAAATGTTCTGCTTATATACCGCCCCATAGTGCTTAAAGCACCCTCTGGGTGGTTTGCAATTTATTTATGCAGGCTACACATTGCCCCCCCCCCGCAAGCCGGGTACTCATTTTACCGACCTCGGAAGGACGGAAGGCTAAGTCAATCATGAGCCGGCTACCTGGGATTGAACCCCAGGTTGCGAGCAAAGTTTTAGCTGCAGTACAGCAATTTAACCACTGTGCCATGAGGTAGTGCCCCAAATCCCCAGGAAAGGCTCCTACCCTGCCGGATCCTCTCCCACACCCCCATTCCACCTTAAAACAGGCATATCATATCCCCAAGAGCTTAAAGTGACATCATTTAGCACTTAAAGGCTTCTTCGGTGCAGACCGCTTCAACTCACAGATCACTTCCATTTTTAAAAAGAGAATTTGAAATGACCATTTTGGTCATGGCACATAATAAGCAGATATGAGGCAAAGGTCTGGCAAAGATGGTGACCTCCAATCCATGTGGCATGCTTGACGTGCACCACCAAGTCCTTAGAGAAATGATGAATTAAGCCCTAAGAGTACTATAATTTATATCACTCTTTGACTATTTAACCTGTGAAATTCATCACAATCCCTAGGAAAGGTTTTTATATAGAAGATTTATTCAGCACAAACAACTTTCTCCTTCTGGATACTCTTCTGTTCTGATACTTGGACAAGAATCACACATGTTAAGAAAAATCATTCCTTTCTTCTTTTTAATGGATATGCAAGTAGGATTACATGTAACAACTCTTCTTTTAAAAATATTTAATAGGCATAGAAGTCTTAAGATTGAAATATTAACATTTGCAGTACTTGAATGGATAAAGTCTTAAGGACTCAGTACATCTATGGAATATATTTTCAAAAATGAATAGTCTTAAAAATATAACTGTCTTTAAGAATAAGCAACTAAATAGTCACACTCAGTTTAAGCAGTCATGCTTACTCAAGCAGAGTATCTTCCTGTGGTTTTCCTCTCCTGCTCTTGCTTATGTTACAATGGCTTATTCATGAGGCTGAGGTGTTATTATTTACCTTCTTATGTTATCTTATGTTTCCCTTCCTCTGCTTAGGTGGTAAATTTCTAGGCTGGCAGAGACAATGGGAAATCTCATACACTCTGCCAGGATTGCAGACTTTCTCCTGATAAGAGGGAATGAAAACAATCTCTTATCTACATTTCCTGCTAAGTTAGCAGAGCCAGTGCAAAATCCTCTAGACTCTGCTTCAGTGGCGAGCACTGAAAAATAGTTCTAAAAAATATTTCTAACTTGATTACTTGTCCAACGTGATGTAATATTCTTTTACTTAACAAGAGTGGTAACCTGGAAAAGTGGTCTTAGATTGGCTTCCTTTTGTTACAGTGAAAGGGACGGCAGCGTGTTCTGTTTTTCTCTGTAATTTTTCTCCTGAAATGTCATTCCTCCTCCCACACCTTAGAGAGCCTAGCAGGGAGTGTAGAGATCGTGGAAAGGCTAGTCTTTAACCCAAGCTGTGTGGAACAGTGGGTCAACAAGGGAGTACACTTTAAAAGAGATGGGGAATAAGTTTTCGAGCATTTAAAAGACTGGCTTAAACAGGAAAATACTTTTAGTCACTTGGCACCTAGGATGCCAAGGAAGCATGGTAAAACATTGGACATAATGCATCCACACTTTTTACTTCCCATCACCTGTTACCAAATTGTAAAACAGAGTTGGAAAGGATCCCAAGAAGCATGTAGCCCAAGCTATTACTGATGCAGTTCCAGCTAAAGCATCCCTAACTGCTAACTGTCCAAATTCTGTTTTTTTTTAAAAAAAATCCAACAATCAAGTGCTTAGCATGACAGTTTTGAATTTCTTGGACTTCAGCCCCCCAAATTCACCAGGAGTTCCAGTAGTCAAAAATCTGGAGGCTTTAGTCAAGAAATCAAACTCCTACCATGAGTTTCTATTCCTTCACAGGAGGGGAATGAAGACTATCATCTAGGCTAGCTTGTTGCTGTGAAAAAGACAAATGGAGTGGCTGGGAGTGGTTAAGCTCTGTGCTAATTGCAGGGTGGTCTTGTTTTGTTTTGAGAGGCACCCTGTACAGAACTTAATGAAGGAGAGTACCAGACCTGCAATCCCTTACAGCTGACATGGATGTTAGCTGCTTCCACCCATTTCCTGTGTTTTCTTCTCAGGAATAAATAACTAGTGGAGTTCACCTTCCCCACCAATACTGAACTGAAAACTCCTGTGAGGTCTTTTCTTTTCTTTTCTTTTCTTTTCTTTTCTTTTCTTTTCTTTTCTTTGCGGAAGACCCCTGAATTATGGTTGGATTTCTAGAGAATTCTTGGTTTAGAAGTCCAAGAAATCGGCAATTCCCATGCTTGTCAAAAGCCCACCACTTCGTGGGGTAGTCCTTTCCTCTGTTAAACACCTCTTCCTATCTTCCTTTGAAAATCTCCTCTTTTAAAAATATTTTGCCTATTATTCAGGCTTGATATACCCAAATTCCTCAGCTATTCACCAGCTATTCAACTAAATCTTGAAAATGTGAGCCATAATAATAAAGCTCCGGATGCATTTCAGGTTTATTTTAATTAAGGGAAAGTAGAAATACAGTGCAGAAATAAATACGTCTGTTAATATTTTTTTCAAAAGTTTACATATTTTATATAGAACATCACGCCTACACAATAGTTGTTTCTATGACAACACAGGATGCTGCCTTATACTATAGGACAGCAAACCAGACCAGACCAGATCAAATGTAGATTTTCAGCTCTCACTGGTAACACCTCTCAAGAATTTCAGGTGAGATTATTTTTCTGACCTACCTAAGATCTCTAATATTCCATGGTGGTCTCCTACTCTAACCCTACCTAGCTTCCAAAATCAAGTAAGACTGTATGTATTCATGGAGACATGGTGGACAGAAAACATTACAGTGATCTGTATCCAGTTATCTCATGGAGCCAAAACATGATGTTTTAAACAACTGTATGGAAGGGGTGGTGAACCTTTGACCTGCCAGATGTTTTAGGGTACTTTTACACAACCCCTAAAATCCAAGGCAAAGGGCTCCCAGATCCGGAGCTTAAAATTGTTTTCCCACCAGCTCCGGACTTTAAAAAAATTAAGTACGACCACACCCACCTAAGCGCGTCCCAGTGCACTTTTCAAGTACCTGGCCTCCAGGAGGTAAAAAAAAAATTCCAATGCGCATTGTAAAGCTGTAAATGCCAGACTCCCTTGCCTTCTGTTTGTTTTTTTGTCCCCGCCACCTCTTTAAGAGACAGGAATCACTACAGGGCTGTGCTCGGGGCTGCTTCCACCGGCAGACGGAGGTGAGCCTGCATTCTTTTCTCCCTTTTTTTTCTCCCTCCGCTCACGCAGACAGGAGCAAGGAAGTGCGGAGGGGTGGAAATATAGCAAGAGGAGCAAACCCCCAAGATCTCTGGTCTGAATTTAAGTTGCCAGCGGATCTTAGGGGTTGTGTAAAAGTGCCCTTAGACCACAACTCCCACAGTCCTTTGTCATATGCAATATAGGCTTGGAATTCTGGGACTTGCAGTCCAAAACATCTGGGGGGGGCAAATCTTCCCCACCCCTGCTTTATTTGAACACAATATAAAATTGTTGAACCTAACTCTCTCCATCTTCCTGTCTGAAAGGTGTTCAAAAAGCTGAAATCTTTCACCTTTTAATGTCTGGTTCTTAAGATTCTAGACTCATTCATTATGAATCTTGAGAAAACATAGCCTTTTGTTTTCATAGTACTATCATCACAATGATATTAATAAATGGCATTACCCCCCACCTGCTTCTGTGAAATATTGAATCATGAAAAACCAGGCATTTCATACAATGCTGGATTTGGTGAAACTTTCTCCTCTCTTAATTTTGAAGGATTTCTGGAGATGAGTGAATAATCACTTTCATTGTGATATGGAAATGCCAGTCAATGTTTGATGTTTAATATAAGCTATCTATGAGTTCATATTACTTAGAACATTTGTTTGATCTTGATTTTAGCTTCCATAGCAAAAGCCTTCTCATAAAGAAAACAAGTCAGTTGCATGATCAGTGCAAAACTAAGCTCTCTGTAATCTAATCATTGCATAACTTTGCCAGTTCGGTATTAGTACCAAGACCACAAAGGTGCTTCAAAGATTCAGGCATAGATTCCTTGCCATTCTCATTCAACCACATAGATGGCACCAGAGGGAAGGGAAGAGGTTTCAGACAAATAGCTCACCTCCTCCCACCAATGGTAATTTAGAGATACAAATGATCAGACTAGAGATGGACACCTTATGAAAAATGACACACTGTTTCATTATTTCATAAGCTTTTGAAACATTACAAAATGAAATGGGAAACAGTGTTTCATTATGAAACGAATCAAAACGAAATGCTTCTTTTTCCCTTTGAAAATAAAATGCTTCATTACTCAGTAAAATTGCTTCCTTGTGAAAAGTTACCCACCAAATTTGGTGCCTCTAGGACTCGGGGAGCCATTTTATAGAGTAATGAATTGTTTCATTATTGTTTCATTTTGTTATGATTTTTTTTAACAAAAATTCATTTAAAAATGAAACGAAACAAACTGCTTGTAGAAACAAAATGAAACGAAACTCTATTTTTCCATTTTGTGCCCATCCCTAGTTCAGACTCTAAATGTGGAATGAAACTTCCCAACCTAATCCACCCAAAAATGTACATGGTATCTTTTTGTGTTCCTTAGTTGCTCTGAATAAAAGATACAAATAAAAAGTATATCCCGGAAAGAGAGAGAGAGAGAGAGAGATGCCACTCAGTATGTATGTGTGTGTGGGGGGGAGTATATGAATACGTGTGATGCTACCTTTGTTCAGTAACCACACACTAATTTTCTATGCCCCCCAAAGGCAAAAGAGACATGTTTTGGGATGTTTAATGACATTTTATCCCTTTGGTGCTGAAGAAAATTTCAGTGGCAAACTGGGAGTTATGAGGTGAGGGGGGAAGGGAAAAAGAAGAAACACCAATCCAACCACATGTAAAATATTTACTGACATAAAACATCAGTCTTTCAGATATTTGTGCACAGGTGAAACTAGGTAGTTAAGTGGTTCTTAACCTTCCTAATGCTGTGACCCTTTAATACATTTCCTCATGTTGTGGTGACCCCTTGGCCTACTTGGAGGAGACCACAAGCCCCCTTTGGCAGACCACTGCTGCAGGTGCCATAGACAACTTCCTTCTACACGTACCCTCAGCCAATCGCAGCCTCTGGTGCCATTGACTGACATACACTCCAACCTGTCAAGCTGTAACTCACTCTTTCCCTGCCTTCCTCCCCCCCCCCCTCCAGACCCAAGCCGTTTGTGCCTTTTTCTTCACTGGCTCATGGTGACCCTGTGAAATGGTTGTTCGACCCCCAAAGGGATCCCGACCCCCAGGTTGGGAACCACTGAGGTAGTTGTTATTCATCATGTAGATATACATTTTGTTATCTTGCTGCTTGGCTTCTTGTCACATTTAATGGGATTGCAATGTTCCCCCTAACACAATTCTTCCACATCTACCTGTAGGTATGATGGCATGCATTCAACTGCATTAGAATCATTAGCAAAGCTAGCTTAGATAAACATTGTGTTCTGATAAAAGTGAAAAACAGCTAAGCAATTGGGTATTCTTGAAGTTTAAGCATTCAAGCTGATTGCACCAGTTTGGTCACGAGGGAGAATGATACCATAGCTTTTGTGCCTCTTTGCACCCAAGCATAGTTTTTTTTTCAGCTAGATACCTGCAATTATGTTGAGACCTCTACAGTAAAATGTCAATAGATGCTTAATGACTCTCACTTACAGAAATTACTATATATGGAATATATGCAGAGTTATAGCTAAATTAAAAAACCCTTAAGGAACTCAGTGTTTGGAGAATGTTGTGTTTTGTTGCTAATTCTTACATCTTCTGCTTTGTTTTAATCTCCTCACCCTTTCCAACATCTGGTTAATCTGAGCATTCAGAGTTTCCTCCAAAGCAAGCAGAGTGACCTTTTTATCTTCTTAGACTTTCAGAAAAGATAGCCTAACAAATGACTGCATGGGTTCACTCCAGTTCACTGCATCAAGACACAACCTGCTGAGCACAGATCCATCACAAAGTGTCAATTCAGACTGTGCATTCTGTGCACTGACCTTTTTCACAGAGTGTTTGCTTCCTTTTGTTTTTCTTCCCATCCACCCCCTTTTTCTGCAGTTGATTGCTTGGATCCCTCCTGCTCCAACCATGGTGTCTGTGTAAATGGAGAATGTCTCTGCAGCCCAGGCTGGGGTGGCTTAAATTGTGAACTTCCACGTGCCCAGTGTCCAGACCAGTGTAGCGGGCATGGCACCTACCTCGCAGACACAGGTCTCTGTAACTGTGATCCCAATTGGATGGGCCCTGACTGCTCTGTTGGTAAGACAAACATTTCATCTGTGACATTTAATCGTTCAAAGTGTTGATAGTGAACTACTTGACTTCTCAGTTAAAGAGTACAAAACACAGATTTGGATGTTATTCTGGCTACTGGAACTGCAGAATTAAGTAAAACCTACAAGTCTGTGTAGAGATTCTGATTTTGCCTGTAAATAATCAGGCCTTTCTGTTTCTCTCAGGTGACCACCAAGAGTGAAGTAAACAATATTTGTTCATTATAATTTGAAATAAACATGAGAGGGTTTTTTTTGGTGTGTTTTTTCCGCAATTTCAAATTATCATTTAAGAAACAAATAACAACTATTCCCCTTTAAAAGTGTCCATATGACATTTGGTACACACTTATGGTTTCTTTCTTCCAATTTCCTCATTGCCTCTGCCTCTTTCTTTATGTTATTTCTCAAACATTCATAAATGACATGACATGTAGAACCAAATCCCAAAAGACTTGCTCTTCGAATACTTATGTATGTTACTTTCTACTAAACAGTGAAGGCTTTCTGCTTCCACATACAATACCTGCAATCTATTTATGAATCAAAGTTGTATTCATCCTCTGAGATATTAATTCTGAAGACTATCCGAGCCAGGTTCGTTCACCCAGATTTCTGTGTGACAATTTGCAATCATCTTTCCTGTTGGGATTTTCAACTGACTTGCACGGAAGCTCGTGGAGAAACACCTCCGTCCTGATGTATACCTTTCTAGATACGTTGCCAGTGGTGATATAAGGCCATCAGTTATCCGCAAATCCAAGGTGCTGCTGCTGCTGCCTATGACATTGTTTGGCAATAACCAGCTTCCTTCTTTTTACCCCCCTTTCCTAGAAGTGTGTTCGGTAGACTGTGGCACTCACGGCGTCTGCATTGGCGGAGCATGTCGCTGTGAAGAGGGCTGGACGGGGGTAGCCTGTGACCAACGTGTCTGCCATCCCCGCTGCACAGAGCACGGAACTTGTAAAGATGGGAAATGTGAATGCCGAGAGGGCTGGAATGGGGAGCACTGCACCATTGGTAGGCAAACGACAGCCACCGAAACAGGCACATACTGCTTTCTTTTCATAACTTGTAGAAACATAGTTACTATGGTGTGTGGCAATGGGCTGTCCATTTATAGACTCCTCTGCTTCCGGTCATGCCTCATGGCACAGTGGTTAAATGCCTGTACTGCAGGTAAAACTGTGTTCACAACCTGGGGTTCAATCCCAGGTAGCAGGCTCAAGGTTCACTCAGCCTTCCATCCTTCCGAAGTCGGTAAAATGAGTACCCAGCTTGCTGGGGGGGGGCAATGTGTAGCCTGCACACTGTAATTAAAAATTGTAAACCGCCCAGAGACTACTTAAAGTGGTATGGGGCGGTATATAAGCAGAACACTTTGCTTTTGCTTTTGGAATCCAAAAGCAGGGAATTAATCCGTTTACAGTCAGCACTGGGTGATATCCTTCCCTGACACAGAGTGAACTACTATGTATTCCACCCAAGGTTATGCTATTAAACACAATTTCCAACTAAAGTGAACTAAAACCTATATTTCGGCAAACACTGTTTCTCCTCCATCTCCTGACCTCATGAGATCTGCCTATCAAATTCAGAATGCATCCCTGCAACACCCATCAAGAGAAGGGGTCAGGTTGAGGGGGCATGGGCTTCCTGTTGTTAGAGAAATAGTTCCCTGGCATTTTCATGTGTTGTGCTCTGATGGTGGTCATGGAGCTTGCCTATAGACCGACACAGCATGGGAGGGCCGAGCCAATGCTGAAACACATTGGTATACCCTCCCCTAACAGCATGTTGCTCAGCACAGCTTTGGCATCATGCAGAGTGCCATGACTAACACAATTGCATTTCCACTGTGTTATGTCAGCCTAGAAAGTAATAACAAACGTATATCGCTTCAGATGCTTTTGACCATTTTGGATTTTAAACCTAAGTTACTTAAACTGTCTCTTCAAAAAGTAGGTTGCACATGGATGACAGCCGATGGCTTTCTTCCGCTGTGTAAGAGAAGTAGTAAAAGGCTCTGGCTTACTGACTCTTTAAATGCAAAACCAGAAAGGCGGTGGGGGAGGGGGGGAGCTCAAACTATCCTGCCTTACGATGCACAGTTTTAAAGTCAGCATAGATTTCTCCCCTCCCTTTGTCATGCATTCTTCCTTCATCACCCAGTGAGAGCCAGCATATTGTAGTGGATAGGGTGACAGAGAAGGATGCAGTAGACCTGGGTTCAAATTGTCAGTCAGCCATGGAAACTCACTTGTGGGGGTGACATTGTAAAACCATTCCTCAAATAGCTCACATACTTTGGAAACCTACTAGATTATAAAACATAATATATGTTTTATGTACTATCAAAATTGATTTGTTAGTACACAAAACATGGAAGGGGCATGGTGGCTCAGTGGACTAAGGCTCCGAAAACTGTTGCCTGCAAAGTCGGCAGCTTGGTGGTTCAAATCCCGGGTGCCATGCAGCAGAGTGAGCTCCCACTGATACCCCAGCTCCTAGCGGTTCGGAAGCATGTAAATGCAAGTACAGTAGATAAATAGGTACCATTGTAAAAAGCAGGAAGACAAAACAGTGTTTCCTTGCAGTCATGCCGGCCATGTGGCCATGGACTTGCACAATACTGGCTCTTTGGCTTGAATACAGAGATGAGCACCACCCCTAGAGTCAGACATGACTAGCACACATGTGCAGGGGAAACCTTTACCTTACTAAAACATGCCATTCATCCAGACAACCCATTCTTTTTAATATGCCCATACTTTTAAAAAATGCTATGTTCTGTAAACTTCTTTTAAAAAATAAGATGGGGGAAGGGGCTTAAAAAGGCAAGTTGTGAATGATGATAACAACTGGAGACATTAAATGGACAACCTAATGACCAGTGAACTGTTTTTATTTTAAACCTGTCTGAATGTGTCCGTAAAATTATTATTATTATTATTATTATTATTATTATTATTATTATTATTATTATTATTATTATTATTATTATTATTATTATTATTATTATTATTATTATTATTGGTGTATTTTTTCAATCTTTTTTGGTAGCTAAACCTTTTGGGAAATGATCTCAAACTGGGAGGAGAAATATCTATTGAAACAAATGCCCTACGGATTTTTCAAGGTGATTCTGAAGTTCCTAGCAAGCTTCTAACACAATTTACCAACAGTGAAATCAATATTCCCAAGCAGATATAGGCTGGTTTCTTTGGCCTTATGCACTTCTGCAGCAGCAGGGTCTCTTTTTATTCCTATGGGGGGTTGAATTCCAAGACCACTTTGGTTTTGTATGAGCTTTGTAACAAGTCAATAATGGTTCCAAAAAGGTTTACCTGCTTCCTCTAACTTTGTGTTTATGTATTTTTCTTTGAAGTGTTTTCAAGTATTTGTAACTTATTTGGCTTAGGCTGCAATCGTGTACATTCTTACCTGGAAGCAAGCCCCACTGAATTCAATAGGACTTAATTCTGGGTACAGATGAATAGGATTGCACTGCTGGTTTGATGTTACTGTGCACTCAATATAATGGATACATTCTTATTTCTGAGATGAATTTTGTGCCATACATTACTTCATGCCTGTTGGTTCGTACCTCCAATGATTGAAAAAGAACAACCCTAAACTACAGGGAAAACATTTAACTTTATTTTTGAATGGCAGATGAAACACCAGTGGCTTTTGAAGTATTACTAATTTGTGCCATCACATTCTTCCTTACAAATAATTCCTCTCTCTTTCTAGGAATACATTTTGCTGTAAAATAGTGCAATTATAGATCTAATTAAAGATGAAGGACAAATCTTTGGATAAAATTTTGATCTCAGTGTAAAATACTAGTGTATAATCACTCCTGCTCCAAACATTGTTAAGATTTGTGGATCATACAAAAACAGCAGCCTCATTGTTGTGTTTCCAAAATGATACAGATCTGTCATGGTTGAGGATTGAAACGGGCCAAAATCTAAATATGCTTTTCAAAAAAATTGCCTGCTGTCTTTCCTTCCCTGATTGGATTTCCTTTTTAAAAGGGTATAATTTAAACATCCAGCCTTCCTAGGTCCAAGCAACAGCAACAGCAGACCAATTCAGTAAAGGAGGTATATGCATATAAAAGTATGTTTTAACATGCTGTCCCTAAATAGATGAGGAAATGTGTTCTGTGTATGAGATTTTCGCCAACTCTCTCCTTCCATTTTTTTGTAATTATATTTAACATTGGTGATTCCAAGAAGAAAGCATCTGGACAAGGCCACAAAGATTTGACAGGTCAGCTCCCCTAAGAAATGGTTCTCTGTAGCAGTTTGGTTGGTGCCCCAAATATGACCACAGTAGCGTTTTCAAACATGATGAAGGCTTTAGCATTAGCCATCCCTGACAGAATAAAATCAGACAAGAGGCAATTCAAGTCCAACCCGTTGTTGGGGCATGGTACCAAATAGAGTACATGCTACATCCCACTTTGGGGAGTATCTGGATTGGTTCATAATGGATTTGGGATTAGAGATGTGCACTTACTGTGGTTTGGCACAATTTGTGGGATTGGTCCCACAGATGTGGCATGGGTGCCCTAGATTCTTCACCCTGCCTTCTCCCAAGCATATCCCATTAGAAGCAGCACCATGGGACTCCTTGCCCTGCCTCCCTCCTCAGAGCGGGAGCCCACCTTGAGCTGCTGAACTAAGGTAAATGTCCACGTCTTCTTAGGATATTGGACAGGAAGGGTTCATTTACCACACACAGCTCTGTCTATCCACTTTGGAGTCCTTATGCCATTCCTTCTCAGGACCGATAAGACCAGATCTAGCTTACTGTTTGAACTGTTGTACATGTCAAAGGAAGGATGATGGTGCATGTTGAAAATGATATAGAGAGCTACAAAAGTAACAGCGGCTCTGGAACTATGCTTTATCTTAGGAAATGAACATTATTACTTCACTGTGCAGTTTTAAAATACTGTATTTCAAGTGACTTCAGAAACAAGTCAGAAAGACGGAGGAAAATACTGAGCATAGGAAAAGCTAGCAGGTGCATAGTTAAGATACACCTTGAAGAAAACAGAAATATGGCACTTGAGTACACTACAAAAAGGGATTTGCAACAGGATTTTCCTTGAAAGTATTCATTGAAATATATGGTACCAGTTAGAAATGTTTCAAGCACGATACAGAAAGTACCGTCAAACAATGATCAGCCGTTTATCTGCTCTAACAAGAATTTATCCACAAAAGTAAATACAGTGGTCCCTCATCCCTTCGTGGTTCATATCCCGCAATCCCAGTATATCGCTGGACCGCAGTACATGAAAGGCAAGGCCCCCTGGGGTAAGCTGGATGGGCCTGTTTCAGGCCTCATGCCCCAAACGGGCCTCCAACGGGCTTCCTTGTCCTGTTGGAGGCCCCAGAAGTGGTTTCTGGTTAACTGGAAGTCACGTTCGGTTTTTCGGAAGTGAATTCCAGTTCACTGGAAACTACTTCTGGGGCCTCCAACAGGCCTGGGGAGCCTGTTGGAGGCCCGTTTGGGGCAGCACCAGGCCTCAGGTAAGTGTGGGAGGTCCCAGAGAGGTCCCCTCAGTTCCAAACCAACCCAGCATCCGCCTGTCGCAGCTTTTCAATTATCGTGGATCCAGTCAGTTTTTTGCTTATGTTTATCTGTAAACCTTCAACAAAGGAACATACAGTGGACTATAAAGCATACATAATTTGGACTAATAAAATAAAGGGGGGGAGCAGGATTAGCCCAAGACTCTCTGAGGTGGAAGAAAGTTACCCAACTCCCATCATATATTCAGAATTTGACAAGACTTATGGTCTTATTTCAATGCTGGTGGCAGAAAGTATACCCGAGAACAGCAAGCACAGAGCAGCCAATTTGTTAGATAATGTTCTGTCCTTCAGCAATCTCACCTACCAAGCATCTGCTGCTTGAGGCACTTGTCTCACGTCATCTAATGATAGGGCAAGTCCAATAAGTAACAGTCATAAAAGTCATGTAGCAACATAGAAGTTGCAGTGAGACTGTGCAAGCAGGAGTCTGCTCATACATAATTGACTACCAGTGACTACCATCCAGATACTGCCCTGCCCTGCCCTGATGGAAATGCAGGATAGAAATTAAATAAATTAATAACTCAATGAGTAATATGTATTAGGCACCATTTGAAAAAATGTACCAGTGTCACTGATCTTAATATTTAACCACCACAGCTCCACAATAAACAGTGGCTGTACATCAATGACATAGATTGTATCCACTTAATGAGTAGAGAGAGAGGAAACTGATATACTGTACAATAATCCAGTTTTTACTACAGAATGTACCAGAATGCATCAGTAGTACTGCAAGGGACAACAAATGCTAACAAATACTGGAAAACATAATATCTGCAGATTTCATCAAATAGAACAAGTATGCATCCTGCTGTAATAGGTTTGATATTTTTGTTGTCTTACAAACCATGTTTGGACTGAATACAGCAATCATAACTGCAGATTAAATGTATATTTTGTGGGAAAGTGTGTGTGTGTGTGTGTGTGTGTGTGTGAGAGAGAGAGAGAGAGAGAGAGAGAGAAAGAGAGAGAGAGATTGATTCAGGTTTAGTACTGTATTTTGAAACAGCATGCACTAAAGATATGTACTGCATCATATTCTGACTGGATACATAGTATTATCAAGGCTATGAAATTGTAGGCTTTCTAACTTTTGGCCAGCTCTAGGGTACCTAGCAGGTGTATAATGTTGTGACCACTGAGCAACAATTTTATTGACTACTGTTTACAGTGGTATCCCTCATTACTGTAGACAGTGTTTTGAGTAAGTCTTGATTCAATGTTTGACCTTCAGGTGCCCTACAAATGAACAGATTTTCCTGGAGGGGAAAGTGTTGAGAAACGCTACAACTCATCAGGAATAACTCATGCATTTCCTCTAGACTTCTGTATCCCTATTCCCTGAAGAGTCTTTGTGTTGCCTTCCAGCTCTGCTGAATAGTTTTGTCCCACTAGGACACTCTTTGTGTTGCAGATATATATATATATGTATCCCTCTCTCTCTCTCTCTCTAACTGATTTCCTTAAAGCAATTGCAATAATAGCAATAAAAAGAAAAACTATTTCCCAAAAAAGTCAAAAAGAAGGAAGAGGGTAGGCTGTCCCACTGACAAAGGCAAGCAATTCTGAAATAGTGACTGGAGTGAGGGGAGACAGATATGTATTTCTAGCCCAATCTATAAGAGAGAGAGAGAGAGAGAGAGAGAGAGAGACAGAGAGAGAGAGAGAGAGAGAGAGGACACTGTGCTAGGTAAACAATACAAATGCCAACTACTGCAACATCAGCAAAATTTGACAGGGAGGTAGATTTCTCTAGTTGGTGTGATCGATATCAAATCTTCCTTGGTGGTGGAGAACTTGTGACTTTTTGTCTAAAGCTGTGTTCCGTTTTGAGATTGTTCTCACGCATACAAGCTCCTGCACAGGAAGTGAAAAGCAAGGGTGGAGCATGCAAGCTCTCTCACTTGTTAATTTCACTTCTACACATGGGAGGACTGAGTTTTCTTCTATCGGCTGCCTATTTTCTTCAGATTTTAGAACCCCGTTTTTCCAGATTCTAAACTTCGACAGGCTATTCCTCTCCTCCATTCTAGACAGTGACTAGAACAGGCAAAGGATGGAGAACCCTTGTTCGTACTTGTTCCTCTCTTGGTATGCACAGCTGCATTTGAGGAGAATAACTGAATATGTCTAAAAATGTAATGTAATTAGAAAGCAACTCCCCTTCCAGCACACCTGGCATTAAAAACAACAGCCAGTACAGATTTACCACAGCTGCCATGACTTTTGTGTGTCTGATAATGCGGGTGACTTCACGCATTTCTCTTCCATCCTGTTTGAGTGACTGTATTTCAATAAAGATAGCCCCTGCTGACAGTATAATGCTTCTAATATTAAGGCTGAAGTCCAGCCACCAGGCTCATTGAGAGGGTCAGAGGTGAACTGCCGTGGAAACCCAGGTTCATCCCTAAGGATCTTGTGCAGTTTAGGATTTTAAAAATGGCCTCTCTCCTCTGGATGCGTGCTCAAAGAGAATTTGTCTAATATATTTTCTAAGCCATCCAAATTTGCAGCCAGCACCTCATGCCGTGGTATCGTATTTGTGATAGCAAGGAGTTTGAACAAAAAAAGTATTCCGTTGTGTTGGTCCTGAGCCTCCCACCATCCCATTCATAGGGTGGTCCTATGTTCTATTTTTTTTTTCATACAGAAGAAGCTCATAAGAACATAAGAACATAAGAAGAGCCATGCTGGATCAGGCCAAAGGCCCATCTAGTCCAGCTTCCTGTATCTCACAGTGGCCCCACCAGATGCCTTTGGGAGCGCATGACACATCTGTCTCCTGGTACCACTCCCCTGCATCTAGCCCTTGACGTACCCTGGTTTTAAGCCTGGAGATTACACATCTCCATCGTGGTTTGTAACCTGTGATGGACTTTTCCTCCAGGAATCTGTCCAATCCCCTTTTGAAGGCATCCAGGCCAGATGCCATCACCACATCCTGTGGTAGGGAGTTCCATAGACTAACAACACGCTGGGTGAAAAAATATTTTCTTTTGTCTGTTCTTACTCTCTCAGCCCTCAATTTGGGTGGATGTCCCCTAGTTCTGGTATTTTGTGAGAGGGAGAAGAGCTTCCCTCTATCCACTTTACTCATGCCCTGCATTATTTTGTGTGTCTCCATCATATCCCCCCTCAGGCGCCTTTTTTCCAGACTAAAGAGCCCCAAATATTTTAGCCTTTCCTCATAAGGGAGGTGCCCCAGCCCAGTAATCATTTTAGTCTCTCTCTCTTCTGCACCTTTTCCAGTTCCACTATGTCTTTCTTGAGATGCGGTGACCAGAATTGTACACAATACTCCAGGTGCGGCCTTACTATTGTTTTATATAATGGCATTATAATGTTGGCTGTTTTATTTTCAATCCCCTTTTTGATAATCCCTAGCATGAAATTGGCCTTCTTCACCGCTGCCACACATTGGGGAGGCACCTTCATGGAGCTGTCCACCAACACACCAAGATCTCTTTCCTGATCTATCACGGATAACTCAGAGCCCATGAGTTGATAGATAAAGTTTTGATTTTTTTTGTCCCAATATGCATTACTTTACATTTGGCTACATTAAAACACATTTGCCATATCGTAGCCCATTCCCCCAGTTTGGAGAGATCCTTCTGGAGCTCTTCACAATCTTCTCTGGTTTTTACCACACGGAATAGTTTTGTGTCATCCACAAACTTGGCCACCTCACTGTTTATCCCTGTCTCCAGGTCATTTATGAACAGATTGAAAAGCACCGGTCCCAGGACAGATCCCTGGGGTACACCGCTTTTCAATTCTCTCCATTGTGAAAATTTCCTATTAACACCTACTCTTTGTTTCCTGGATCTCAACCAGTTCTCAGTCCATAAGAGGACCTGCCCTCTTATCCCCTGACTATGCAATTTTCTCAGCAGCCTCTGGTGAGGGACTGTGTCAAAAGCCTTTTGAAAATCCAGATAGACTATATCCACCAGTTCACCCAGATCTACATGCCTGTTGACCTTTTCAAAAAATTCTAAAAGATTTGTCAGACAAGACTTACCCTTACAGAAGCTGTGCTGATTTTCTCTCAGCAAGGTTTGTTCTTCTATCTGTTTTAAGATTTTCTCTTGGATGAGGCTTTCCTCCCCATTCATGCTTCTCTGATTTCTCATAATTCCCTGTACCTCCTCTTTGCATTGTTGTTGTTATGTGCCATCAAGTCACCTCTGACTCATGCAGTCCAGCTCTCAGCCACCTTGAGTAGCTCTTGAAGACTCAAGCCTGTGGTCTCGTTTAGATAGTCAGTCCATCTTGCATTTGGTCTTCCTCTTTTCCAGCTTCCTTCCAACTTTCCCAGCATTGTTGCCTTTTCCTGAGGTCCCAACCCCACCCCTCTTCTCATAATGCACTCAAAGGAGGACAGCCCCAGTGTCAACAATTTTGCCCCCTTGAGAGCTTTCCTGCTTGAAATGATCTAGGCCCCCTAATTTGTCTTTGTGACAATCCAGGGTGTTGGTAAAGCTTTCCTCCAGCATCACAACTCAAACAATTCCATTTTATTCATGTCAACTTTCTTAACTGACCAGCTTTCTCACCTATGCATGGTGGTCATAAATACAATAGTTCGGATAATACTCGTCTTGGTCTCCATTGCCAAATCCTTACACGATGATCTTTTCTGGTTCTTTCATTGCTGCCCTCCTATTCCCAGTCTTCTTCTGAATTCTTGGGTGGCTGCAGTCTCCATTTGGGTCGATGAGTGACCCAAGGAATACAACAATCAAACCTGAGGTATACACAATCTCTTAACTATTTTGATTCATTTCTTGTCAGTATTAAACTTGTATAGCTCTTCTGTGGTCATATTTTTATCATTATGCTGTAGTCCTGCTTTGGCACTACCTTTTTTTAAACTTCACATTTACTTCAGCTTTTCCACCTGTTCAAAATCTTTTTGAGATTTTGTTACCAGAATGGTATGCAGTATTCCAAATGTGATCATGTTAGATTTATATAATGTCATCATTATCGCATTTCTCTAATGTGGATTTTGCTTTTTTTTTTTTTTTACAATTGATGCTTTTATTTTTCTTTAATGCTTCTGTTTCCTAGTATGTCTCCTTCCAGTGGTTTCATGTTTCTGCCAGTATGTCCTGTTCTTGCCTTAGGTGAATATTTTGCTTCTTTGAGGGTTTGAGGGACTCACCTCGTATCTTGCCTAGGTTGGACCTTAGGCCTTCAATGCTTCACATAATTTCTTTGCCACAATTTTATGTACATTGGCCTTGCACTTTCTTGATGAAAATTAAGGACACTTCTCCTTTGTTATATGATACTACAAGGAGCCTTCACAGCACATTTTTGGTGTGAATATTAGTTTTCTTTCATGTTCCTCACCTGATACCCCAGTCATAATTAGAAAATACTTGACAACTATTGGCATGACTTGCCTCCTTCTCTTTCTTTTAATCTCCCTACTACAAAACACGTAGTGCCTTATTTTTTTCTCTCTAGTGCGCTTTAAAAAGGCAATCAGTGTATCTTTCAACCATACCCCCTCTGTTATATCCTGCACTTCAAAGAACTGCATCCTGCAGATGTTTGTAAATAACTTCCTGACCTAAATCAGCATCATATCTTTTTTCGTGTGATAGGATTTCTACATAGCCTATATTGATTTTTTCCAACCAGTTCCGGAACTTGTATGAAACCAAAAATAAATAAATAGGATTGATCCATCTGCTGATCTAACTGCTGAAAGGCCAGATCTGATTTCGCTGTTTTCAAGTAACATTGTACCAGCCAACCATTAATGTTCTAACAGTGTTGCCTTCGGTATTATTTTATACCCTGTGGTGCCAGTTTCAGAGTGAGGATGAATTTCATGGTATTGTTGGAGACAAAATAATAGAAATATGTTGACAGTGGAGCTGCAGTACATTGGCAATGTGGTTGGCACAGTTGGTCAAGTAAGGTGTTGGAAGCTTTGGGGCGGTGGTAATCAGGGGAAAAAAACATGATCTCCACTATCTGTTTATGTTTATTTTATTCAGCATTCTAGTATCTTATCAATAATTTCTGAATGAACAAAACCCACTCTTATCAGTAGTAGTCAGATGGTTCCTTTGCTGAGTGTTTTATAGTACCTGTCATAGATTGGGCCGTTCTGAGCCTCTCCATAGGGAATCTGAGCCCCCTCCCTTTTAGTGTCCCAGATAGTTGGAAGAAACTGTGATGATGGATGCAATGGCAAGAATATTGTTTTATAACGGAATGTTACCTCAGTAAATATATGGTTGGTCACAGATCAACATCAGATAGAAGGCTAAATAAGAGAAATCTGAACATGTAATATCAAGGAGACAAAAGACATTTTTACCTCTTTGAATTATTTGGTCCAGGTTACTAAACTGTTTAAAGAGCAAGTGTTTTTCCACCATACATGATTTGCTAATCTCAAAACATCACATATATTTAGTCACTTAGAACCTTGAGTGGTCATGGAAAAAGTGGAACTGTTAATTCTAAATTGAATGAATTTCATAAAATCAAGGTTTCTGTGTTTCTGCTTTCTAAACGCTGCTGGTGGTGATGGTTCTGTATTGGACTACAAAGCCATTAGCTAGCATTTTACCCTAAATCTAACACTGGGATAATAACAGCATTAAAACAATGGGACTTTCTTCTGTTTTATTTCCTCTTGCACTCGTCTATGTTGCCTGAAAATCCATTTCAGAGGAGTCTTCAGCCTTAATTTCTTGCAGTTCAATTTTAATTGTTTTTAATCCTCCAAGAATATTGCTTCGGCATTAATAGGACAGTATATGAATTAAAGTAATAAAATAAATAAACAAATAATCTTGAGTAGGTTTTGAGTGCAGGCCTGAAAGTGGGATGGGGGCGGAACTGTCCTTTTCCAGATTCAGGAAAATACAGCATAAGTTAAAGTACAGTCTCAGCTCTCCATGCTAGTCAAAAAAGAGAACATAACTGACATAAAAGTAGTAGGAGTGTTCCAAAGTACTGTTAAGGGCCTGTCTGTATTGCTATCGCCATGGTATATGGGTCACTGTTGGCATAGTTTAGACTGGGGGAGGGGGTAACATAATCCACGAGTGTTTCTATTAAGAACAACCCATTTATTCCCTTTAAGAGCTTTTGCACAACTTTCTGGCCCAGGGGTAGGGCATGCATTCTTTTTTGTACACACCTTTAGCCTAGAGATAGCTACCTAAAGCAGCCTCTGCCATTGTGGCTGCAGATTGTAATGGAGGAGAGAAGAAACAGAGGGAGGAGAGAACAAAGGAAGGGAAGCAGGGAGCAAATGGAACAGCACTGGCAAAAGTAGAGAGGAGAGACATAAAAATAATAATATCATGTCCTCTGAACCTTTGCAGAGAGGCAGGGAAAGTACTTAATCAGACAAGCTGTCGTATGGTTTTCCTATGGAAGGGGTATGTCATATGGCACATTTCTCCTCCACCCCATCCAACCTGAACAGACTCTTTGTAGCCTGATCCACCCCACGCCCAAAGCAGCAAGTCTGGACAGTCGTAAACTGAAATATATAGGATATGATAGTGTATGTAGTAAATGTTAGCAGAGAAATGTTTCATATTCCTAAACATTATGCTTCAAAGGAGGCAAGGGTGGGCAGAAAAGAAAATAACTGTTCTACTCATTTGATAACATTTTACTTAATTCTCTTTCTTTACAAGCTAGTGATTTATTGATCACAAAAAGCATCAGTAATGTAGTATGCTGACCTCAAATGGCTTGGAATGTGAAGTGATAACTGGGGCCTTTGTAGAGTGAGTCCCACCAGGTTAGTAAAATGGTGCTATTTTTGCAAATTCTCAATGGGCAGATACAAAAAGAGTAACTGTCATAGGCGATTGTGATTCTCAAACATCCCAAGACATCCGTGCAGATGAGAAAACGTTCTTTGTTTTCACCATTGGGAATGCAGGAAAGCAATGCCTAGTTCTTTCAGCATGTGGTCATCAACTTTTCAATGAATATAAACCAAGCGGACATCTTTTGCTTTTGCCTTTAATGAACCAAGGCAGAATGTGTGTTTATACTCTCACAGACTTATTCCTTCTGGGAGCCAATAAACAAATTAGCATCATGTAGCACGAAGCCTTACGGCAGCAGGGCATTTGCTTGCTTGTTGTTAAAGTTTTGGAAAGCTGGATTGTTTTCCCCTTAATTGTTATATTAAAATGCGTTCTGCATTCAGATTTTAATAAATCATAGACTGGTTTTTACTGCTGTATCTTTTTTAAAAAATTGAAATTTGTTTCATAATTGTTATTTGTTGGATTTTTTTTTTTTAAAAAAAAGAAATAAACACAGCATGGGGCAACAACAGTAAAGCTCCTGTGCAGTCTGAGCTGTGGCTCATACTGATCTGTTTTCAAAGCCACTGGCTATGGTGTGCAAGTAGCACAATGGGAGTCAGCCTTGTCTTCTGCTACTGCTTGTAAATTCTAACAACAGCATTGATTTGTGATCGCCGTCTCCTGTTTTGCTATTGTTTGTATTTGTCTTTAGGAATTTGGAAGGCTCAGGGAAAATGAATGAAGTTAGTCAGTTTTCTTTGTTCCGGCAGGAATTGATAATAAGAGCGAAATACAGAAACAAAGGATGTTAGACCCACTGAATTGCTTAACAGGCAATCACAGAGGAAAAACAACTGCATTTTGCAATTGCTTTCCTAGAATCATTGCTAATTGATTCCTTCTTGTAATACCAATTCACATATTTCTGATTATGTCTTGCTCAATAGAGAGCCTGCACTGACAAGCAGATGAAAAAAAAATAAAAGCATGAAAGACAGCAATTATAGAAGAAAAAGACATAACAAGATGATATGGTATCAAGGGCATTTATTGTTTGCGTGAAAACTAAAATGGCAGTAGTAACTACAGGACATTTTCAGATAAGTAGCGCTTTTAACAATAAAGAGTAATACTTTGCTGGCCTAAGACATTTCTACGCAATCTTTGTTTTTCTTTCGCAAATTTTCATTCTCCATGATCTTTACAGATTACTGTGCTTCGTGCAATAAACATGAAGTACAGGAACACGATGAGTGGAATCTATATGTCTTTTCTTCTATCAGTTTTTCTTTTATTAAATTGCTAGTATTTTCTATCCAGTTCTCTTCCACATAGCCTCAAAATCTGAGAAGAGTCGTGCTGGATAATACGAGGTAGTCTGAGATTCTTAGAACTGCCGAGCTGTCAGGGACTGTATGAATCATCACGTTCAGCCCTTGTCAGAGAGCAGCACCATGGGAAACGGAACTCCCAACTTCTGGCTTCACAGACAGAGACCTAAACAATGCGCTGTCTAGCGCTTCTCCCGCATTAACCAGCCAGCTGCCTACAGAAAGTCCCCTGCCTCTTAGGGCGTTTATACACGACCCCTAAGCTCCGCGGCAAAGGGCTGCAAGCTCCGGACCTTAAAAATGTTTCCCCACCAGGTCCGGAGTTTGCAGACAATTAAGTGCGACCCCACCCACCTAAGCGCAACCCAGCTGCACTTTTCTTGTACCTGCTCTTTGATGGTGAAAAATATTTAATGCGGATGTGCTGGGCTCTCCTCGCTTCTTTTTGTTTTTGTTCTTTGCCTCCCGCCCCTTTAAGAGCAACCAGGAAGTCACCGGCGGCTCGCCCGGCAGCTCCCACCCACCGGGGAGGTAAGGTTTTCTTCTTTTGTCCTTTTTTTTCCTCCCTCCCTCACGCAGCCAGCAGCCAGCGTGGAGACGCATGAAGAGCAACAAACCCCTAAGATCGCTGGTCCGAATTTAAGGGTCCAGCGGATCTTAGGGGTCGTGTAAGAGCGCCCTTAGTGCAAGTTCCCTCTGTTCTGAGGACTTAACTGTACAGTAGATAAATACCAGAGGCAAGCCTTTGTAATTAGCTGAGGGACAGCGAGGAGGGTCCTATACAAAACTGATGTGTAGTTTTTGGAGCATTTTCACTTGGCAGATATTTATAAGTGCATCTGATATCATTCACATGTTTGAGCTATTTGATTGAAGGGATACAGGTAGATTAAACACAGTCAGCTTGTAATGAATAGACAAACTGTTGTGTTTTTTTTTACAAGTGGAGGTTAATATTTGTCTTTGGCAACACAGCAAAAACTGAGGCTCGTGGACTGAGAGAGTCCCATACTCAAAATGGGGGGAGGTACCCCCTTTCTTGGTCCATGAACCATACATGAATTTAGGGATTCATTTATTTAAATTTCTGGTCATCAGGTGCTGTTTCCATTCTACTGCTATTATTCTTCATGAGGACTCAGTCACTTTGTTTAGTAGATAAAATGCCTAAATTAATTGTCTGTTTAAAATGTTAAACTTTTCTTTGTAGGCTAGAATTGTAGGGTTTTTTTTCCGACTGAACGTGCCACGTTTAGATTTCTACACTAACCAGAAACACTCCTGGGTTGTTAAAAAGATGCTTAAAATTCTGACTAAGAAGATTTTCACAAATGAACCGTAACTGTTTTAAGAAAGCTATTTCAGAAAATTGGCAAAATGAAGCACCCAACTAAATAAGCATCCAAATATTTGTTTAAATACTACACTTCCACTGATCCATGGACTTTATCCTGCCAGCTTTTCATTGCTTTGTCTCGTGTTGTACAATTAAATGAGAGTTTTGAGGCCAAAATCCTAAAATCCCTAAAAGCCATGCCCACTATTTTTGGACCATTTTAGAGCAAACAGAGAAAATAAAGTAAAACTTAACTGGTCTCAGTACAGAATGGCCTTGAATCAATGAGACTTCACTTAATATTGACTTTACAAGGCTCATTCATTTAGCCTTACAGCTTTGAGTGTGGACATTCTTTGAATACATCTTATGATACAATGTAAACAGAAGATTAGTATTTAGTTTCATCAACAGAAGTATAGTGTCAAGGGAAGGAATAGTACTACTGTATTCTGTCATTCTGTGATCAGATGACACTTGGACTATGCTGTTCATTTCTGGGTACCACCATTTAAGAAGGATATTGACAACCTGCAGTGGGCACAAGGATGATAAAAAGTCTGGAAAGCAACTCCTGCAAGAATGAGCTGAGAGAGAAAGAGCTGTTTATTAGAGATGGGATTTTTGGATTTTCTAGACTACAAATACCAGAGTTCTCCACTCAGAAGTTTTACCTACCTTAGAGGCACTTTGCAAACACCTGAATGTGAGGCACCTGGGAGAAAGACCTGAATTAGGAAGCTTCCTGTTCCTGCCAGAGTGCTAGCTGGGAACCAGACTTCTTTTCTTGAGAGATCAAAACTTAAAAGCTCTTAGGTGGTATTGAAAACCCCTCTCAACATTAGACACAATCTGTCTGCTACTTAAACTGCTCTTTCTCAAGTCCCCAGACAAATCAGAAGCACTTTACACCTCCACCAGCAAGGCCATAGCGAATGACCCATACTTAATGGGTGTTGGGAAAGGTTGCATATGTGGGATCCTAGGCCATTGTCCACCTAACAAGCCTATTCAGACCATTGTCTACCTAAAAACTTATTCAGGCCATGGTCCACTTAATGAGCCTATTCAGGCCATTGCCCAACTTATGGGCATATTCAGACCAGGGTGATGTGAAAACAATCTGAACTATAAAATGGAGGAATTGCCACAAACTTTCCTCAGACTGACAAAGCTGCTTGGATAAATAGCAAAATGTTTCGCTCTCTCAAGAAAATGAATCCAGTTGCCATGACTCAACTCCTAGATGAACTCACCTGGATGTCTGAGAATCTTCACAGACATGAAGGAATAGGAAGCTTCCTAATTCAGGAAGCTTGAGTGGAGCTTGGCCAAGCTAAACCCCAAGTCTTTTTAATTCAGGCCTTTTCCCCAGGTACCTCACATTCAGGTGTTCAGAAAATCTAAACATCTCAGTCCCTAATGTTTATGCAAGGTTAGTTTGGCATTGTTTCAAGCATACAAGTCAGTCAACAGGGCAAGCCTTTTTCCTGATACACATGTTTTATTCTTCTTCAAGTAACAAAGCAGCAGAAGGTGTTGTTAATTATTTGGGAAGGAGCATTTTTCGGGAGATCAGAGATTATTCTTTTGACACCTGATCCCATAACTATTGTCCTCTTTTATGAAATCAGAAGGAAGAAATAAGCAGACACGAGGTTTGTTGTTTGTTTTGTTCACAGGCAATAAGCACAGCATTGTTTGGAAACAGCCATCCCCTGCTGAATACAGGCTGCATTTTGGACAAGTTTCAGTACAAGCAAGATTAAACTACTGATCTTCTGACCAGAAACATTCCAAGTTCAAATGGAAGGAATTTGTATAATGACAGGGCCCAAATATCAGTTTCAGTAGAAAGGAGATGCTACCCTTTGTGCCTGTAGGCATTGACTAGATTTAAGAGATTAGGACGGTTTCTCATAAACTGTTCCCTCTTAAAATAATATTTACTATCAATAAACTTTTTACCTGTGACCTTCTGATATTAGAGAATTATTGCTCAAGAGTTCAGCATTCCATAGGAAGTAGAAAGTTGAAGATAGCATTTTCAAAGAGCTTCCACAGGTATGTGCAGGTGAACTCTCTTGTCACACTTCATTGTGGCTTTGTCCTTCACCATCCAGGAGCCCATGTCTGTGTGTTCAATAACTCTCTTCTTTCAACTTCTACCTTGCGGCAACCCTATGAACTAGTGACCTCCAAAAGGTCTTGCCGTCGGCAACAATAGAACATAGCAATGGATTTGGTGCAGTTTATTAATAGAAAGGAAGGAAATGCAAAAATTTCAAATCCACAGATAGTGATAAGCTACTGTTGCTTTTCACCCTTGATCACATACACAAACACATATATGTGCATGTGTTCTTGTAAGAGGAGAAATACCAGGACATTGGACAGGGGAATGGTATGCACACATCAGACTATATCAGTGCATTGTTTTCTTCAGTAATAACAACAAGGCTTAAGATTAAAGCATTTAATTTTTAGTTATCACTGATGTTTACAGAAAGAAAGGACTGGTTAATATACCACACTGGACTGTTCTGTTTTGATTTTAAATGGTATTGAGCTTAAAACCTAAGAATTTCACCACTTGTTCCCACTATAAATCATAGGCTTTCAGATTTCTACAAATTACCACAAATGCCTGTGTTCCCAATGTTGTGACTCACCACAGAATTTGGAAATCCACCAGGCCATCTCATTTGTGGGACTGACCACCACACTGAAATCAACATGCATGAGTCCTGTAGTGGTATTGCATAGAATGTGAAGCTGTGCCTGAAAGCAAAAGCAGAGAGCAAACTGAAAAATTGGTTTGGACCAAGAGGGAAGGAAAATGTTCTGCAAAGAATGGGTAAAATACCAGGCAGACTGCAACAGAATCACAGGTCTACACAATTGGAAGAAATAACTTGGTGTTATCTTAACTTAATGATATTTCTGAAGGTGTGGACACTTCTTTGAAGTAATATTATCCATCAATTCTGTAGAATCTTTGCTTTTTACACTATATCATAGGTCATTTGATTGGAGCAATGATGGGGATTCAAGAAGGCATCTGCTCATATCCAAAGACTTCTGGTTTTGCAAGCTCTTAAAAAAGAAAATCCTGTTAATTTAATTAGAGAAGTTAATTAACTCCTAGGATAACGTTGAATCTATTAGACAAGGTGCAGAATGCTGCCAAAAAAAATTGCTCTCCACTAGAGCTTCTTGCTTCTTGTGCCCCTCCCTCTGGAGGTTCATCTGGAGGCTCATCCTCTACATCTTCTGGATCAGCCTTTATCTCAGGCAGCCTTTGAGACAACCTTGATGAAGTTTTCCCATTTGTATGTATTGAAACCCACACTTCATGATTAGAATCTAACTCACGCCACCTGGTATGTTTTGCAAAACTTGCTGAACGTGATATTATTACTTTAAGTGTGCTTGTCAAAGAATCTGTATTCTCTGCATCCTGGCTGATATCCTATAAAGATTAGCTTTCTAGCTTTAGGCTGAGACTTTTCCCTTAATTTCTTAGGAATATGTACCCAAGCCCATGATCCCCACACTCTCAAGTGGTTTAGTGTTGGCTTTCTGCCGTGAAACAAAGTGTAAGGTGCCTCATTTTTCTTTGGGTGAAACCTCCTGTTCAGTATGTAATGCACTGTTAAACATGCTTCACCCCAAGTAACCTGTTTCTAAATGAACATCTCCCATCAGAGCTGTATATGTTTCTTGCAGAGTTTGGTTGAACTCCTCTGCAACACCAGCTTCGCCAGACATTGGTTTTCTCAGTTTTACTCCCTTGCTATTTAACCACCTTTGCACGTTTTCAAATGAGAATTCCATGCCTCTGTCTGTTTGAATTTCACATCGAGGGTAAAACCCACAAGATTCATTATTTGCTTTTCCCAGCTGCTTCACCCTTATTTTTGAGTACAAAGCAATAAGCATACCTTGAATAGTCATCTACCAAGACGAAACAGTATTTTCCGTTCCCAAATGTGTGTTTCCCACTGCTCTCTGCTCTCTTGCCTGTGCAGTGGTAAATCTCCCCAGCTGCTTCGCATGCTGACTTACGACACTCCCCTTTTCAGTCTGGCGATCTTTTCTCTTTTCCTTTTCTTCCATTAGCTTTGAAACTACGTGTGTGTGTGTGTGTGTGTGTGTGTGTGTGTGTGTGTGTTGCGTCATTACAGTTGTGACCGACTCTTCATGACCCCATGTCCATGGAGTTTTCTTGGCAGGAATATTGGAGTGGTTTGCCAGTTCCTACTCCATTGAAACTACATAGCTAACAGTTAATTGAGTTTCAGGAACTGTGACTAAACTTGCCACCTGAAAGTCCCATGTATCATGAAGGCTATTTAATATTGAGCATATTCTTTGGCTTTCTTCAATATTTAGCCCTCCGCTCTGCAGCTGTAGAAAAGTTCATCTGAAAAGAGCTACATGCTCTTGTATTGTAACTCTCAGCTGTAATTTCACCCTGTACAGCTTCCTTGTTAAGGAGAATTTACTGCCTGCCAAGACTCTTACCTAAACATTCTTGAGAGCCTCCCAGCAAGCATTAGCTCTAGATAATCCAGCTACATAAGACAGTTGCACATTGTCTAGGCATAGGATGATGGTAGATTTAGCCCTTTCATCCCTCCTTTTCTCCTCTGTTGGCTGGGCTGCCTTATTTTGAACTACTATCCATAAGTCATCTCTCACAAGTGCCTTCTGCATTTTAATTGTCCATGAAGCATAGTTCTCACCATTCAGGCATTCAAATGCAAAGTCCCCTCCTGCCATAGCCTGCTGCATTGTTCCATGTGCTTTAAACTCACAGTCTCCTGCTGTTTCGTGCTGATGCAGTGCTCCCCCACTGGCTTGCAGGTTATTTGTCTCACAGCTTGCCAGGTTCTCCAAGAGCTCGATGGGTCAGAACCATCCTCTGCTACCACATTGTTGGGGCTCTGGTACTGACTCTCAGTCTAGAAACTGCACCAGCAGTGAGACTTCACTCCACCAGCACACAAGAAGAACCAGTCTCAGACTTGGATGTGTTTGTGAGGCTCTATTTACAATACATACAGGGTTACATGCCAGCATAGTTTCTAGCCTTGTAACAGCATATGTTGAGAGTGAGACTGAGAGGACTGCAAAAGATGGAGAGAGATATTGAGAGAGTGAATACAAAGACTGAAGGACTTCATCCACCCATCGCATTGCTATACACAAGTGGTGCCTTGACTGCTCTCCCTCATAGTCTTCAGGTGTGTCCTTCTCTATATCTCCTTGCAGAACAAATTTAATTCTTTACAGATACTAACAAAACCAAGCTGGGTATGTTCCTCCACTGCACAGCTAGGATAACAAGGCATCTTCCCTAACTATAAAAACAATTTTTTCATCCAGCCTTACAGTCACTATGTGCTCTTGCATAAATCACTTGTGAATTTTGAGATACAATCTCTTCTATGGAATGAAGAGCAAGGATGCCATAGCACAGGGCTGTCCAACTTTGAACAGGCCGAGGTCTACTTTTTCTGGCCCCAAGTGCCTGAGGGCTACTACACTAATAACTCTACTTACAAATTTTATCCATTCCAAGCACATGCTCGTTAGTTTAAAAAAATGTAAGTACATCAGCGGTTTCCCATAGGAATGCATTGAATTTTGTTCCCTCCAGAATGGATTAATTGATTTTTAATGCATTCCTATGGGAAGGCTGACCATGCACACACTTCCCTTGCACCCACTCAATTATCTGGCCAGCAGGGGGAGCGGGGGACCCCACCATGGCCCTTGAACTGCCCGCTCGGCTGAGACAGTGGGCTGGCAGACCCAGAACTTTGCTGGGGCAGTGGTGGTCCTTGGGATTGGGTAGGGAGGGTGGAGAACTTATCCCCTCACTTTTTTATTGGTGGCCGGGGGGCTACTTTTGAACCCTTCACGGGCTACCAGTAGCCCACGGGCTACCTGTTGTGTAGGCCTGCCTTAGCATACTTAGGCCTTTAAGTTCAGTTTATATATGCTACTTGCTTATAAATTGTTAACCATGTAATATTAAACACCTTCAGGGAACCATGTTTTAGTTCCTCGTGGTTATCTAGTTGTTATACTTCAAGTATGCAATGAATCCTAATTTCACAGTTATGTAAATTCAGTTGGTTACTCTAGTAGAGGGGTGAGGGACCTTCAGCCCTCCAGATGTTTGGGACTGCAACTCCCACAGTCCATTGTCATTGGGAATATAGGCTTGGAATTCTGGGAGTTGCGGTCCAAAACATTTGGAGGGTTGAAGTTCCCACCCCTACTCTACTATAACAACTGAATTCAGATACAAGTCTGCATTGTTTTATAAGGATTTCATGTCAAATTCCAGGGGCAATTTTTCACAGGGGTCTATTTTCTGTTCTAGATTGATAACAGTTATATGCATGATGTCTTGCGTTGTATTCTTTTCTGCAAAGCTAATGCTGTTCCCTAAATGCTGGGGACAGTATCTTGTGGGCTGTAACTGCATGTGAAATAGTCTGTTCCATTCCTTACCACTTAAACAAGAGAAAGTGCATGCACCCTTTGTGCAAGTGAAAAGCCCCGTTATGTTCCAAAAGAATGATCTCGTTCTTAAATGTAATTACAAGCTGGAGATCTCAGGAGCAAAAACACAGCACTCTGCATACGGAACCACTATGTTCAGTATTTGCAAACAGCATTTGGCCCACAGTGTGTTCCCTTAACACAACATTATTGCAACAAACTGTAGAAAATTCTAGCAAATACTAGTGATTAATTTTATGTTGACGAGTACTTCTTTTTTCAACATCTTCCAGATTCTGTAGAGAAGACATGTCACCTGAGTTCATTATGAATGCACACGTGAAATCTATAAGAATTTTTTTTTTTATTTCTTAATCTTATGCAAGAGGAGAAGAAATCCATTCTGCTTTTTTTACTCATTGCCACTACTGCACATGATATTTAGAAAGTCTGGAGAAAACAGTGTAGGAAGCAAGTTTAAAAACATGATCTTTCTTTCTTTCTTTCTTTCTTTCTTTCTTTCTTTCTTTCTTTCTTTCTTTCTTTCTTTCTTTCTTTCTTTCTTTCTGTTTCAGCCTACATTATAATGCCTTGTACTACCCTAAGCACACATTGTGAACCCCCAATGCCTGGCTTCACAATGTGACATCTAAACCACTAAGCTGTCCTTTTGGATACCCAATCTTGTCTGATTTCAGAAGCTAAATAGGGTGAGGCCTGGTTAGAATTTAAACAGAAGACCACCAGAGAATACTAGGGGTCTAGATAGGGCTAGAAAATGACCTTACCTGCAACTGAGTCAGAGTTTTGGCCAGATGGTACTGGGCCAACAGTCTATCCGAGTATAAGGCAATGCCCAAAATTTCAGATTGTATTCTTTTTGGTTCCCTTGGTTTTTCTCCTCGCTAAGTAGTACAGGTTGCCTTCTCTAGTCTTGACTCTCTTGCTGAATGTCACTCAGTTTCAAATGCTTTGCATTACTCAGATCTGGTTGGGGAAGCTAATCAGTCTCAAGTGTGCCCTCAGGATATTTGATATGGCACTCACACATCTATTTGAATATTACTCTGGAGGGAGTAACAGACTAGGTGAGGGCAATGGCCATAGAAGATGGAGGTGCTAGTAGTGAGTGGTTAGTAAGTCCAGTTGGGTGGTACATCTTTCTTGGGGGGAATTGGACACCTCCTAAACAGTTAGGTTGATAACTCAAAGGTGGTTCTGAATACAGCACTGCTTTTAGAGTCAAGGATGGCCTGATGCCTTTAGGAGCCTCGTGGCACAGGGGTTAAACTAATGTGTTAATTTGAGTTATATAGTTTCATGTTTTCCTCGTTCATTGGATTTCCTTCAACTTTTATGCCATTATCTGAATCAATAGATCTAAGATGTCCAGATTCTTTCTTGTGTATGTTTATCAGAAGATCTGACATGATTTTTTTAATGTTTACATTGCCAAAACAATGGAACCAGAATGCGGAATGTGTGGCTTTTCAGAAGCTGGACTGCAGTTCCCATGAGCCTTAGTACAGAAAGCTGGAACATGCCCATTGTTGCATGACATTTTGACAGGCAACATTTATTGTATATCAGGTCAAAAAATAAACAAAATAAGGCATAGCAGGGAAAGAATGGGAGCAAGGCAGAGGGAGGAATTTAAATCAATAGGACTTCCAGGATGACCTCCTCAGGTAGGTGATTTCTGTGAGGTCTACTGCATCTTGGTTTGTCAGATATTTCCCAAGCTAAAGAACCTTGTGCAACTACTTGTGTCTGCAAGTTCCCCATCTCATCTTCTGTGAAACAACACATCATGCGAAAACATACTAGGTCTAGTAATTTAGATGACTTATGCTCAAGTTCTTTAATACTAAATTAAGCAGGCTAAGAACTGAAAGGTTAAGTATAAGTTGCTTTCCTCCTTTGCAGGGATGCAACTTTGCTAGGCTATGTTGAGGCTTATGGTTGGAGACATGCAAGTCATATGTCCTTCGGCTCTCATACTATATCCCTTCTCATAATCTCTGTGAATGTGGCACAGAGGTTTATCTGTCAATGTGGCATTTTTGGTATTACACAGTAGAGAAGGAAAAAATGGGTTTGTTTGGGATTATTTTTACACATACATTCTCTTTTTGTATCCTTCCTTCCTTCCTTCCTTCCTTCCTTCCTTCAGTATGTGAAATCAGTAGTAGCCTTGTTCTTGGGGATAACAGGTGGAAAACAGTGCTTCCAAACTGACATCCAGGTGATGGGCATAGATACCTGCAAATGGATGCCTGTGCATGAGCAGCTTCTTATGTAAGAACCCCTTTAGAGGTGTCTGTGATAACTGTGTGAACGCTTGAAGCAGGACTGCACCCTGCAGATGAGCCTTGGCATGGAGGGGATGCATCTGTTTCCCTAAGAAATGCTTATCAGTTTTGTGATAATGTCAGGAGATCCACACCAGGATATTTGGGGTAATATTTAGAGTATAAATATACATTTATGAAATAAAATCATAAAGGCCCAACCTAGTACCTCTATTCCAGCAACACTTCAGTACACCTTACTAGGGATACACCCTACAAGGGCCCTGAAGGCTCAAGGGCTTGGTTAGGCTGCTCTAGGTCAACTCAGCCTGCCTGTTCCTTCCCTGACTTGTGCTGGGAGCATGCTTTCTGAATAGGAAGCTAGGCAGAGCCAGACCTACATAATCCTCAAAGCCTTTTAGGTTTAGGTCTTTTCTCCCAAGCAAACCACATTTAGCAAATTATAAGGTGTCTGATGGTCAGGTAGAATTCCCAGAATACAGAGGTATGGGATTTTATTCCATGAAATCTGAAAACCCCATCCCTGTACGTTGCCATGTTTCAGATATAAAGAAGTGCATGGGAATAATTGTGTCTAGAAGAGATGGGCACGACTTAGCGCAATTTTCGTTTTTGTTTTCGTTTTTCGTTTTCGTTACGTAACGAAACGAAAAACGGTTCAAAAATGGACCGAAAACAGAAACGAAACGACTAATTTTGAGCCAGTTTTCGTTTTTCGTTACTGGAAAAGCACTCAATGGAGCTAAATGGGGAGAAATGAAAAATTTTTCGTTTTCGTTTTCGTTTTCGTTATGTAACGAAACGAAAATGAAAAATTTTGAAAATTAGCTCACGAAAATGGAAACGAAATGAAACGGACCCCTAGCCGAAAACGAAAACAAAAATTTTTTCTGAGTCGTGCCCATCTCTAGTGTCTAGGATAAGCTGTTTTCACTGAGTCTTCCATTTCATGAATCATGCCTGAGCCTAGTTTTGAAGTACAGCACCTAGTTTTACTACTGTGTACCAACACTATATGTGATCCTGCAGCTACAAAGTCTATGGAGGGAGGACAGCATCTGTAGATTTATTGGGGTGTCCCCTATTTGTCAGAATGTTACTCCAAAGTGCAAGTTTTTATTGCAATTGTTAAAGATAACTTTGGTAAAGAACTTCAGTACTTACTAGAAAAATGAAGATCTCATAGTAACCCAGTCATCAGCACTGGCTATTACCGGTATATATGTTCAGGAAGATTTTAGAAGCATATAATTTAGATTTAAATGTAAATGTAGTGCTTGAACATTATGTGCAGGAAGGCATTTATTACCCGACAGCTGATTGTCCTGCCATTTGAGTATTGTATAAATAGGCTCTTAGGGTAAAATTTTTGACTGATGGTTGACAAAGCATTTTCTATTGCTAACCAAATAAATATTTATGCAGAGATAATTTTAATGTGTTTTTGAGTATTTTTTTTAAAAAATATATCCAAAGTAGCCACTACCTGACTTTGCACTTAGAGTCTTTGTCAAAGCTCAATTTATTGTCCATTTATATAGCCTTTTAAAGGGGACAAACGCAAACATACATCACACATAACAGCTCTTCTTGATGTAAATAATTAGACCACATTGTGGCTTATCTGTATGCTTGCTTTCATATATCTTTTATGTTTTTAATGGAAAATGTTTTTTTGTGTTTTTTTAATATTTCTGAAATATATAAAGTCTGTCTTTAGAAGGCCACAAATGGAATGAACTTTGCTGTGGTGGTGCAGTGTTTCCTAGCAACATCATGCCCGTTGTACTGTTTCTTCCTTCATACTTCAAGCTAAAAGCAAAGTCATGTCCATTAATTCCCAGCTGCAATGAAAACTTCTCAGAGATTGTGCTGGCTTCCTACTGTTCATGTTTTCATCCAGCTCGGATGTTCTTGTGAGGGGAAACTCCATGCTACTGCGATCTGTTTATTGCTCTCCATTTTCCACTGAACAAGAAAACACAGAGCTTGCATTCACAATTAATGCTTGTTTTGCATTGAAAATAAAGCAGGTGTCCTATAGTGCGTTGCCTCCCTTGATGCAATATTATTACAGTTGCTGAAACAGCGTGCAAAATGCCGAAGTACTAAAATCAAATGTCTTCAGGATGTGTTTTAGACAGTGCAGGATGTGTTCTTTTAGTTACAATACTGCTTCCTTAGCCTAAGAAGAGTGTGAATTGTACATTACACTTCCATTACGAGCAATGGAAGAGCGCTTATAGGGCATGTAAGTATGTGGTGATTCTTGGCCATTGTAAGATTCAATGCAGTGTTGTCTACATTAGTGAAAAACAAATTCACATTCCTGAATGTAGGCAAGTCCTATGCTGCAATTGAAGCCCCACAAAGAGTCCGATGGCAGCACACACATGAGTTATAACCCCCAGCTATCCTATACCTGGTGTCCATCTGTTTCCTATTAATACTAAGAAGCTTTTGAAATGCCACAGTGCTTTTGCACTAATATTTTCCACTTTTGGCTCTCCCTGGGACTAAAGAGCCTCACATCTACTTCAGGCTATATTCTTATACAGTACTTAAATGTCACCTGCGCTGCTTCCGGATGCTTCTGGAACAACCCTGACAACTGAGGCACTCAATTCCCCTTCACATTGGGCTTCCTTGACTGTATGGGGTATTCCACTGTTTCTGGAGTTGGTTAATCAGGTGAAGCATTGCAAAACCTCAGTCTTCGGGATTAGGTTGGCTTATATAGAGATGCTAGATCAGTGATGGCGAACCTTTTAGAGACCAAGTGCCCAAACTGCAATTCAAAACCCACTAATTTTTTGGCAAAGTGACAATACAGTAATTTCATCTGTATACAGGTAGCTATGAAGGGGCGATGTTGCGTGCCCACAGAAAGGGCTCCGAGTGCCACCATTGGCACCCATGCCATAGGTTCGCCATCACTGTGCTAGATAAATAAACTTCCTCTTCAGGAATTGTTGCCATAATTAAAGCAGTGATAGAGGCAGATACATCATCATGTTTGGGCCCCACCTACTTCACAATGTAAATCTCCAACCCATTTTACTTCCATCCACTGTCTGGAATCAAAAGCTATTCTTGATAGGCAAGTTTAGACATTTCAGAATGGTGAACCTTTGTTAAGATGGTAATTGGGGCTATCCTTGTATCCATGTGCAAGGATCAGTTGCATCCCCTGTCATCACATCATTTAGTGCAGCTGTTCTCAACCTGGGGGTCATGACCCCTTTGGGGGTCGAATGACCCTTTCACAGGGGTTGTCATGGGCCGCTAGATCCACCCAACCCCCTGGTTTTGAGCCACCACTTTCCTTTCTTCCTATGACTCTCCTTTAAGGTTGGCTGCATGGCTGGGCTGAGGAGTGGGACGGCAGCAGCGGCAAGGCAGGTGGCTCCCCCCCCCGTCTCTCCCTCCTTCCCCACCTCTCTTTGCTCCCAGGCACAGGCTGCTTTTACACGACCCCTAAAATCGAAGGCAAAGGGCTCCCAGATGCAGAGCTTAAAAGTGTTTTCCCATCGGCTGCGGACTTTTAAAAAAAATTAAGTATGACCACGCCCACCTAAGCACGCCCCAGCGCATTTTACAAGTACCTGGTCTCTGGGAGTAAAAAAATTTCCGATGTGGATTATAAAGCTGTGGCTGCTGGCTCTCCTCGCCTTCTGTTTGTTTGTTTTTCCCCACCACCCCTTTAACAGCCTGGAATCCCTACGGGGCTGCTCCGACCAGGAGTGGAGGTGAGCCTGCATTCTTTTCTCCCCTTTTTCTCCCTCCCCTCACGCAGACAGGAGCAATGGAGTGCGGAAGAGTGGGAACACAGGAAGCAGAACAACCCCCCCCCGATCTCTGGTCCGAATTTAAGTTGCCAGCGGATTTTAGAGGTTGCGTAAAAGCGCCACAGTGGAACAAGGCTGCCCCTTCTCCAGATGCCCCACTTTCTTGTGGGGGGAGCTCCCTGCCCCCTGGCTTTTGGCAGAGTCTCCCATCCGTGCCTTCACGGGAGTGGCCCCAGAGACCAGCAACAACCTGAGGAAGGGCTCACCGGTGGCAGCAGAAACCAGTGAGCCACTGCTACTGCTGCTGCACGGAGAGGGTTGCCAACTTTGCCAGGGTCAGCTCTCCTGGCTGAGCCCCCTTCCTCAGAGGCAGGAGGAAGTCCCCCCTCTCGGGCACCTCTCCTGGATGAGGAAGGGGCTGTGACCCACGGAAGCTCACATTCAGCTGTTTAAGCCTTTCTGGTGCCACAAGGTTTTGGTCCTTAATGTTCCTTTTTTTATTGGTTTCTACCCAATAAGCCAGCACAGATGGACAATTCTATCTGCCTGCCTGCCTGCCTGCCTACTTACCTGCCCACGTATATATCTCTGTATGTCTTTCTGAATGACTGAGAGAGCCCAGATGAATAGATGACTAGATGAATAGTAAGGCCCCCTATAGATGATTCATGTGGGACAGAGCAGTTTCTGGGTGGACATAATGCAGTAAATGAATAATGTGTCAACCTAGCACAACAGATATCTACACAGCCAGTTGTCGCTGGTTGGGGGGTTACCACAATGTTTGGGGGTCACCACAACATGAGGAACTGTACTAAAGGGTCACAGCATTAGGAAGTTTGAGAGCCACGGATTAAGTGCAATCAAGACTAATCTTCTTTCCCTTTAAAAGAAAATGAAACTTCCCATTCCTCAGGCTGGCTGTCCCTTTGCTGTACCTGTTTAATGAGAGCTTCCTTTCCGCTGGCCTGCAGCAGAGGGGAGAGAAGGAAGTTTTGCATTTCTTTTTCATTCTTGCTAATCTAACGCATTGCTGATGGGCAGTGTTGATTAGCAACAGTTAAAAAGAAATTGAATGCCTCATCTCCCTTCCTCAGGTGAGCAGAAAGAAGCTTTCCATTTATCAAGGTTGTTAAGTGGCTTCAAAAAAGGGGCAGCCAGCTAGCCACTTTGGTTCAGTGGCCACTGACATGGGTCCCAAAAGGTGCAGGTAGCCATCAGTTGGTTCTGGCGAGTTTGCAATGGCACATACGCTGTGTGGTCACTGATATAACCAATGACCATCCATAACAAAACCATAGGGCAAGGTGCCATCTGACCGTACTCTTAGTACTTTATGAACCAATGCACAGAAAGTGGGTACACAATACCACAGATAGCTACTTCCTGCTTCAGTAGATCTTGCTATTTTTCTTGCTTATCTTTCAATAGATAAAAGAAATACATCCAAGGAAGATACAACAGTAACAATAATCAACTTAAGTTTGAAAACAAATTTAAAAAATGCATGTACTATCAATGCAATAATAGATAAAGGTAGGATTATACGTATCGATGAATGAACAATGTTCTATATCCAACCAGGGGAGATTCTGTCGGAGATGTATGATGTGTGTAATCTATAGGGAAATAAAGGGTGACTCAAAGCATGTTTTGCAAATCTTATCCCTTTAGTTCTTTTATTTGATTCCTTTTCCTTTATTATGTCATTCCAGAGTCATTTAAACCAGAAATGGAATTTGGTGCCTGCTTGTAGTCATTGGCTGTTCCCATTTATGGCTTTGGCCGCCACCAGAAAAAGCAAAATAAAATCTTTTATGGAACAAAGTCTGTTGATACAATAGCAAGATGTTGTGCATTTACAACTTGCTAATTGAAATCTGGAAAGGCCAGCAGAAGATGTATCTTTTGCTTCATCGAGTATCTGTTTGGGGCATTGTTGTTGTTCCTAGCCATTTATAAAAGCCTTGAGATCACGTGCGCTTTTTTCACAGAAGGAAAGACTGAAAACACATTACAACAATGGGGTGTATTGGCAACATCTCTCAGCAACGTTCAAATGTAAGGTGAAAGGCCCTTCTTAGTGTTAGAAAAGAATCTGGGCTACAAAACCTATGAGGAAGAAGCACAGATTTAGGGCAGTGTGTGGGCAGGCAGAATAAAAGCATTAAAAGGGGTTCAAAGGGTGCAAGAAAGATGCTCACTGCAGCAACAAGACAAAAGAGAGTTCCATAATGGCACTGCAGTTTCCTCAGAGGATGCCATCTAATAGTAATGCTTGTACTTGCACCTGCATGTTTACTATCCTGTGCGGGAGAAGAAAATACTCCCTGGTGTTTTCTGTGAATACCTGGAATTATTATGTGCCAAGCAAGATAGAAACATATTTTTGCTCCACCGCGATTTTTTGTGTTGTTTGCATGATCTGCGGCGGCCCTGTTCAAATACTTGGTGGGCTCCATGGAGAATAAAAAAACATATGCCTGCCTTGACTCCAGCCCCTATCACTATCTGGTGTTTACTGGAAAACTAAGAAGGGAAAAGATAACTATGTCCAGAGGAGCATATTTATAGAGGTACACTGCACTGAGAGAGCCCTGAAAAGGCCTGGTCTTTGGGGCCAGGCATCATCAAGACACCCCTGCTCATAGATATCGTAGCTTCAAACCATTTCTGTTGGTTTCTGTTTAGAATCCTTGAAGAATTCCTGCCTCATGCCGCTGCTGCTGAGCTCGGTTTTTGAGGAGCTGATTCTAAGAAAAACCACCTGTATCATATAATCTAGGGGCTTCAATGTTTCCATTATACAGTAGGTCTGATTATATCTTTGTGGTTAGTTTTCCAGCCTTTGGCATCGTTTGCTCTTATTCCTTCTCTCAGATGAGAGCATGGCGGGAGTAAATAATATATCCTGACTTGATTGCCAAGTGGCCTTTACAGACAAGAGTTGGAGAAGGACACTTTTCCTTTTTTTATTCTTTTCTCCAGGTCTGTGAAGAGGGTCGTCTCTCCCTCCTCCCCCATTTGTTTTAATGAGCAAGAAAAGCACACTCTGTTGCCTCTGCTGAGACGCTTTTACCTTCAAGATGTCAAATGCCAGGGCTGCCTTATTATCCATGAATAGTTTGGCTGCTTGTGTGGTCAGAATGGCATGTATAAGTTCATGTCTCCTGGTAGTACTCCCGAGATCATCTAGCCGGAGGGACCTGCAGAGCCTGAAAACGTCCATGCTCTTCTGCATACCAAATGAATGCGAGGTCATGAATAAATAGACAGAGCATTTTTACAAGGTTCAGCAAGCTAGAGGAGAAAGGGGGAGGCGGGCTCTTTTCGACAGTCAACCCTTAAATCACATGTAAGTGTGATTTCGCTGATAGCTAACATACTGATGAAGGAACTAGTGAAATGCAAAGCACGGGTTTCAGGCTACCTGTGGTGTCCGTGCAGCTGATACTGTCATTGCTGCAGCAGGCACTACACCTCATTCTTCAAGTTGCTATGCAGCAAACTGTACTCTCAGGCCATGAGCTTGGAAAGCATTGCCTTTGGTTTGTAAAGGGTTTTTTTTTTTTTTAAACAAAAGGAATTAGACTTTTTAACTGAATTCCTTTAAGCACAAGGAAGGCTGTGGGTTTTATTCCCTTGACTCCGACATAGGTTTCGGTTACTTCAAGAGCAGGGTGTTCAACAACTGTTGCTAGGTTCAACGTTGGCTTGTTTGTATTATATTCCACATAATTCAAGACAGAAATTACTTGAAAGAAAGGAGGGAGACACAGCATTCTCAGGGGCATTAAATAATCTCTTGTGTTTTAAGGAAGATGATGTGAAAGGAGATAGAAGAACAGGAGCTTGGGGTGCAATCAGACAGTGAGAAAGGGCAGTTTCTGATTGCACCGGAAAGGTCTCTTGGCTAGGAGCATCTCCATTTAAGTGACCCTTCTGGCCATGAAAGAATTCCTCCAGCTAAGCCCAGCTCCAGAGAGAGAGAGAGAGAGAGAGAGAGAGAGAGAGAGAGTCACCCTGCTGCTGGTCCAAACAAGGTCCAACTTGGGCACACATCTGAGTTTGCAATCTCATGTATGTAATGTGATCACTGAGAAAGAGTTGGCACCCCTCTGTGCCACATTCACGAGCTATTTCCCTCTCTGATTGCACCCTTCCCTTCCCACTCACCATACTCTTTATCAAGTCTCATTATGGCCGTGTTCCAAAGCTGTATCCGGTCACAATGTGCCAGTAAGGTGAAAGCAATTAATTTGGTTTTGCTCTTGGAAATGGATGGACCCCAAAGACATACTTTTGACAGCAAAGTCTAGAGATTATTTCTCTTTCACCCAGTGTAGTCTTTCATTCATATAAGAAGGGGGGGGGGACAGTTTCCTACAGAAGCATCCCTGATACAGCCTTCACCTTTCTTTTTGAGTGCACAGTAACACTGTCTAATGTGCCTGGAGTGTAGAATCTTAGTGCAAATCAGTATTTTCTTGTACTTATCTTCTTCATTTCTTCAACCAGATGGCTGCCCTGATTTGTGCAATGGCAATGGGAGATGCACACTCGGTCAGAACAGCTGGCAGTGTATCTGCCAGACCGGCTGGAGAGGGCCTGGATGCAATGTTGCTATGGAAACCTCCTGTGCTGATAACAAGGATAATGAGGGAGGTGAGCACAAGTCTTCCAATTCCCAGCCCCTAAAGAACAGAGGGTTATGTGCAGTTTCGTCATGAGTCATTTTACCAGAGAAAGACCCCCTCTTCTACTATTGTCAAGTGTTGTTGTTACATTTTCTTTGAAACAAATGAGATGGAGAAAATAATGCTGCAGTGGGAGAAATGATGTGACCTGAAAGACTTCTTTTTAAAATCTAGGGCTTGATTCATATCTCACAAAACTCAGATTTTTCAGGCTGGAGGTTACAAATAGGATTTGCATAGTTTAAAGTTTTGGGGGTCTTACTTTGACATTCATATAGGCACCTTTGCGACCTAGAATTTCAGAAATACCAAGATATGCTAAAGCTTATTTAAGCCAATGCACAGGTGATTAAACAGGATACAGTACTTGGCAAGCTGTTTTAAATACTTGTTATGATTGAACATGACAGAATCTTAGACAAAGATAAGGTAGTATATTTCTCACAATTCACAGAACCAGGTCGTGTTTAAAAAGAACAGTCTATTGATGTGATGATTTAATTTTCAATGCAACAATCATTTATTAATGCTTTTTTTTCCTTGAGCTTTTTATTAGTAAAAGACTCCAAATTGATATCTTTTAGACTGGGGTGAGGAGGTTCCAAACAACCATTTTTGTCCTTCCCTTGACCTCAGGGTGTGTGTCACCAATGCGAATGGATACCCTCAACTCTATCTCTTTGCAAATTACAGTACTTGCTTATGACCTTTTAGTCTGCTGAATCAAAAAAATCCTTGCCAACATAAACTTAAACGTGCAACCACATTGTTTAACTAATGTTAATTTTTAAAAAATAGGTGCAGGGTAATATTTGTTCAAACACATATCCCAAGTTTTCAGATGTATGAAGTTTGAAAAAAATATTTAAAAGGCAGTCATTTGAAGTATACAGTATGGGGAGCAAAACCCTGAAGATCTGTGTAAAATCTGTTATAAATCCAAGGTCTGGATCCAACAGATGATTTACAGGTTGTATAAGGGCGCCTTTATATGACCCCTAAGATCCACTGGCCACTTAAATTCAGACCAGAGATCTTGGGGGTTTGTTGCTCTTCCTGTGTTCCCACCCCCTCTGCACTCCCTTGCTCCTGTCTGTGTGAGGGGAGGGAGAAAAAAAGGGAGAAAAGAATGCAGGCTCACCTCCGTCTGCCAGTGGAAGCCACCCCAAGTCCCATCATCGTCGTGATTCCTGTCTCTTAAAGGGGCGGGGGGCAAAAAAGCCCAAAACAAAGACAAGGCGAGGAGAGCCTGGCACTCACTGCTTTACATCCACATCAGAAATTTTTCACCCTTGGAGACCAGGTACTTTTAAAATGTGCTGGGATGCGCTTAGGTGGGAGTGGGCGCACTTAATTTTCTTTAAAGTCCAGAGCTGGTGGGAAAACAATTTTAAGCTCCGCATCTGGGAGCCCTTTGCGTCGGATTTTAGGGGTCGTGTAAAAGCGCCCTAAGTCAAATTGTATACTACCCAGAGGAGCAATTTGCTAGATGCATGGTATATAAGTTGGATGAATGAATGAATGAATGAATGAAGATGCGTAGGCAAATTGCTTGTAATTAATGAGGTGCTGTCCAGAAAGCAGTGAGCCCTTATGCACTCAGGATAATTCTCTTGAGTAATTCTGTACAAGTTGAGAAGAATGATTTCTTCACCATCATCACGGCCACAGAATAGACCTTGCAGTGGGACCTAGAATTTGTTTAGACCTGATCCAGATTTCGTGCCATTATTGCCACTGTTAGCATCCTAGGAAACCAGAGGGCTAATTTCATCCACTCCATAGGAGAGAATGGCTGGGAGTGTTTATAGCCATCTTCTGACCATGTCCTATTCCATTGCCAACTGGTGCTTCAACGGCATTGTGAGGTTAGCAGGATCCCTCCTGCCCATGAGATTATAACAAAATGTCTTCATCAAGATCCTACACCTATAGAAAACCCAGTGAATTCAAGTGCCAGCCGATAGTGCTCTGTTCACTTTAATGAAGCTGTAGACTAGTTCCTCCAAATTTAGATCACCATCATTCTGCCCAATTTTTTAAAAAGGCAAAAAGAAGAGGGGAGGTCTAGAGTGTGGGATCAGATACCACTTGAGACATGGTCATCGTGGAGAACATGATATCCCCAAGAAGCTGAGAACAGTGTGGCTTGTTCTGGAAAGGGTGGAAAGGGTACAAATGGGATCCATAATCCATGGGATGGGAACCATAATCCATAATCAGATATACACAGTCAGACCTGGCTGACATCAGGTGGAGCCACTTCTAAGGGTTCTGAGTCACATATTGGCTTCCAAAATCACATTGTACAGATAAAAACAAGGAAAACACTAGATATAAAGTGGTTGTGCACATAGCAAATCTGGTTGTTTGGTAGAAAGGATACCTTGTCTTCTGTAGAAAATTCCAGCTCATGGGACAGATCCACAAGGCTGCCCTCATCTCAAATCTAGAGGTTATTAAAAGAAATAGTTAAGTAGTAAGCTAGGACCTCAGGTGTACACAAACAGATGTATGTGCAGAAAAATGATGTAAGGAAGCATAAACAAAGTGTGGGAGAGAATATAAAATTAATAAAGAGGGAGGGGAAATGATCCCAATTTTGTCACACTTCTTTCTTATCCTGCATAGCTAGCTGAATTAGCTTTTTGTGAAGACTGCCCTGCTGTATTTTTCTATACATACATCTGTTTCTGTACCTCTGAGGTCCTAGCTTACTTTGTTTTCCAAAAGATATCAGTGATAGTAAGTGCCCCATCTTTATCCTGAAGAGATGGGGTTCAGAAATTAAAATCCTTAGATACAATGTAATGATTAAAAAATCACAACAATTTCTTTCTTTCTTTCTTTCTTTCCTTGGGTTGGATTTTTTGTTGTTGTTTCCCCACACCACCTTTCTAGTTGCCAGAAAAACATGGATGTGGTTTTCCCCCAATTTTGCAGAACTGATGTTGAGTTCTTCAACCCAAAATATATGAAAGGCAATTTTTAAAAAAATAAAATAATTTTACAAAGGAAGCCACCTAATTAAAAGATAGGATTTTCCTGAGGCCAGCTCCCTGCTAAAGCCTTTCATTACAGAGTACTTCTTTTGGTTTTAAAAAAATGTTTGAAGTCCATTAATTTACTCGTTGCAGCATCCTTTAAAATTTAATCCCCTTTCTAATCAAGCTGTCAGTAGTTCAAATAACTGTTAAGTATCTTTGGTGGGGATTATGAACAGTTATTCAACATTATATGACAAATGTAATACTCATTGGACTGTGATTAAAATCTATAAATCCCCCGAAATTACATATATAACCATTTAAAACACTATAAATTTAATTCAGAGAGTTAAAGTATTTGGAAACAAGGTTTTACAGAGTAACAAAAGGTTAAAGTTATTTTCAAGTACATGCATTCTGTGTTTCCAGTATTAAAAACTCTGTAACCATCCTTGTCATAAAATCTGTATCATTTTAGGAAAGTTTTTGAAGATTTGATTTTTAAGAGGGAATAATGCCATTGTGAAACATTAACAAGCAGGAGACATGCATACTGTACATAGATCACATTGTACCTTTTTCTTTTATTTACTCAAACTAATGTGCAACATTAATAACATAAGAATATAAGAACATAAGAAGAGCCATGCTGGATCAGGCCAAAGGCCCATCGAGTCCAGCTTCCTGTATCTCACAGTGGCCCCACCAAATGCGTTTGGGAGCGGACAAAACTAGATATCTGTCTCCTGATACTACTCCCCTGCATCTGGTCCTTGAAGGACCCCAGTTTTAAGCCTGGATATTTCACATCTCCATCATGGTTTGTAACCTGTGATGGACTTTTCCTCCAGGAATCTGTCCAATCCCCTTTTGAAGACATCTAGGCCAGATGCCATCACCACATCCTGTGGCAGGGAGTTCTACAGACTAACAACACACTGGGTGAAAAAATAATATTTTCTTTTGTCTGTTCTCACTTTCCCAACCCTCAATTTGAGTGGATGTCCCATAGTTCTGGTATTTTGTGAGAGGGAGAAGAGCCTCCCTCTATCCACATCAGTAAAAAAATCAAAATAAACTTAACTGTTGGAAAAGCAAACCACTTCATGGACAACACTTGAGAAATATTAATGGAGAAAATATGATAATAAATCAGCATGGGAATGGTTAATGGCTGGGAAACATTGAGAAAGAAACCCTAGGCTTAATTTTGCTGCACAAGAACAAGCACTCCAAACCAATGCAATGAAAGCTAAAATTCAAGGAATTAGTGCTAATGATGGGCATGACACGGAAATATAGCATCTTGTTTCATTCCATTTTGTTTCTTTAGTAGTTTTGTTTCATTTCATTACTAATGAATTTTAAATGTAGTTTCATAAGGAAATGAAATTAAGTGAAACAAAACATTATGCTCCACTGGGTCCTAGTGGCACCAAAACCACTGGGGAGCTTCCTCAAGCTCTTCCCTGTAAGCACTCGAAATTTGGGGAGGTGTGGGTTTCAGGGGGCTGAGTTATTAAGCTCCAAAGGGGGTACCCCCAGGAAAACATCGTTTGTAATTAAGGGAAGTGCTTGAGGAAGCTCCCCCCGCACGGGGGTAAGCACTTTCCTCAATTACAAATTATTGTTTCCTGGGGAGACCCCTTTAGGAGCTTAATAACTCAGCCCTCTGAACCCCAAACCTTTCCAAATTTTGAGGGCTTATAGGGAAGAGCTTGAGGAAGCTACCCTGCCATTTTGGTTCTTTTAGGACAAATTGCTTCATTCCTAGAGGAAAATGGCATTTTGTTTCATTTTGTAATGAAATACGTACTACCATTTCATTTCATAATGAAACAATTTGTTACATAACTAAACAACAAAACAGTGTCTCATTATTTGTGTTGTGCCATCTCTAACGTTAACAGCAAATGTCAACTCTGCTAAGAAAAATATGAAACTGTTACAGCTCATCTGTGAATGTCCAAAGATTGCAGAAACAGATTACAAACTTAGACATGATAGAGTGGCACTGGGAATTTTGCAAAAAATACAACTTGCCAGCCTCCAAAACCCCATGGGAACATCAGGTAGAAAAGGTATCTGAAAATTATGAAGTCAGGATCTTGTAGGATTTCTGGATTGAAACTGATAGGCACTTTGAACACACCAAACATAGTATAATAGAATGAACAAACATCTGGATCATTGACATGGCAGTTCCAGTGGATGCCAGAGTTGAAGCTAAAGAATTGGAAAATAAAAATAAAAAGGCCTGGCAATTGAAACAACATGCTTGTGGATGAAACACTTTTCAGTGGTCCCTGTAGTCATTAGGGCTTTGGGAACAATTTAATAAATTTCACAAAATATTATAAAGAGTTGCAGATCTCAGAAGTAACACCATCAGAGCTATAAAAATGGCAATATTAGGAATGGCCTACATCAGGCATGTCAGCCCTCCAGATGTTTTGGACCACAACTCCCAGAATTCCAAGCCTGTATTTCCAATGGCAGAGGACTGTGGGAGTTGTAGTCCAAAACATATGGAGGGCCGAAGTTTGGACATGCCTGGCCTACATATTGCTTCTGTATTTAACAGATACTTAGGTTTTTTGTTAAACAGGTATCATATAATAAAAGTCAAAGTTTTTATAATTTTGATTAACAGTACCTGGAATTTTTAATCCATTATGATGATGATGATGATGATGATGATGATGATGATGATGATGCGATGTATCAGTGAATTATGCGAGCAGATCCCAGTAAAGCACCTTTCTGCCGCTGACTGATGGTGACTTTGTCAACTCCAATTTCTTCTAAATACTTGCTTAGCTCTTTAGGCACTGCACCCAGTGTGCTGATTACCACTGGAACCACCTGTACTGGTTTATGCCAGAGTCTCTGAAGTTCAATTTTCAGATCCTGATATCAGGTAATTTTTCAAGTTGTTTCTCGGTGACTCTACTATCACCTGGTATAGCAACATCAATGATCCACTTTTTTCTTCTCCACAATATCCAGGGTATTGAGCTCCAAAACCCTGTCTGTCTGTATTCAGAAGTCCCAAAGTAATTTTGCATGCTCATTTTCAGTCACTTCAGGTTTATGATCCCACCAGTTCTTTCTTACGGGCAGATGATAGTTCTGACACAAATTCCAGTGGACCATTTGAGCCACTACATTATGACGCTGTTTGTAATCACTCTGAGTAGTGTTCTTGCAACAGCTCAATATATGGTTGATAGTTTCATCTGCATCTGTTGTGTTTTTAATGTAACCCGTGAACTGCCTGAGTTTGGAGCATATTAATAAATACAAAGGAAGGCTCCAAACTTACCTTAGCTCCAGCCAAGCTTAGCCAGGCGGGGCCTGATCAAGCTCCCAAGCACAGGCAATGGGAGGCAGGTGTGGGATGTGGGAGCTGGAGGCTGGAGAATGACTGAAGGGCAGGATTCTAGCTTGTCCAATTGGGGGCCAGCAGGCTGTTTAAACCATCCAACGGCCTGCCACAGGGATATTCTGGGTGTGTATATAAACTGGCCTTTGGGCCTTTTTTAGCAGTGCTTTTTATCCCTTTGCAACGTGTGCTTCTGCTATGAATAAAGAGCTGAATTTCACTTGGGTGTCGCCTGGTTTCATCTGACCCGCTATATAACAGCCTCTTTACAGAGTCTGCATGTGGGGTACTCAGCTGATTTTTCTATTCTAGCCTTAACTGCATTTGTTCTGATAGCTTGTTCTTGAGCTGCAGAAATCAGGGCTTCTGTTTCTTTTTTCAGTGTTCCGTTGGTGAGCCATAACCAGATCTTTTCCTCATGTACTTTGCCTTTGTTTTTTTGAGGAACTGGCCATGCAGTGCTTTATTATGCCAGCTATCAGCTCATATTTGCATTGTTGTTTTCCTATATTGACCCTTTGTTTGCTTTATTTTAAACACCTCCTTGTTCTTAACCTCCAATAATGCTGGATCACCAATGGAACACCAAAAAAAGAAACAGAAGCCCTGATTTTTGCAGAAAAGAAACAGAAGCCCTGATATTGTGATTGTGGAGAAGAAAATAGTGTGGATCATTGATGTTACTATAACAGGTGATAGTAGAGTCACGGAGAAACAACTTGAAAAAATTACCAGATATCAGGATCCAGTGGTAATCGGCACACTGGGTGCGGTGCCTAAAGAGCTGAGCAAGTATTTGGAAGAAATTAGAGTTGACAAAGTCACAACCAGTCAGCTGCAGAAAGCCACCTTACTGGGATCTGCTCGCATAATTTGCCGATACATCATGTAGTCCTAAATGCTTGGGAAGTGTTCGACTAGTGGTTTGTAATACAAAACCCAGTGTAGTCTGCTGTGTAGTAGTAGTAGTAGTAGTAGTAGTAGTAGTAGTAGTAGTAGTAGT